>CALSBW010025521.1:584372-619497 GCA_943590975.1 Lindbergichthys nudifrons | reverse complement strand
TGTTGGTGTCAGTGCTCTCTTGGCGTTCAGAAAGGATTAGCACTGCTCAAAGAAGCTTGAAGGGTTTGCAGCGACTGAACATTAGAAGTCATCGGGCTAAAATGTGCAATCTTAATAAAGACATTTATGCAATGGGTGGAGGTTCATCTGAACCCATTTCTTTTGAATATTTATTATAAAATATGAAAATCTATTGACATTTTTTAAAAAGGAACCTTGGTTTATAACCGTTTTCTTTGTTACACCCCTCTCGTGAACAGCTATGAAACTTGGATATAGGTACGTTAATTAAAGCTCTCCTATTATACTATTTTTAGGCATATATTATAGGTCTCAGATATATCAAAAACATGTCTCTGAAGGATGTTGCTCAAAATACCAAACAGATCATGCATTGTAGCATGCCTCATAACCCCTTATATTTCAGCCCTGTTACTAAAGTGATGATTAAGGGTCTGGCCCTTTAAATGTAACCGAGCTGCTGCTGGCCACGCCCCTTTGGAGCACGTGCAAGTGGTGAGCTCTGTGAAGAGAAGGCTGTCTACCAGCAGAAACTCAGCTAAACGTTGCCGTAATTAAACGCCATATTATGTTCCAAACCATAACAAGCATTATTTCTGAAACAGTATGGAGCTCAAGCGCTTTCTCTCTCGCGGGTTTACCACAAGGACAATATATTTTTAATCTGGCTTCTTTACACATATTCTCTCCAGTACAGGTTAGCTCTGAGTCTTAGCGATGCTTGCTAATGACACAGACCATATTACTTCCAAAACACGTCGCGTATTGTTTCTGATACAGCAACGTTTCTGATAGGGGACGATAGGTTGGGCCGTGGGCGGGACGTTGCCAGGAGTTCAACGTAAAGCCAGCCCATATTTTAGTAATGTCGTCATGACCGCAGCAAATCTGGATCAGCTCCGTTGTTAGAGATGTGGGTAAGGAGGAAAAGAGAGAGGGTTGTATTTTCTGACACTTTGTGAGTCTCCTTACACACCGGGGACACATATTTATGTATAAAATACATTAAAAAGTGCATTTTGCATAATAGGTGACCTTTAGGTTCTGAATACATACAAATGTCACCATAAAAAAGAGGAATAGATTAATACAGCTTCAAATAAATGTATCAGTGTGTTAGTTTGCTTACTGCATTTGTTCAGAAGCATCTACTGTAGGAAAATGTGTCTTTGTGTGTTAGCTACAAACATTATGACAGAGTAACAACAACTAGGTTTTGCTTTGTAAGTGTAAAAATTACTTTGGCTTTTTTCTCAAGACTTACTTCAATGTGGCAGCATATATTGTACAATTGGTGAAAATATGAAAGTGCTGAATCCACAATTGAATCTACTGTAAGTGAAAGTGAATATCAAAAGTAAAAGTATTCATGTGAAAAAGCTCTGTCAGAGTGTAATAAATAATTAACTTCATTAATTTCTTGTGACTGTAACAACATGGAACACTAGAACATGAGCTCACAGAACAGACGGGAACTGTTTTTGGGCTGCCTAAGCAACTCTACAGCAGATCTGATTTGCATCCTCTTTGAAACACTTTCTCTCAACTTTACTGGTAGCTTCCTTTAAGAAGCACAATGCTGATGTGCTTTCTTCATGCCTACATAACGGGTGGGTGGAGTGGGCTGGGGCTCAGAGTGATGGCTCATGTGTTGCTCTGCTTCTTGCGGGAGCGATTATTCCAGCTGAATCCCCAACCTACAGCTAACCCTCCTCCACAGTTACTAAGGTGCCAGATAATCCCTCAAGGGGCCAACACACATAGGCTACTATTTAATGGTAACACATCACTGCTGGTGCTCCCATCTACCTAAAGGTAATAACATTGTATAGTCAGATTGGTAATAGGATATTATTGAGTTTATATGAAGCTCAGCGCAAGTTATTTCAAGAAGACTGGGTATACATTCATTCACTCCGCAGCTGCATATAATCAGTTCATCATGGGCGTTCTCTTTAACCTCTTCTACACCGCACCCCCGATATCGGGGGGAAAAACGCGTCATCTGAGGAAACAGTGTCTGAGGGCATCTTAATATTTAATAAACTATGAATGTTTTATATCCATGTAACGGGAAGAAACTCATCTAACTGATCATTTTAATTTTTCTTTAAAAAAAACAACCCACAATGCTGAGCCTCTGAATTAGCAACGAGCGAAATAGATTAATAGATTACTGCAACAAAATTCACTCACAAAACCTTATTATTTATCTTTTCTGCACATGCAACACATCGTTTCACATCATGAGATGACACAGAATCGATGGGTACATACATTATCATTCAATGATACAAACTCGTGACTTTATAAACAAAAACAGACATCAAAACATGTGGCGCTAGGTAGCTAAAAACAGTAACATGGCTTACCTGTGTCGTAGTCTGGTCAAAAGTGGTCTTCACTGGCATTAAAACGATAAAAACGCTGCTGAAGTTAATCCATAGGTGAATCCAATGTGTCTGTGTCCCTTTGAAATAATTTCTGATAATCCATAAGCAATAACACTGCTTTTCCGTTTCCAGATGTCAGAGCTAGAGTATAGGTTCGCTCTGATGCAAAACTGCATGCGCAAAGCCCCCACCTTTTTTTTGTACCATGTGTGTGAGTGGGGAGATTCCCCTTCGATTCTATTGGCTCTAACGGTCAGAAAGAGATGTCAATCACCAAAATCGACCAATGGGTTCCAGAGAAACGGTAAAACCCCCATTTCCACCCAAATCACCTCAGAGGTGGAGTTTATTTTGCTAAACCTCTCTAAAAAGGTCAAATGTCACTTGTTTTGCATCAATCTTGATACAGGGTACTTATTATATGTTGTACTTTGGATTCCTAAAGCTTTTAGTCTACCTTACCATCATCCAAGGGTAATTTTCACTATAAGTAAAAAATAAGTTACAGTACACAGTTTTTTTACTATGTTCAATCTGAATTTTCTTTAAAATAAAAAACATCTATATTGATTCTGACTTTTCTACATCCAACTCACAGGTTTATCATTACTTTGAGAAAAAAGATTATTAATTTAACCTTTTTAGAAGGGAAGATATGGTCATTTGTTCTGGGAATGTCATTTTCGAGCCTGAGACCTGAAAAACAGGCTCAGTGCTTAACAGGTTAACCAATTACATTTCACCTCAATCTCCAGCGGCCAATCACCGTGCTGCAGTTACATTTTAAAATCGTTCTCTCTCCTCTAGTCAGCTTTGATTTCATATGTTTTTGCTGCGGTCGTACCCGTTTCCTGATCCTCGACAGCAAGAGAATCCCGTCTAGTCCATCCCTCACAGCCATAATTTAAAAAAAACAGTGGTAAAACCGGGTTTCTATAATGCCTTAATGCCTCAGGTGCTCAATAAGCGTACATGCACAGCCAGTTCGGCTCCGTAAAAATAATCGAAGCTTCTAAGCCTCATCACCCTACTAAAAAGCGAGAGGAAAAGACCTCCATCAGCAGAAACACGGATACAGCACTAAGTGAAACGAGCCGATCCGGCATTCAGAACGGAGACGAGGCCTCCTCATCAGTAGATCCGGGAACACGGAAGTCGCATTACGCACAAACCGACGTGACCGCCTCCGTGTCTCATCAGATTCATATTCTTACCACTTTTTGGGGCAGTCCAGATAATTACAAGTACAGAGGCGTTACATCTTGCTGTACCTTCATAACAAGTACCGAACCCCTCCTTTGTGCCCAAGAGCCTAAGGAGTGCGTTCAGGCCGAGGGCTATTCAGTTAGGGGGCTTTAGTCTTCCACCCCATAGTGGGGCCAGGGAGGCTAAACTGCACCTCCTCTGCCCTCAGCACTGTTTTCCGAGCACACTTTTCGCGAGGTAAGTGCGTCGGAGTGTGCTCTGTCAGCCGCGGCCCAGACTTCTCCACGGTCACAACCGAGGTAAAGGAGGGTGCGGTGCAGCGGCTGCTAACCAGAAAGCCGGTCAGGGGCAGTGGGGTGGACTGGTGTTGTTGGACGACAGCGCGTGTATACATCGGGGCTCCGCCCACTGTACCCATAGAGTCCAGTAGAGGGCGGAGTCTGTGAGAGATATAATGAAGGGTTACGTATGGTAACCCTTGTTATACAGATGTAGCACTCCAGATAGGACTCCACCCAGCGGATTCCAATCAAAAACCCAGCGGATTCCAGTGGCTGGGGGCGTTGCCAAATTGCTAGAGGGCGTTGTCAAATTTCCCCATTTGTTCGATTACAGGATTTAACCATGAGATGGCGCTTCATTCACAAATACAGTACAGTAGAACTTAGTCTGTTTGCAATGTTTGCAGCTCTGCAGTTGTGTTTGCTGAAGAGCATTTAATCACTTATTTGTTATGGTTTTCACAGACTAGCTACTATAACGAAAAAACATCAATATTTTAGATCAAATAAAGTATATCTAATCTTATTATCTTAATTGTAATTCAATAATATATAGTCTTTATATATTAAATAATCATAATAATAATGTAAATGTTTACACTTGTTTATTTTTTATGCTCATACTTTTACATTTACAATAGTTTGCTTTAATGTGCAGTATATTTTTGTAATATTGTTGTGGTGTACACAGTACAGTAGATCGAAGTAAATCAACTCATACATTATCACGTATTATACAGTAATGTGTTGTATTATTAAGTATTATCATTATAGCACATTAACATTAACCCCATTATAGCAGATGCCACATTGAATGGATGAACACATTTATGCATCAATAATTACAACGGAGTATTTCTAAATATAAGTTGTACAAATTATATGTATTTAATACTAATAACATAATGATTCATTTTACTTTCAGATGATAATACTTTTCACTTGGGCTATTGACAATTTTGAATGCAGGACATTTGCTTCTAACACATCTTTTTACCTAGGTAAATCATCTGAAAACTTCTTCCACCTCTGATTTTAACCTGTCACTGTTTTTAAAACTTTAATTAAATGTTTGATATTTCCAGAGACCCTTTCAGACCGACAATGCTGCCCTGCATGTAAGCAATTTCCCATCCCCCTTGGGAGACTTCCTCCACACATTCCGATGGGCAATTAGTTTTAAACAAAGAGTGCGCAACATAGGCTACTACAGTATCTCTTGTTAACAGAGGGGGGATGGTAGAGCTTTGTCACACCGTTTCAGGGTTCATGAATAGTGGATAGGAGAATTCAAAAGGACTTAGGAGAAGAGACTGCAGTGCTTTGAGAATCCGACTGCACTTACACTATCGACGTATTTATGATGCGCCAGCGGACGTCATGAATGTGCGTCTGCTGCTGTGGGGAAACTACAGTTTTCTATACAGCGGACTACATGATGTAGGCTATAATAAACATTATAAAACATATCTAAATAAAAGTGTGCAGAATATGATTATATCCGTGACAGTGGGAATCAAAAACGATATGCTACAGTATAGTAATACAAGATAAATCTCACTTGTTGTACCATGGCAGAGCAAGAAACACTCCAGTCTTTTTATTTAAACTTGTTTAAAACATATCCAAATAAATATGTATGTCCCGGGCCATAAATGTAAGTATGCTGTCAGATAAAGCCACGGCATCCCAATTCCCGTATAGAGAGGCGAAGTCCCGCCCATCTACTTCCGACCCATGGGACCTTATTTCGGAAAAATTATGTATTGAAGTCAATGGGGAGACAAAACGTATCTTTCGATCCCGTTTGAATTGTGCCACGAATTACACATATGATGTTTGTCAATCTTAAAAAATAATTTTAAAGTTTAATACTTTTCACCTCATGTGCCAACGTGACGGCCGTCTTGGTGTGTGGTGCGAGACGGGAGATGGAGTTCATTGAGCGGTTTCACACAAAAAAAGTGTTACTTCACAGTTTTACGACACATTTTCTTTTACTTGCAAAATTATCTTTTAAATTGACAAACATCATATGTGTAATTCGTGGCACAATTCAAACGGAATCGAAAGATAATCTTTCTCTCCCCATTGACTTCAATACATAATGTCTGCGGGAGAGAGGAAGAGACAGATCACTGCATAAATATGCAAACCTACAGTTAACTTAACTGCTGGAGAAGAAAGATCAGGGGGGGGGAGAGAGCTGTGGCTGATGGGCCATTAGGTGTGTAAACACACAGCTGATCACCTGAGAGCTGCCGTTTCATTCAGACTATTTAAAAAATAACAACGGTCTGATTTTAACATTGCACAACAATGAGCTCAATGTGTTTGTTCGATTTTTATAGCAGTAATATTAAACACTAATAATACAGTAAACTATTAACAATAGTATAATGTTATAGCCCGTTTGCCCGTGGTGAGATGACGAGGCTTCATTAAAAATAAACCTATTTTTAGTGAATTACTGAGTTTGGGCAAGTTAATTAAGTTTTAATGAAGTTGACTACAGTATATTCATATTTGTCAGTGCTTTCATGTCAATTTGGCGAATATAAACATAAATGATCGTGGTGAAGATGATGATTAAAATAGGATTAAAAATCGGTAGTGAGAGCTGCTGCATTTCCTCCCGTCGGATGTGATATAAAAACAAACCGATTATTTTTGTAATTGTAAACTCACGTGGATTAAACTACATTTATTAGTGCTTTCATGTCAATTCGGCGAACATATGACACATTAAATGATCGTGAGGATGATGATTACAAATCGTTTGTATGAGCCGGTCTGCATTTCCTGATGAAAAAACATAGCGATGGTTTTGTACTTACGCCAACGTGGATTAAACAACATTATTTTGTTAAATAAAAACATGGTGATGTTTTGTAAATGATTACATGTCTCTTATTTTGCACAAAATATGATCCTATCCGTGACATATGGATCTTAACAAATATCCGCTATATCAGATACCTCTACTGTAGATCTATCAGTGTGGCAGCTTTTTAATCACTGCTCCCCCTGGTGGATCCATGATCCATTGCAGCTGGTTTCATTATAATTACATTTATTTATCAAGGGGGCGTATCAAGTCATGCAGGGGGTTTTCCTTTCAGCGAGGGCCCACCCCGTGCAGATCACGGACCCACATGAGTAGGGGCGTCCGAAATGAGGTGCTACAACTGTATAAGCACAGGCGGAGCCCTCTACTCGGGGCACTGTCGGTCCTATGCTGCTCGCTGAAGAGAGGTGTAGGATGACAGTCAGGAGGCGAGGCCTCCTTTTATACGGTGAGATGCGCGCGCATTCAGGTAGGCCTGCCCCGGGGCCGGCTACGTCTATAGAAGTCTCAGTGGATGAATGCTTGCATGATATGATCAAGGGGTAGTACCCATAGAGTCCAGTAGATATAACAACGCCTGTGCTTATATAACAAGGGTTACCATACGTAACCCCTCGTTTTATCATGCCAAAAAGCTGCTGTGTCTTTTATTGCACCTCAAACATTAAAACAAATCCAGAGTTCAGTGTTTCTGAACTTCCTCTAAGAAAAAAGGACAGTAAAAGAAGAGCTCTGTGGCTTCAGGCTTGATCGCCATTCAAATGACAGTGTTGTTTCCCCCAAAAGTGGGCGGGGCCGAAATGTTCTCCCTGAAGTGACATAGACGTTACTCATCTATGGACATCGATCGCCTACTGCTATATTTAACCATATATCGAGCCCGCTCGTCGATTTTCAATGATTTAATGCAATTGTTTGCCTGTCTGGCCATCGTAATCGGGCTCTTTGAAGATCCAAAAATCCACGGTTTTCTTAAATTTCTGATCGGATTGACAAAAACTTCAGAATTTGAATTGACCGCCATTCAAATGACAGCTTTATTTTCCCCCTGAAGTGGGCGGAGCCGTCATTTTTGCCCGGAAGTGACGCATGTGTTACTCTCATCTAGAAAATGGGTGTTAAAATAGCAACCGAAGCTAATCTGACTATCTTGACTACTTGTTACTATCCTATTGTGGCATAAGCCGTTTTCTACAGGCATATATTACCGGCGTATTTTTCATTATGATTCTACTTGTGATAGTCGGACATGGCAACCTGTGTAGCCCATGTATTGATCCGATAGCTGCTAAAATAAAAAACAACAGGAAAACGTCTGCCTGCTCTCCACAATGATCAATAACAGCGGACGGATGGTCAAAGTAAGGTAAAAATAAACAGAATCACACTAAGCCTGGTTAATGTTGCCTGACTTCATAAAGTGTGTTTTTCTTATAAGTGTGTATTGTCACGTTCTAGTCACTTTACTCTGCGCTACTGCTTGTTACAACTTTTATTTGCCATACTCGCCATGAACTGTTATTGCTCAGAATAATCTCGCCCCTGCGTGAAGTATTGGTTCTTGGTTCTTGCCGGGCAGCTGAGTGGGGCCAGCTAAGAACCGGTTTTCGGTGCTTAGAGCCGGCTCCGCTGCGGTGGAAACAGGAAGAACCAGAGCTTAATCAGGCACTAGCCCTGTATATATTGAATCTATGTGAGAACATTATTGTTATTAACACAGTTTAATAAGACTGGAGAATAATGACTGATTTATATTGGCTTATATCACCTCTCTGGAATACATTGTCAGGAATACTGCTTAAAATACATTTATAAAAACAAAGTTTCGGTACTCTCCGGGGGACAAATAACAACACTATCTAAACACACCTTAATTATTCCTGCACTGATATTTTGTTACTTTCTACCAGCCAACATACATATACTATTATGGGGAATGAAAAAAATATGTTTAGCTTGCTACCATGGTAATGAAGTGAAAAACAAAGCCCTGTTCATCATCATATAAGAGAGAACCAACTTACACAATGTTGTTATTTTCGATCTTGTATTTACTCAAGGGGCTCATGAATTATGATTTATGAACTTATTTACATATAAAGATAGTTATGTGATTCCATTATGTTGCATTGCCATTTTAAGATCTGGGAGTATATTTTGATGAATAACGGGACAATATTATGAAGCACAATTATCTTGGCTTGTATAATCAAGGGACCAAACTAGATTAAGCAGAGGACCTGCATTAGAAGAACACTGTAATTGATGAATCATAACCCACAGCTCCATGATAATGTACTGCCTCAAGCATGCTGGCTGTCTATAAACAGACACATATGGCTCTAATGCGTGTGTGGCTTCAATTTCCTGAGAGGTCAGTCATGACGTGAAGGAACAACACAGTCCTTTGCAGCAGGAGAAGCTAAGTGTGTGGGTGTTTTAACGACCTCACAAGTGTGGGAGGAATAGCTTTGCTGACAGTGCTGACGAGAATGAAGTACTGAGATCTGCCTCAGTTCTTGCTGTGACGATCATGAAGTTAAACAGATGGACATCAAAGGGAATTCACATTTTACAAGTTAAAGTTCTACACAGGTAAACCCTCGGTCTGCCTCACATAATCCTTATTAAAAAACAGCTACATGGTTTCAGCAATGTGGACACAAAGCTAATAAAGACAGTTCCAAGAACTGTCTTTAGTCTCTAGATCTGCACAACTCCAGATGATTTTGCTCAGAAATAAGCAGCCTTCCTTTAATCAATCTTGACATGAGTGAGATGTGGATTAGAGAAGGGTGACGTAAACAACAGTATACCCAGTCTTCTGGCTCCCTCTGTTGGAACTACATTTAAACTAAAAAGACTGCACATGCATGTATAACAGGCATCCACATTACTCCAAACTACAGATGAATGGAATGAATACACCTTACTGAGAGTATATATATATATATATATATATATATATTAGGGGGGGTAACGGTTCACAGAATTCACGGTTCGGTACGTACCTCGGTTTGGGGGTCACGGTTCGGTACGGGTTCGGTACAACAAGAAAAAGCAAAAAAAAGTCCCAAATGCATAATTCCAGGTTTGTTGTTATTTATTTTTGAACAGTAGTGCAAGTTTCAGTATACAAATAAGGAACTCTAACATTTTGAATAATTAACTGTATTACACAGTTAAAAACAAACCACAAACTAGTGCTGCACGGTGTACCGATACTTGAAAGGTACACTCAAAAAAGTGAACTCTGTGAGTTGTTGAATCTAATGAATGCATCTTTACCCAATTTAATTGATATATCTGAGTTTGCTGTTTAAACCTAGTTGATTTAAGTAGAGTTTTCTTAAAATGGATACCTGTTGAAGCCACATATGCTGCTCAATTATCTCCAACGCAACACAGCTGTGTAAATCGCCTGTGGCGCATGCGCAGAGGCTCACATGAGGGATATGATTGTGACGTGGGCTTTTTTGCTGTGAGGAAGGACAGGAGGAGCTGAAGAAGCAATGGCAGAGACCTGAGCGACATCCAAATGAATATGAGTGAGTATATTTTTCCTATGCAACATTTTAAGTTGGTTTATAAACATGCGGTTAGAATGTGAAATTGAGAGTGTTGTAACTCGCAGAAATATCTGCAATATTTTAGCATATGGCAGCTAAGGTTGGCTAGCTGGAAAGCTAGCTAACTAACTTAATGCTAGCCAGCAGGAATATATCACAGTAGCAACCAAACAGTAATTTATAATTCAATTTAAAACTGACTGAAATAAGTACGTTTGGACTGAAGTGAATACCCAAGCGGTTCAGACTTGTGTGTTGTGAAATGTTAATTTAATATTGTGAAAGTGGCGCGAAGATGGCTGTTGGTCGGGTTTAGGGATATGTGTTTGACTGTCAGTGAGCAGGACCGGCTATTAACCGGCAGCAACTGAGATGCCTGTGGCGGGGGAAGACAGAAGCTTGCAGATAAAGAACAGACTGTGTGATAGCAGTTGTTTTAGACACCACTAATGTTACAGTGTGAGGGCTAGCTTGCTAACGGTAAACTAGTGGTTGGGCGAGCGAGAGTGAGAAAGGGAGCGGGGCTCAGTGATGCAAATTAGTGCTTTTCGGCACCTCCCGCTTTTTTAACGCTGATTTGGGTGACTTGTGTAATTCGTGGAGAACCGAAGAGTTTTCGTTTTGTTGGGGGGGGGGGGTTTGGAGTCCGACTGACGGACGGACAACTTCTCACTTCAAAAAAGAAGAAGAAATCTAGACCGCAAAATAATTAAACAAGCGAGTGCCTGTTTTTCCTGACCAAGGACAGGTTCCTTGAACACAACACGAGCGTAACGTGTCTTCACCAAGCCCCCAGGAAGTGCGCCGGACTCAGATGAAAATATTCGTGCTGGCCAAACGGCGGTACTACACTTCCTTTTGGTTGCCAGGCCCGGAAACACTTTCTCCTATTGACTTACATGGGGAAAGAGTGGTCTGTAAATCGTTGGATAATTTTTTTAAACTAAATAAACTACCCAGTATGAACACTTGTATAGCCCTTATTAAAAACATTCGTTCCTCAAGTTGTAAAAATGTGCTAATAACGTTATTCTGCGAGTTATTTCCCTCTGCATTATGAACGCGCATCTAACCCACGGGACCGCGCCGCCCGGCACGTTCATGTTACGTGTTCAGCACTACATGCGTTTATCTTTACCCATGGATGCACAATAAGAACGGACCCATATCGCCTTACGGACCGTCCACACAGCAGCGTTAAAAAAATCTTGGGGATTTTTTTGCGAGCAAGGCACCAACAACCAATCACATGAATCTCCCGCCCCCGACATACGAAGCAAAAAAAGCCCGAAGTAAACTGGATATAAACTCCCCAAACAAGCGAAAACCTACCACTGTCTCTGCCACCTCCCTGCCTGGCTCCTCCGGTTTGTATCCCGGTAGGTAAATAGGGACTTGTCATAAAGCACCGGGTGATTCCCTCCCGCTAATTTCTCCTCCATTTTTTGGAATATGAGGAAATGACCTGCTATGTCTCTCCCAGCATACACGAGGTTTGATTGGCTAGCGCTTGAACTGTCAGATTTGCATACATGGGATTTGATTGGCTGACGCTTCCACCTCAGCTTCAAAAGTTGAACATTGCTCAACTTTGAATCCTGAAAAACCTGAAAATCTCCGCTCGCCTGCCCACAATGCAGTTCGGCGAAAAGTGAGGCAAGTGACGTCACCCCATTCAAAGTGAATGGGCAGAAGCGTTTCAAGATTTTTTAACGCTGCTGTGTGGACGGTCCGTTACTGCCAGCCCACGGAGCTGTAATAATGGATATATTGCACATGTTTGCTGTAATTCATCATTTGTAAAATATTATACTACATGGGCTGTATGATTTAATCTTGTACCGTAAATGTTGTATTAAATAAAGTTAATATTACCGACGTAGATTAACGTCCCTGTAGCTTCTTATTGCACTAAGAAGCTTATTGCACTGTATATATATATATATATGTGCAATAATTCTTTCATGCTAAATGAAGCTCTGTTGCTTGGATATCACTAGATCCTGTTACAGCGTAATATAAAAGTACATAACGATTGATGTGTAAATTAGCATAATTACTAGCTAACCGCTAGCTGCTAACTGCCGCCTCGTTAATATCAAATCTATCATAATAACAAACCATTACCATGCTGTCATGAACGTGCGGTGCTGTTACGTGTACGCAAATTGACGTGCTTGATGTGAACGAGCATTTTGGGGGGCATAGTTAAAGTTGCGCATGCGCTATGAGCGCACATACGGGTACTTCTCAGGCATGCCGGGTAATCTGTGACGTTTCGCTCTCTCAAAAGTTGGGCCATTTTATCATCATGCGCGAATGAGCAACTCTCATAGGAATGAATGAGGCCCCGCCTCCCACGCTGTATCCAGTTCTTATTATACATCCATGGTCTTCACGTGGTATATGTCTCGTCTGAAAGGAGTGCTGACGGAGAGCACCGGAAAGCCGCTCCAGCTCTTCAAATATTGCAGTACCCATAAGGAGCCGTACACATGCCGCAGTGTTTGCGTGGCTGTGTCTTTAGTTGTAAGCACAGTGGCGATCTGTTGTTATTAGCATCTGGTTAGCTAGCTATGCTAACGAATTTAAAGAGCTTTTCTACAACCAGATGGAAGAGAGCTCTCTCCTGAGAGGCTCAAATAACCTCAGCTCAGTGAGGTTAAGGCACACCTTGATATGATCATTATAGTTATTAATGAGGCATTAGAGACTAAATGAAAAACAGGTATAAAATACTATATGACAGTAACAAAAAAGTTGTTAATAACAAGAATAGAGTTTAAAAGGGGAGTGATTTGTAAAATATCCAAAAAGAAAAATCTTGATTTATAACTTAACATCTCTGTCTCCTATTGATCTGAGTATATTATAAAGAATAGCCAGTTAAATGAAGCATTATAGCACAGGCCTTTGTCAGATGGTATATTACGCTGTTTTTTCTCTGCTTCGAATAGTTCTCTTTTTTCACCATACCTGTGTTTGCATCACTGATCTATAATCTAATTGTCATTTTTTGTTTAATATTTTAGTTTGTTTCATTTTCAGTTACATGTGGAAGTGTAAAGACTGTGGTGCAGAGAAAACCTCAAGATTTCATCTATTGAAGCACTACAGGTTAATACATGGCCACTTTGGCCGCAGACAACCTTATCCATGCACATATTCTAAATGCCCATGCACATTTAAAACTTGGAATGCCCTTCGAAGTCATCTATCCAGATCACATTTTGATCAAACATCACAAAAATCTGTAAATGTAATAACATTTACCTGCCATCATTGTTCTTGTAGTGGCATTGTCTCATTGAGAGAGTTTTTCGTTCATGTTAACAACCATCTCAAAAGACACAAAACCATCTGTTGTGTGTTTGAAAGTTGTTCCTTTTCAACAAATATTTACGGAACATATCAATCACACAAGAACAGAAAGCACAAGACACATACACTGAACAATTTCAAAGCTGGAATTGAGAAAATGGAAGGGCAGATTCATTGAGTTGTACATTGGGAGATACATGCTTGACAGAGAGTGATGAGATACTTCACGATGATGAACTTGAGGTTGGTGCATTGGTCCAAACGTCAGAGAACTTGCATAAAGTTATAGAACAGAAACTGGCATTTGTTTTATTAAAACTTGAAAACTGTTTCCATGTACCAGGCTCTGCCATTGATGAGCTGCTAAACGAGTTGCACTATTTGATTAGTTCTTCTCTGGTGCCAGTATCCAACAACATTCTAGCTGATTTCTTCAGTAACCATAACTTGCAAGTTGACCAATTGCCCATTAATGAGTTAGGCTGTACACTTCGTACGTCCAACCCTCTGTCAAAAGCTTTACAAAAGGAAGGACCTTTGGCCACTGCTTTTAAGAGGAAGCAATACTACAAGGATCATTTCAATATTGTTGATCCAGTTCAGTACATACTTGATGCAAAGACTAAAAGAAGTTTTCAGTATGTCCCTTTGCTAAAGGTTTTACATCAGCTACTTCATCAAAATGATGTGCTTAGCAAGGTTGTTGAAAAGAGAAGAGAGCAACAGGTAGTGAGTGACCACCTTCATTATAAATCTTTTGAAGATGGCCAGTACTTCAAGAACAATGATTTTCTGGCAGGGGGGGAACTGAGAATCTCCATCTGTCTATACGTAGATGACTTTGAAGTCTGCAACCCACTCGGTACTTCACGTAAAACACACAAACTCTGTGCTGTCTATTGGATTTTGGGAAATTTGCCTCCTGGCAGCCATTCCTCTTTGACCTCAATATACCTGGCTCTTTTATGTAGAAGTGATGACGTGAAGACCTTTGGCTATTGCAAAGTATTTTAACCATTACTCCAAGACCTTGTTACATTGGAGCGGCAGGGTGTTTTTGTCTCACAACTGGGTACATTTGTGAAAGGGACACTTCAGTGTGTAGTGTCAGACAACCTTGCAGCACATGGAATAGCCGGATTTGTGGAAAGTTTCTCGGGCCCATATGCTTGTAGGTTTTGTACAGCTCAGCGAGCAGAAACTCAGGTTAAAGAAGTGAAATCGGGTGTATTTAGCCCAAGAAACAAGGAGCTTCATCAAGTCCATATTAATACTGCACAGGCAAAAGGAGGTAGCTTTTTTGGTGTAAAAAAAGCGTGTATTTTCACAGAAAGACTTGCCCATTTCAGTGTCACATCAGGGTATCCTCCTGATGTTGTCCATGATCTTTTTGAGGGCATAGTCCCAGTAGAGCTTGCACTGTGCCTTGGTGTGCTTATTTCCAAAACGTTTTTTACGCTTGAAAACCTCAATAAGAGCATCAAAAACTTTCCATACAAGTGGGGGGACAAAAAAAACCGACCTCATTTGGTCCCAGTTAATTTAGTCCGAAACAAAATAATTGGTGACAACACGCACGAAAATTGGTGTTTATTGAGGTTTTTGCCGTTTATGATTGGGCAGTTGATCCCTGAAGACGAACCAGCTTGGAAAGTGATTCTAGACTTGAAACATATTGTAGAGCTTGTTGTTGCACCTATCCACGCAATTTTATTTGGACTCACATATGCATTGGACTTGAGCTATCCAAAAAACCTGAGATGCACGTTTGAGGTTCTTCAAAAGATCCTGATGGAAATGGATGTTCGCCACCTGTCAACAAAGGCTCAAGTGCTGAAAAACAAACTGTTTGAATGAACTATTTGAACACTACAAGTGGAACGCCTTGAAACGGCACGTTGGAAATCTTGGAGCAGGGGTTTTATCCAAATATTTCGGAGGGAATTTTATCTATGGAATGTTACTGAATAGGAATGTTAAATGATTAATGTCGGACAGTTTATACGTACAAGTTGCAGTTTGGGCTATGTGGTTAAAACATGGTGCTCTTTTGAAAATTGTTGTTGCTTGCTAAATGTTGTGCAACCTTTTCTATTAAGGTGATAGCAAACTAATTCTGTATATTTACCAGGTCAATAATATACTACCGTATCCAGCTAAGAGCAACATTAGCCTGGAAATGTCTGTTCTGACAAGTGTGTTTCCAATATGTACTCATCTTTTAGCTCTGTTTTGGTCTCAATACTGTTGAAGGTTATCTCGCTCCTCGGCTGCTGGATGTTTAATTTTCCTCTCCAGCTGGTCGCTAACTTTGGGGGCCAGGTGCTTCGTCGCCTGCTTAATGATAAACGTGGAGGGAATTGAGAGTATATCAGAGCTGGCTTGCTGAATTTTTTGGGATTTAATGTGAAGAATTAGACAACACCAAACTGAAAATATGCTATAAAACCAAAACAATAATCTAGAAAACTATGGTTCCGGTTTTCATTATCTCCATAGCAACAGTTGATGACAAGAGACATTTATAAACGTTTTACACATTTTGTAGTTTACTTTTCTATGTATGTGACGACTTACATGCAATGTTTAGTTGCAGTTTGGTCTATGTGGTTAAAACATGGTGCTCTTTTGAACATTTTTGTTGCTAGCTAAATGTTGTGCAACTTCAACCTTTTGTGTTTGTTGATAAGGTGTGATACAAAGAAGTCTTTATGGGTTTCCATGATTTTAAACTTGGTAAACCTGGTTGCCGATGTGGTTATATCGCGTTTCATGTGAAATAAATGTATTTTTTTCACTGAACCTTAAGTCAGTTAATTTGAATTTACTTAACTACACTTCATGGAATTTGTTGACATAGTCCGGTTTAGTAAGTGAACTTAAAATGACTTCCATTATAGCAATGAATACCAGTTAAGTAACACGGAATGCAGTAGTTTCCAAAATGATTTAAATGTGTTAAGTTGGAACTACAAATTAAAGTTAAGTTGATCTTACTAAATACAGTTGAGTATAGCAGATCTTACTTTTAAGTAACATGAATATAGGTGAGTTAAGTTAGCATTATATAATATCTTTATGTTGGCATTAATCAAAACAATCAAGTATGTCTAAAGAAACTGCACTGTGTTGACTTAATATTGCTCAGTTAAGTTAGCTGGACACAGAGCTATTAATTAAATCCAGGGTGACCGGGTATTGTTGAAGTTAATTAACACGGTCGTGTTGGCTCAACATAAGTCAGTTATATTCTTCTTACTAGTAATATTTAATTATAATCTACTCAACTCGGTTTCGTGGAATTTGTTGACATAACTTTATTAAGTAAGTCCAAGAAATAATTTTTTTGAGTGTACCGCGATACCCTGCCGTTAAAAACGTTACGATTCCTCCGTTTCATTAGTATCGGTACTTTAAGAATGACGGGGAAAAGTACTCCGGTGAGAAAGCGCTGTTTTAATAAGAGCCGTGTGTGTTCAGCGCTCTGCTTCCACTCCCTGCACTGCAGCCGAGCCTGCAGCCCCTCCCCTCTCAAGCACGCTCTAAGTGCCTCCCCTCTCTCATGCACGCGCTAGCTGCCAGAGCATGTGAGAAAAAGAGAAGCATGGCTGCAAGTGGGAGTGCAACTGCCGCTGCGCCTCGGCTTGTTGACAAAAAAGACGCCAGAAGCGAAATTTGGAAGTATTGTAGCTATATCTCTGACAGTGAGGGCAAGCCTACCGACACCATGAGGCCTGTCTGTAAGACATGTTTTAGATCCCTGCAAACCAAGGGAGCCAACACATCAAACTTGGCTAAGCACCTCGCCGACCGGCATCCAGAGCTGTTTACAGAATTTAAAGACAGACAGGTTAGCGCATCTGATAGATAACATAATTACATCATGCTCAAACCCATGCCCTCAAATCTAAGTCAAACAAGTGTCATTTATTTTGTGACAAACGAACGTTTTCCTAGTTTGACGAGCAATTAATGGCAATGATAACTGTCTAATATGGCTATCTTTTTAGCTAACTTACCAATGTGGCTAACATCTGCAATGTACATTTTGTCAATAATTATTTATATTACTGTACTATTACATGTTAATAAAATATAAAGTTAACTATCAAAGAAATCACATAAACTCAAGTATAAAGAAGAGACCATGTTGTAAGAAAACACTTAACAGATAAACTACCATTTTATTGATCATGAAAATAATAAAAGAAAAGTATCGAAAAAGAATCGGAATCGCAATTCTTGACTTGGTATCGGTATCGAAACCAAAATGTTGGTATCGTGACAACACTACCACAAACAGTACCACACACACTCAGATGGCCATATTATCTATAATAGCTGATGTCAAACAAAAAGGTTTCATCAAGCTGTAAAACTAAAAAGAATGTCTTGAAAATATATTTGTTTAAATAATAAGAAAGTGTTTCCAGGGCGCATAGCAATTGAAATATATATGCCAATAGCTTCCGTTATTTATTTTGGTCTCTCGGCTTTCATGTCTATTGGCAGTTGAACTGCTGTTTTGCCGGGCTCCGGTGATTGGAAAATCTGGGTGATGCCTTCTGATATGATTTAGCATGTTTGGCGTGTGTTACCATTAGCATACCGCACCGCTGTAGAACAACGCCGACACACTGTCCTCGTCCGATCCACCACTCGCACTCCATCGTATTGTAGTCCACAGGGAACCCGAAATGTTCCCACACAGCTGATTTAAAGGACACCTATCATGCTATATTTAAATGATATATTGTAGGGCCATACCTATATAAGGTATATTTATACGTTTCTGTTTTCAAAATACCAAACAGATCATGCATTTTAGCCATGCCTCATTTCGCTCTATGTACTGTTTGCTGTCTACGGGGCTGATTCTGCTGACCACGCCCCCCTGCAGGAGAGGTGAGCCGTGCTCTGATCAGCTGCTGGGCTGTCAGAAGAGGGGGAGAAAAAGAGATCTCCGTCCTCCGTGTTTTATTATAGAGTCGTTATTCATTTGTTTTAAAGCTCAATAAATAACAAAGAAGACCTTTGACCGATTTAAACTTTAACGGACATCTTGACCGGCGAAAGAAACTGAAACTGAAACTCTGCCGCACGGTCCCCTCGTTCCTTGAAAGAGGCGGAGAGGTGGGTGTTTGTCATCTGCTGGTGGACTAACCGGAGAGAATTACAGTGCTTGCCTCGACGGGGAGGGATTGCATTGAATTACAGCAGCGGGAGCAAACGCTTGCCTCGGGGAGGGAGAAAGAAAGCCACAGCGGAGAATAAACAGAAGGGTAACCATAGCAACCATGCGCGGGAAGTCTTCTTCGCTGCTTTTGTGGCAGACAGCACCACTTACAGGCCTGGCATATGTACTACAGCGTCTCCAGCGCTTTCGAGTGGCAATGGCCTCTCTCTCTCTCTGATAACTGAGACTCTCGGCCTCCGTAGTGGCGAAGCAAAGATCAAAGATCGTCTCTGCTGAGTGCTGACAGGATATTATATGAATGAATCGTTTTTTTTACCGATGCAAAGACGCTACAATCGATGCATCGCGAGATCAACCCAAACTGTAGCCGATGTGCACTCTTTCAACCGGTGCACTCGTATCTTGAACGTTTATGCCGGTGCACCGATGCGAATCGGTGAATCTTAACATCCCTATACCACACACACAGCTACAGCTCCTCAAGCATATAATATATATCAGGCTACAGCCATTGTGTAAAAATATCGACTCTGTGTTTGTAGATATCTACTAAACTAAAGCATACAAAAAAAGAGAGTAATGTAGGCCTGTTATATTACCGAGTGATATATTATACACACTGTTCGGCTTTCTGCACGGACCTCACAGCTGTTCTCACTGTAAGCATTGCGTCGCGATTCAAGCAGTTAACAAAATAATATCCAGGGGATGCATGCAGAGCTGTCATTGGCTGAGATAAGTCTGGCCGTGCGTCACGACTCTTTTAAACATCTCTATTGCCGGAAATACATCCGCGGAGGATCCGGGGAGGAACCATCAGTGTATCCTCGATTATAGCTCCTCCAGAGAGCCTCCTCGATGCTCGATCCTCAGTCCTTGATATGCATTTAGAGAAATGAGATGTCCTTCAACATGGCGCGCTGAAATCATTTTCCGGGTCACTACCGGAGGACCGAGGGTTCGAGGAGTCGAGGAGGGGAAATTAGAGAAATTAGAAACCTTCACTGACTGTAAAGGTGTGTTCAAACGCATCTAGTCCGATGTTGTGATGTTGTAAACCCACCACTGTCCGGAGGAAAAATATACAAACAGTAGTAATTTATTTTTAACAACTGCTCAAACAGATGATCTCTCTGATCCAAAGCTCAAGAGAAGTCCCGTAATCCATTAAGTACACATGAAACCCTTAAAACCTACCAATGACTCTTGTGACCTTTGACATGGCTTGCAACAGTTAGAGCTATACTAAATCACAAGATTAAGCATGACTGATGTGACACACAAGTTAGCTTTATTAGCCCATATTGCAATAAGACATAACATATCATATATGATGATGGACAGACAGAAATAGGATGAAAAAGGGCTTGTGTTGTCCCAACATTTCACTTTTTAATTGAGCAATTGACAAAATAAAGGGTAGGGCAAAAAGCAACAACTCTGTGTTTGAAAACCTTTTACTTTCTGATCAACCCATGTGCTGATGCATATAAATAAAACCGTAGTTCCCAAATAATCTTGCATTAACTTGTTGCTAATACACATCGCTTTCTCAACAGTGATCATTCCCATATCTAATATCGCACAGTCTGGTTAACTTTGCTTTCGCACCACAAATCCACTGCATAATGGCTGACACCAAACAAAAGCCAACTGTTGTTAGGTGTTAGAGCAAACTATAGGACAAACCAAAGGTCAAAAAGATACAAAAGCTTTTGAAATATGTTGAAATATAAAAATGTAAATATACACATTCCAACAAACTCATTAAATTCCATGATCCAGTGCAAAAAGTAGACACCAAATCCAAAAGGACTACATACAAGTATCAGTACTGAAGATAATTGTTTTCAGTCTATCTGGGTAAGATTCAATTAACACTGAGTAGATT
This sequence comes from Lindbergichthys nudifrons, assembly GCA_943590975.1. Classification (NCBI taxonomy): domain Eukaryota; kingdom Metazoa; phylum Chordata; class Actinopteri; order Perciformes; family Nototheniidae; genus Lindbergichthys; species Lindbergichthys nudifrons. The sequence goes on along the minus strand of CALSBW010025521.1, from coordinate 598,770 downwards.
AAAGAAAATGAAGCCTCCCAGGAAAGGAACCCTCTCAGGGAGGACACACTTCCTATTTAAAAGGACCCACCAGCCTTGTTCATCAAAACATTATAGAGCTTATTAAAAATCCTTCTTTGGCATATCGTCAGACAACTATTATGAGATCAGGACCCTATCAATCCCACCTGAGCTTCCAATTCCCTCAGGTGAGCAAATTCCATTGGAGCGTGTTCCAGGTTGACTGTGATATAATTGAGATGTTCCGTTTTCAGGTCAGGGAAGTCCATTCTGGTCAGTTCGACAAAGTCTTGTCATCACCAACAAACAGCTAACGGCAGAATTTCGCAAACATGTTCAGTACCTTTGAAAGGCAAGGCAAAATGAGTTGTCATGCAAAGGCCACCATTACAAAACCAAGCTTTAGAAAGATACACACCACAGAATGAACAAAGGCATGGCTGGAATGGCTGCCATTTATCATATCTAATATCCTAAAATGGATTGCAAAATTCTACTAAAGTCAGTCAGGCTGCACACAAAACAGTAATCTGCAGGTCAACAAATTGTTTATTTAGTATCAACATCCACTGCCTATCAGCGGCTAGTTAAAAAGAACATAGAACAGCTAAGGATTTTCCTGTTATATAAGTAAATAAATAAGGTGCATCCCCTGGATGCATCGTTAGTGAGTTTACAGCTGCAACATTACATTTTACCCATACATATTATGTTACCAAGAATGCCAAGTCTATCGCAACAGTCAACTAAAATGTATTTTAATATCACTGTTTGGCAATTCTCAAGCACATTGTGACTAAGCTGTTTGTTTATTTTTGTTCATATCTTGTAATGAAGTCAGTCAGTGTTTAAACTTTTTAATATAAATAATTTGATTTCAAATGTCTTGACCCAATCAACGATTAAGCCAACGGAAGAAAGATTCAAAGCAGATAATAGATATAATATAATATGTATATTATAAGCAAGTAGAATGTTTATCATGTTCACCATCTTAGTTTAACTAAGATAGCATGTTAACATGTCTAATTATCATTAACCAATAAGTTAAGATAAGGTTAATTTGTTATTTAATTTGCTTATTTAATTTAATTCACTTCAGAGGCCTGCGATCAATATGAGATTATTTCATAAGCCATTTGAACACAATCAGTTACATTATATTTACACACAAAAAACGACTGAAATATAATTGCACCATGACACTGGGCTCTGTAGGAAGCAGGCGTGCTCACATAAAAGTGATGACACAGACATGTGGACATTTCAACTAGAGATGTAGCTTTAAGAAGCTGATAAAGGTATTCATTTTGGATTTCACCAAATGAATATTGATCGTGTGAAGGAGACATTAACGACATCCTCATTTTCATAATTGAGAAGATGTGGGGTGACCTTGGCAACTTGATAGACCTTTAAAGCAAAGGAAGTAAAAGCTGGCACTGAAGGCACAGCAGTAAAGCCTTCAACTTTGCAGAGTGATTGAGGAGTGGGCATGGTGAAAGGGTTAATCCACATAGGGATCCACTCTGCAGGGAGGGGGTTTAGCTGGAGCGCCCAGGCCACTGGCCGGATTAGACAGCACCTAATGCTTTGTAAGATGATTACATCTATTTATGGAGGCATTTATTCCATTGCAGTTGTAACTCTGTTTGATTGCAGAGACCAATTGTTTGTCATCATCCCCGTCAAAGGATTTTATAAGATATTTAATGAATGAGTAATGAATTTAAAAAAAATGTGTACTTAAATAATGACCACAAAGCCTTGCAATGATCAAGAAAAACAAAAAATAGGCCATAAAAAAAACGTACTTAATATTCATATGGAGAATTTATGAGTAAATGACCAAGTGGTGAACTTAATGTTGGTCATTCGTGAAAAGTAATGTTTTTTTCTTTGTAGGAACATTTCTTTATGCACAACATTATGAGAAAGAAAGATATGAGTGTGTTCCTGGAGAACATCTGTTGCAGGATATTATGTAAGCATTCAAACAAGGGAAAGATTATAAAATATAATCCACACATTAAACGAAACGTGTTCTAATAAGAGTTTGTCCACACAGTTAATATCTATTATTTGCAAAATATGTATTTTTGATTATTACCCTGATTTTTGAATAAAGGAACATGCAAGGAAGCTAATGAAAAGTGTGATAAGAAATCAAGTTTAATTAAAAAGAGGTTTACATTCAGGCCCTTATTATTTTTGGGTTGTGTAATTATTGCCAGAACCTGTGTTTCAATAGCCTTCCTTGTATCGAAGCATAGACAATAGGCATGTGCAGTGAATTCTGTTTACAGTCATTGACTCAGTCATTGTAGAAATCCAGACAAAAGGTAAAGCAATTACAAATATATTTTGTCTCTGATCTGCTGTTCGTAAGTTTACATTAAAATCTATTACATAAATACATGTAGTATTTGATTCTGGGCCATAGGCTAATGTTGTTATTATTTAGCATTTCTGAGGCCATTACATGGTTCAATCCATTCTGTGAAAAAGATTGTCCCCATAACTTTTGACAGTCATTGTATAACAAAACTATGGACAGCTGTGCAGCGGTGCCTACCGTCATATTTAGTTGACACCAATTTCAAGTGACCACTTCAAGAACATTTCTTGATATTCATGATGCGTCGTCTCCACTGCTCGCATCTCCCATGGGCGGGACTAAGAAGCAAGGCAAGGAGTCGAGGAGGTGCAAACTGGGAGCTGAGAAAGTGCTGAGGTGTCAGTAACATTATCACATAGTCTGGAATAGCTTTTGGCTTCAGAAGGCTGTGGCGCAGTGGACTAGTGCGTTGGTGTTCGGATCAGGGGCAGACCCGCGCCAGAACAAATCTACAGATTTGCCATATGATTTTCATGGGCGGGCACACAAAACCGTCATGTTCCGCGGCCCGAGATTTTCTTTTGAGGGTGCTGTGGGGTAGCTTGACGTTTCCTAGAGGGTGCTCAAACATGTAGGGTTTCTCATTAATGTACCGGCTCTACAGTGGAATGTTCTACTGCAACACTCCCCACACGCACACACACAGTACACCCGTGACTGTTACAATGAAGGCTTGATAATCAGCTCACGGCATATAGGTGTAAGCAGAGGTAAAGTGCCTGGCCCTCCCACGGTGCCGGGTCGGATCAGGAGAGCACAGGTTCAAACCCCACTGCAGTCAGCATGTCGTTGTGTCCCTGAGACACTTCACCCCAAATTGCTCCTGTGGGGGTTGTCCACAGTATTGAGTATGTTAGTCGCTTTGGATAAAAGCGACTAACAAGTGACATGTCATGTATTAAAATACAGGACAATTAGTGACAGTGACACTAAAACAACATGATTCCAACAAACTTATCTTGTATCCATCTTGTTATATACTGAATGTTCACATTATCATTATTGTTATATGGACTGTTATATTATATTACATGTTAGACGCTTTTATCCAAAGCGACTTACATACTCAATACTGTGGGCAATCCCCACAGGAGCACTTTGGGGTGAAGTGTCCCAGGGACACAACGACATGCTGACTGCAGTGGGGTTTGAACCTGTGACCCCCTGATCCGAACACCAACGCACAACCCACTGCACCACACCCCTCCCTGTTATATGGATGTTTTATTATGTTGTTTCTTTTTTCTTTTGTTTTGTATGTTCAAATACAAATGAGGGGCCCTGCAGGAAAATCATGTGGGAACAACAAATCTATCTGAAGGTGTCAGTATGGTGTGAGGGATGTGTGTGTGGTGTGAGGGATGTCTGTGTGCATAAAAGGAGGGGAACTGAGCTATGAGTCCACAAAGCAACTTGTGAACATTGTGAACAACTGTTAATCAGCAGTGAATGCAATATGTGCCAAACCCTTATAAATTCAGTCAATCAGGTGAGCTGCCATTCGGGCTGCACGAGATCAGGAAAACACGCCTTATGCAATATCATTGTTACATTTAACGGTGACGATATCACTTGCGATTAATAAACAAATACAGTATGATTACACCAACTTAGTTGAATACACGATTCTGATTGGTCAATTTGGTCATTTCAGAGGGTGTTAATACTCGCTAACCCACCGCTACTCAGGATTACAAGACCGTTGCTAAGGAGGATCAAGGGACTGCATCATATCATTCAGCTGTGGGCAACAAACATTGACTTTTGGACAGTTACAGAAAACCTCGATCAGTACTGCCGTCATTCTTAGTTATGTTGCTGTCACCGCAGTTCTAGCCATTGGTACGCCGTGGAAGCAACTATTATTTATTGACCAATTAGGAAAAACATTTGTAATGCGCCCTGTACAACATGTACTTTGAAGGAAACCCATCATGCTATATTTAAATGATATATTGTAGGGCCATACCTATGTTGGTATCGTGACAACACTACCACAAACAGTACCACACACACTCAGATGGCCATATTATCTATAATAGCTGATGTCAAACAAAAAGGTTTCATCAAGCTGTAAAACTAAAAAGAATGTCTTGAAAATATATTTGTTTAAATAAGAAAGTGTTTCCAGGGCGCATAGCAATTGAAATATATATGCCAATAGCTTCCGTTATTTATTTTGGTCTCTCGGCTTTCATGTCTATTGGCAGTTGAACTGCTGTTTTGCCGGGCTCCGGTGATTGGAAAATCTGGGTGATGCCTTCTGATATGATTTAGCATGTTTGGCGTGTGTTACCATTAGCATACTGCACCGCTGTCGAACAATGCCGACACACTATCCTCGTCCGATCCACCACTCGCACTCCATCGTATTGTAGTCCACAGGGAACCCGAAATGTTCCCACACAGCTGATTTAAAGGACACCTATCATGCTATATTTAAATGATATATTGTAGGGCCATACCTATATAAGGTATATTTATACGTTTCTGTTTTCAAAATACCAAACAGATCATGCATTTTAGCCATGCCTCATTTCGCTCTATGTACTGTTTGCTGTCTACGGGTCTGATTCTGCTGACCACGCCCCCCTGCAGGAGAGGGGAGCCGTGCTCTGATCAGCTGCTGGGCTGTCAGAAGAGGGGGAGAAAAAGAGATCTCCGTCCTCCGTGTTTTATTATATAGAGTCGTTATTCATTTGTTTTAAAGCTCAATAAATAACAAAGAAGACCTTTGACCGGCACTTTTCAAATTTTGTCCGGAAGATTTAAACTTTAACGGACATCTTGACCGGCGAAACAAACTGAAACTGAAACTCTTCCGCACGGTCCCCTCGTTCCTTGGAAGAGGCGGAGAGGTGGGTGTTTGTCATCTGCTGGTGGACTAACCGGAGAGAATTACAGTGCTTGCCTCGACGGGGAGGGATTGCATTGAATTAAAGCAGCGGGAGCAAACGCTTGCCTCGGGGAGGGAGAAAAAAAGCCACAGCGGGGAATAAACAGAAGGGTAACCATGGTAACCAAGTCTTCTTTGCTGCTTTTGTGGCAGACTACAGCGCCACTTACAGGCCTGGCATATGTACTACAGCGTCTCCAGCGCTTTCGAGCGGCAATGGCCGGCCGTGGCCCAACCCCACATTCCCCTGATAGGTGGAGAGTTGGCCCAATAGCCGTAGCGCCACTTTCCTGAGGTCAGTAAAGTGTTCAAATCTGGATCAGTTTTTATCAGATCCGTTGCAGCCCCTTTTTTTAGAGATTTGGGTGTCGAGACGAAAGTCAGTATAAAAAGGGAAAAAATAATATCTGATGAAAACGGATGGACAAATAATTATTTGTATGTATTTCCATTTAGATTATTGTATTATAGGTGTTCAATACCAAGAGGGGGTATTCGTTTTTATTTTGAATAGCGTAGGCTACTTTTTATCAATGAGAAGCGAGCTGTCATTAAAAGGAATTAATGCCGCTTCCGGTATCACGGCAACAAAAGGGGCCGGAGTTTATGATGGCCGGTCTCTTGTTCCCAAAGCCACCGAGGGAGAAGTTGGCGACAGTGTGTGTGAGGCTCCAGAGACGCCGTTGGTATGTTTCTCCGGTGTTTATTGTGTTTATGTACTTGATCTGTTGCCTTGTTTTGTGAGAGTGCTGTTGCGCAATCGACGGCTTTTTACGCAGCGTGGTCTGCCTGCGCTCCGTTTTGTTTGATGTGTATTTTAGACAGCTCAGGTGGTGTTCAGTTGAGGTTTTCTCGGGTGCTTGTTTCCAAGTAGAGAAAAACACTCTCTCATTAATTCATTTAAGTTAATGATGTGGTTGTAAAATAACTCACAATTTATCCTTTTAATTAAAATACCCTGAAAAAGCAGGAATGTGATGATGTGACTGAGTTGTTATTATTATGGAGAAAAATACAATGAGGCATGCAAAATGTTTGTGTTTGCATGTGAGCTAACATTTGTTTGTCCTTTGTGTTTTGAAGGTTTTCAACCTGATGAAAATTCTTGGAGTTGTTTTTTTTTTTAAATAAAGACAAAAAAAGAACAAAATTCGAGTTGTCCAAGCGTCCTCTGTTGCCCTCCAGCCTCTCAAGTTCGGGCTAAATCACTGTGTACATGTCAGAACCCTGAAGGACTTGACATTGGGTATGAAGGAAAATAGAGAGGGTTGTGTTTTCTGAGACTTGGTGAGTTCCCTGGAACACCGGGGACACATATTCATGTATAAAAGACGTACAAAAGTGCATTTTGCATGATAGGTCCCCTTTAAACGAAAACATCCATGTTACCCGAATTATTAAAATAAATAAATGTCTGAAAAGCCATGCTGAAGCAAAGGCCCTGTCGTAGCTATCTTCTGGAAACAATACTGGTTTCCGGCACACACATAGTGTTGGCCTTTGTATACACATACATGTATACACATAGGCCAACACACACATGGAGATGGGCAGAGCAGAGATAGAACACACTTTCTGAAAAGTGTTGATGTTTGACCTTTGACAGAAGTCTTATTTTTGGACATTAATCATACTGTTGGGAAGTCAAGAACTAATCCATATTTGCATGTTACAACATTTCTGATTGCTGAAAAATACAACTTGAAAATGTTGCTTTGACTGAAGAAACACTGAAGGTGAATAAGGGGCAGAGAACCCATAGACCAAATGCAATTGGGTCAACATTTACTGTTTTTATTTTACTGTAATCTTAATAAAACCGGGAATAATTGTACCTACTACATTTCTCTTTTACGTATTTGACTGAAAGTTGTGCTCATAATATATGTCAGGCAAATAAATCCAGAAAAACGTTTAAAAATTGGCTCAAATCTAAGTGAAGAACAAGAACAAGTATAGATAATCTAAGCTTGTATATCAGAAATATTTCAACTGGAAGCAGCTGGCTCTTACAAAGACCTGTAGCCAGTCATTGTGTGGTTTGTCCACACGCTGTGACTCCAGCTGGCCTGATTTCAGTCTTGGTCAGTAGAGCACATTACAGTTGTTGGTTTAGGTTTAGGAAATGACAATTCCAAAACCCCACAGAGGAAGGTGGTCAGAGCCTTTAAAGGCCGCTACACACCAAACTGACACCAAAGAACACGTCCCGACGGACCCGACTGTTGTGTCGCCTCACGTCTCCTGCGTCTTGGCCAACAGTCGCACTGGAATACACCGCAAAGACTTCAGTCGACGGCCAAGTAGCACGCACGCACTGCGCATGCGTGAGTCACAATAACTCTCCTTACCAGCAGGCGGTGGTAGTGTGTATTCGTCATTCAAAAGAGGCAACCAGAAGACAGACTGCGTGATATACAAACAACAAATAGCTACATGCTACAGCTCGAGCCAAGCAGCACAGGGATGAACTACGCCAATATTTTAAAAGTATCGGTGCAGTGCCTTTTCAGTGGGGCAAGATATAGCATATGTGTGCCTATTCTGCTATTTGTGTTTATTCTTTTAATCACACAGCGTTAAGATGAAATAAAAATGTGCCTACATAACTGTCAGTTGCAGCCCTAGCATTATTATTGGTTTAACTACTAACAGTATATTTTTAAAACATTTTAAAATGACCATCTTGAACAGCTACAACATTAAAATACTTCTAGGCAGATTGTGGACAGTAACAAAGTACATTTACTTAAGTACTGTACTGCTCCACTCCCATTCAGGCAAATAGTGTTTCGCTAAGCTGAACAGCCAATCAGAATGATTTATTTTGCCGACGGCCTTTTACCGACAGCCTCCCGATTCAACATGTCGAATCCGTGGGCACAGGTTCAAACCCCACTGCAGTCAGCATGTCGTTGTGTCCCTGAGACACTTCCCCCAAAATTGCTCCTGTGGTGATTGTCCACAGTATTGAGTATGTAAGTCGCTTTGGATAAAAGCATCTAACAAGTGACATGTAATGTAATAATATTTGTTACACAGCATATCTTAGCATAAGCATTTTCATCATTCAATAATATTTCAAGTTAGTTCTTAATTGTGTGTGAACATTTGGCAGTCCTATTGGTCAGTGTACAGACTGCACAATCAGAAACAGCCAACATCTTTATATATACACAGTATCCAGTGTAATTAGCTCACAGCATTGAATTTCGTCAGGGAAAAACTGTATATATTTTTATGTTTTTGACAGTAATGAAATATTCTGGCGAAACAAATAAAAAAATAACCAAAATATTAGTGTCATCTAGAACTTGAATGGGTTAGCCCGGGTTCCTGACTGGGCAGGTTCTCTCTGGTGTCCACCACCTGAAAGCTAGGCTTATGGGAATAATTCAAACAGGTTTGACAATATAAAATCAGTTGCTGTCAAATTATCCATCAAGATAATTCATCATTATTTGTGTTGCTGTTGACATTCCTCCTGCTAAAACATGCACAACAGGAACACATTTCTCCTACATTTATTTTGTTCTTGTTTTTCTTGTGTAACATAAAAACTGCTTTTTGTCGAGCAACCGTGTGTTGCAGAATACCAATAAATTGTCCCTGAACTGTTGAGTTGCTGCTGTCGTTATGTGGTGAGGCTTGATTAAACAGAGCACTGCTTTCTCTAACCTGTTGTGATACAACCTAGCTAATGTCAAATATTGCTTTATACTTCAATTTCATTGTAATATTTTAAAAACTATGGAAAAATAACAGAAACATTTTAACCAAAACTTAACTCATTTTTGTTTAATGTACCAATCTGGTGAACCCTGATCAACAATAAGAGGATAGAGGATTGTGTGCTCTTGTTCTCATGGTGGGAGAAGAGAGACATCACACCGCTGGGATCACAGCTCTCCAACACAGCCCAAACTTCTCTCTCTGGCTGGAGTCTGGCTGTAAGTTTAGAGAGAGCTTTATTTGATAAACAGCTGCGTTTTCTACGAGTAAACATATCAATAGTTTAAGACGAGCGAGGTGGATGATGCCGGAGCGCTGGCCTACGTGTCGGCTGAGCCCCGACAGCCCGTCCCAATGAACACCTGTTTATGATAATCCATCTGTTTCTGGTTTATCACAGGTTCAAAATGAATCTATTATTAAACGCTAATTAAGACATAGTAGGCTAGTACAGAACCAGGTATGTTGAAGTTTAATACTATGAAGAAAATGACACTGCTTTGAATGACTTTTTACTTGTGACAAACCCTACAATATGACATGAAAGACAGCAGCTTGGTGTATTGGTTGTACTTTAATGACTCACCAAGAAGAGCTCCAAACAGGTTGCTTTTGAAGATCCCCATGACTCTCTGGATGGCAGTTTTGAGCTGCTGCTCCTCCGGCCTCCTCAGTTTAGTGCAGTACTCCTCCAACAGCCCGAGGGCCCGTGCTGTGTCTGCAACACAGAGGGCACACAACACACGCTTTGCTTTGTTTTTTCAGACTAAAAATATACATTTACACTCAAATAAACATTAAAACTGTATATAAAAAACATAGGCCATATAAAAACACATCAGCAACCCCTAAAGGCCAGCACTATGTGATACATCAGATATTGAGGGTGCGACTGTGAGGTAGAGTGGTCCTCCTCCAGGCAGAAGGCCGGTCATTCGATCCCCTGCTGTCAACATTTCAATGCTTAAACTCAAGTAACTCCCACTGACCAACACTGTGTGAGAGTGTGTGAATGTTAGTCTCTCTGAGCAGGTGCACCTTGTAGGGCAGCCCCTGCCTCTGTGTGGATCCGTGTGAACGGGTGAATGCTGCCTTGTGTTCTAAAAGCGCTTTAAGGGGTTGCGTAGACTGGAAAAGAGTTATATGCATGCAGTCCATTTACCACTTTCAAAAGCATGGGCCTGAAGGTGCTGTTATAACTGCCTCTAATCTTGTGCTTTATGCTCTCCACTAGATTTTGGAACCTGGCTGCAGAGATTTGCTCCCATTCAGCCAGAAGAGGTCCAACGTTTAAGTGTTATGTGATAAAATCTCTATGCAGGCAAGTTCTTCCACAGAAAACTACAACAACAAAAAACTACTGCCTGCACTATTTGTGCAGGCAGCATTGTCGTGTTAAAATAGGAAAGGGACTAACAAAAAATAATGAACGAATATTGATGAGGTGACATCTACAATGTTCATATGTAGAACATGGTCTGGTGCAGGGGCGTCGCCTGGACCTGAAAACATTCGGGGCTTAGCCCACAGTGGCGGCGGCGCTACAGTGGAATATTCTACTGCAACACTCCCCACACACACACACACACACAGTACACCCGCGACTGTTACAATGAAGGCTCGATAATCAGTTCACGGCATATAGGCAGGGGTAAAGTGCTATTTTTTATGAGTGGGGGGGGGACCTAACCTCCTCTAGGGGGGTCCGGAGGGATGCTCCCCCGGGAAGATTTGTTTTTAAATATTGAAGTTAAAAGCATCAATCTGGTGCACTTTGAGAGCAACATTAAGAGATCTATGGATACAGCTCTCAGCACCCATATGAAACAGAACTGTAAACAGATGTACTTTTTCTTTAAGGATATTTTACAAATCACTCTCCTTTTAAACTCTATTCTTGTTTTACTGCCATATAGTATTTCATAACTGTTTTTCCTTTATTCTCTTTATTTTTTTTATAACTATAATGATCATATAAACGTGTGCCGCGGAAATAATCTTTTGAATCATTTGTGACCAAACCGTTTGAGACCCACTGAGATAACTTAGACTAAAGTTAACTATCTAAACACTCAAGAGTCCTTTAGCTCAGTGGTTCTCAACTGGTGGGTCGCGACCCAAAAGTGGGTCGCGGACCCGTTTCAAGTAGGTCGCGGATGTGTGAGTGAAGAAAAAAAAAGTTACAAAGAAAATTGGGAATTATTTTATTTTTTTTGGGAAAAAATGCAAACTTTTATTTTGAACGACCGATTTTCTAACGCTGTGCATGCAGTAGGCGTTGGACTGGAAGTACCGGAGACCATAAATGGTTTTGAAAACTTCTCAATAAAATATCTCTGCTGATGTTTTTTCGAGTCTTCTGGCCAATCAGAATCAAGATTGTTGCCGGAAGTCCCCACGGAGAATAACTTTGCGGTAGAACTCTTCTTTATACATCCATGGGTACAACTTCAGATAAAAATGAACACATAATGAAATATGACCCCCGGTTTGATGATTGACAGGTCACAGAACAATGGGAGCTATCTACCCTTACCCACAATTTAAAGTAAGTCACACAGACTATCTCCTCTTTACTCTTCTCTCAGCAAGCTGTCAGAACTAAGTGAAAAACAAACAATGGCATAAGATATTATTAATATGTCGGGTAGTAATAGATTTATTTATTTTCTTCTCAGAGTGTACCAGAATGCGTAGTTTATGTTAGTATTTCTAAAAATCTCCTGGGGGACAATCCCCCCAGACCCCCCTGCTGGGGTTGGGTTTTCAGCATGTGTGCCTTTTTATATAGTTCAGCTTTGATTCCATCATCTCATTAAACCTTTTTTAAAAGCATACTTTAGTTCTGTGAAGGGATATAAGGGATATATGCACTGTACTTCACTTTTATTAATATTGTATTCTGAAAAGCGTATATATTACAGCACGATTTTTTGTTGAATAGATTTGAGTGCTTCAAAATGTTGGGTCACGATGTATTGACCAAGTAAAAAGTGGGTCCCGAGGCCTAACCAGTTGAGAACCACTGCTTTAGCTCACCTGAGTCTCTCAGTCTGTCAGCAGAGGACTCTCCTCCAGCTTGTTGTGGGACAAACAGCTCCTTATGTCCGTTTATCAGCTAGCTAACCAGATGCTAACAACACGGTCCCTGCTGGCACCGGTCCCTCTCCCTCTCTCTCTCCCTCTCTCTCTCTCTCTCTATCACACTAAATGCGCTATTGCCACACACACACAGAGACGAGCTTGAATGACACAAGCACACGTTTATTTCCATGCAACTCTCTGATTGGTCTGGTGTCATGCCTCTGTTGCATTCACTGAACACGGGAAATTACAGTGCTGCCGTCCTCTCTCGTGTCATGATGAGGTTTACGTAAAGCACGGTTAATGTATTATATTATTGAGGGAGAATTGTCCGGGGCTACAGAAAAAACATTCGGGGCTAAAGCCCCGGATGCCCAGGCCAGGCGACGCCACTGGTCTGGTGAAAGCTTGATAGGCTATAGCCAGGGGTGCACATAACTGGTACGCAGGTACGCATGCGCGGCAACAATCTGAAATGCGTACCGTCACTTGTGTCACAAAGCGCATTTGCGTACCGACGTAAATGTGAAGCTTTTCCAAAAGGCGGTTAGTTCACCGGACGGCAGAGTCGGTCTCCGTGTGCACAGACAGGGCTGCTGTTAACGTCGGTCTGTACAGCAGCCCTGCGCTAAAACAGCTGATTACAACGTTCACACGCTCCGCGGCCACGAAGCTCCGTACTCTACTACCACCCCCCCGTTGACAATCGCGAAGCGCTATACTCCACCGCCGCCACCCCCCCCCATTGACAATCGTCAGAAGTTGGAGTACCAAACACTGACTCCAGGTACTCATCTGAGTACCTCACTGAGAAAGTTGTGTGCACCCCTGGCTATAGCTCATTACCTGTGGCACAGTAACTCACCTTTTTTTCTAATAGGCATGGCTACCTCCCTGTAAACTTGACTCTCACTAAGGCTTCCAGTTCAGCCTTCAGTTCATGGTCTTCTTTTTTTCTTGGTGGGATAACATAAATGGGGATGGTTTAAAAAAAAAAAGAGTTCTCCCCAAGCACTGTAGAAGAGGATCTGTGTCAAATGGTGAAAATATTAATTCCACAAATTTGAGCTCAAGGAGTCCCGTCTCTGATGACAACACAGCAGTGATCTACAGGAGGAGAGATACGGCCCCCTGTAACACAAGGCAAGGGTCCTCGGTGTGAGAATACTTTGGAACGTAAGGTTGTGTAAGACTTATGTCAGTGTTCACATCACACAAAATAACTTCCTTTGGTTGAAGAGAAGGCAGATCCCAGCCATGCCTTGTCATAAATGATTCCCTGCTGGTCCAAACATCCTCCGGATAGACGGGTAAGGGGACACACAGACCTCGGGACAGACGGGTGGAGTCCTTACAGCCAGGTGCAGAGGGTGTAGGAGACCTGGTTCAGAGGAGCTGTCAGGTCCACACGCAGCCGGAGGGGGACATTCCTGGCTCGGTTCTGTCTGAAGAACTGCTCCATTTACTGTATCAACATTATCCGGTCTGACAGTGCATACCTGGAGTCTCCTTTACCTGCCCACAAGACAAAAGACAGGGTAAAGCGTCCTTCCCACTCAAATTAATGTTTAAAAAGAATCCCTCGCCTCACGGTTCCTTTGGTAAAAAAAAATGCCGGCTGACGTCACATCAGAGTTTCTGTCTGGAGGTTCTGACTTCTGGACGGGCATGCGTGTGCCCCCCATGAAGCGAATAACGACAATGGATGAAATGTATCAAATCCTCTCGCGCTGCATGTTAACGCTGCCTCTACGGATTCATAAACAGCGTGATGTTCATTAGTTAGCTAGCATTCATGCTAAATCACCATCCAGCGGCGGTGCCGAATCAGATGCTTCCCCGGTGCGAGGCTGGCTGTGGGAGAATACCTGCCTGTCAACTGTGGAAGAAAACGCATGGCTCTCAAATAACTCCATGTATATTCATATTCCGGAAAATTGTGAGCATGCATTCGCTGGATACTTCCTCTCATGTGAAACAGCACTGTCCTAGCGCTGCCACATATCTTTATTCTTTAAGCAGGTACTGTACTGTAGTGCTAGCCTTATGGACTGACAGCATCACCAACAGATTTTAGTGCCATCAACAAGCTAGCCACAAAAAGAAACTGGACTTCCGCTTAAGAGTTTCACAATAAAACGTTTCCCTTTTTTTGTAGCCTTGAGAATTGCAGAATAGCCTTTGTTATCAGCCCTACCTGTATGGAATGCCATTTAAGCCAAAATTAAATAAATACATAAATAATTAAATAAATACATATATATATATATAAATATGCCTATGAAATA
>CALSBW010025521.1:548722-569089 GCA_943590975.1 Lindbergichthys nudifrons | reverse complement strand
GAGGTACAGGGTCTGGACTGCTCTGAGGTACAGGGTCTGGACTGCTCTGAAGTATCAGCTGAGTTTATATCCTGTTTAGCAGCAATCAGGGTGAGGCGAGGGTATAAGATTTTTCATAATAGCGTACGAGACCATAGCTATGCTGACTAAGACTGAAATGTTCATTACACACCAGAAGACAACACATGATGAGATCCGTATGAGCTAAAAGGCCTAATGCTAATCACCCAACACTCTGATGAGCATGTCAGTGTTTGTTTTGCTTAAGATTTTGAGAGGTTTCTGGTTTGCTCTTCTTCATGCACTTCTTTACACAGAGGCCAGATTGATCTTACTTCACAAGCACACTTGCATTTTTAGGAATTACACTAATGTTACAATATTTACACGATAGAACAGCCATGCAGGATAAAGAACACTCACATATAGTCAGCGGTCTATGTGAGTGTCTCATGGAGGCCCTGATGATCTCGGAGCCGTGGATGCGGTCCTGGTGACGGAGCTGCTTGATCTCGTAGAACCATTCTCCAGTCATGTACCTCAGCTGGCCTCTATCATTCACCATCTTCTGGAGGTTCCTGAGGGCAGACATATCCATCAGTCACTACTTCATTATTTAGAGCTTTTATTTCAAATGTTAGTATAAGAAACTGAAGCATTTCATACATTTTGTGCAAAGAATCTAAAGATCATGTCTGTGCGCTGCAAGCAACATTTTAACTGCACCTGCATCTTTAGGTAGCCAATTTACAGTATACTGTTCTACTAAAGTTCTATAAGATTCAGATTATATCATTTCTACTCATCCTGGCTGTGACAGATCAAACTGACAGAGCGAGAGATTAGTCTGTACCCAGAACCTGTGACTCAGAGACTTACAGCACTCGCTGCTCCTCAGCCTTCTTCAGCTCGGTGTCTCGTCTCAGCACAGCCAGGATGGCGTCCTGCTCCTCCTCCGTCAGGAAGCTCAGGTCGATCATGGTGCTGCTCTCAGTGTGAGTCTAGAGGTGGATCATGATCATCGCTCGTACGGTTCTTCATGAAGTCCTGATCTTTACTGAATCAAGTCAGTGTCACAGTGATTTGTGCTTAAAACATTGTATACATTTATGTATTGAGAGGCCCCCCTTAGTGCTTTTGTTTTCCTTAAGCCAGGTTTTCCTCTGCAGCATGTTCTGTATTTGGTTCTGTTTTCTCTATGCAGTTTTTATTCTCTGGTTAATTTAAGTGTGTTTTGTCTGTATGCATGTGCTTCTTTAACTGTCGGTGTGTCAAAGATAATAATGTTAGTTCAATCCACAGAAAGAAAACATGTATCATATCCTATGAGAGTGCAGAGCAGCAGGTTATGGCAGCTACTTTCACTCAAACGCAAAGATTGTGTGTGCCCTGTCTCTCACTGACCCCCCCTGCCTTTCACTAACCCCCCTGCCTCTCACTGACCCCCCCTGCTTTTCACTGACCCCCCCTGCCTCTCACTGACCCCCCCTGCCTCTCACTGACCCTCCTATCAGACACTACTATCACCTACTGTCTATCAGAGTGTCAGGGTTATAATACATACACACATTTGATTACATAACGAGAAATAACTGCATTGATCTTTAAGTTTCTTAACTGTAGTCATGCCAACAGAAAAACAAAATCTCTTTTTTCATAATGATTTAGACTTTTAAAAAAAATCTTTACAAAGCTGCTGCTTTTCCTTCAGGAGCAGATCAGATGTGTCCGAGGAATGCCTGCGTGTTCTAACAATGCCCATACACCACCAGAGAGCTCTGAGGACATCTGATGGGAACTTGAGTGGAGGTTTATGTTGATAACCTGCACACTATTTGCTAAATACTCTCTTTGCTGAGTGAACATTTGTTCTTGTTCATTTGCTATAAGGACAATGGTAGTTATGTTATTGTGGCTTGGTTTTATAAAAGGCCATGTTGTGGTTGGCTCACATTGTTCATTCTTGATCCGAGTTAGGAACGTTGTAATCGCCTCCTCTTCTCCATTACAAGGCTGCGTGAGGACTGTGCTGTAAGGAGGCTTGAATCAGATGCTCTTTTCCTGTGAGCTCATGCAGGTTTATGTGGGAGTTCTTCATTTTAAAAGAAGAATGTTGCATGTCCTGTTTCTCCAAAAGTCTATCTAGAAGACAGAGGATATATTTCCTTGTTGTTGTTTGATTTATTTCTCCATAACTTCCTTTAAGAAAACAAGATTTAACAAGCTAAAGTATTGCAAGTGCATTTGCTGAAAAGACTCAAAGCTGGACTGGTGTCACAAGCCTTTCTTCTACCATTGACTTACACTGACTGAACACTAAGTCCAATCCAACTGTTGAAAAGCAAAGACTAACAGCAGAGGACTGTGCAGCTGTATGACATGCACTTATGAATGTAAATATGGGTTAAAAGTAATGTAACTATGTTTTAAGCACTCCCTAATATGGGCAAAAAAAAATGCTCAGGTAGATGTTTTATAGTGTATTGTATATCCTTTAATCTAACTTCATCATCTAAAGAGAGAGCTGCAATTCATGTCATGTTAATGTGACCTAAAATAGGATTGTACATCCACACACTGGTCATCTAACGGCATGTTTCTCTGCAACGGATATGACTTTGATTGGATTTAAAAGGCGGTCATGGATTTTAATCAAACATATATTTTCTGGTGGATTAAGAACTATGAAGAAGTAGAGTTTCGTTATAAAAAATCTACACCATATTCCTATGAGGAATTTGAACATGACTTAGCAGAGTGGGTCATAATATGTTAGTGGTTTAAGGATCTGCTACCAGATGACAATAACAAACGTATAGATCTCCAGAGAGAAGTGCACTGAGCATCTGGATCTCACTTTGCGTAACATTTTTATAAATATTTCTGCCAAACTGCAGTAAGAGTGAAGGAACAACAACACACAGAGCAGAGTGGATCCATCGCTCACTAAAAGACAGAAAGCAGTCAGCTCACCTCTGATAGGGCTCCTCGCTGCCGGAGAGCTCTCCTGAGACTGACCCTGAGGAGCTGCAGGGGGGGGACAGCAGGGTGGGGGGTGCAGCAGGGGGAGGAGCAGCAGGATGGGGGGTGCAGCAGGGGGAGGAGCAGCAGGGGGAGGAGCAGCACCTTCTGCAGCTTGCATGTTGGTAAGGCAGGGCAAGTTTATTTATATAGCACCTGTCAACACAAGGCAATTCAAAGTGCTTTACAAAAATGAAAGACATTAAGAGCATTAAGAAATAGTGCAGCGGAAACACATTTAAAAACGGCATTTAAAAACAGTCATTAAATAGCAGAAATGCAATGTTGAAACTGATAAACTTCAGTTTTTTGGCAAATATTCACTCATGTTTTACATTCCAAAAAGGCTGGCTGGGACAGGGGCATGTTACCAGTGTGTTGCATCACCTTCCCTCTAACAACACTCAATGAGGACACTAATTGTTGGAGCTTTGTAGGTGTAATGCTTTCCGATTCTTGCTTGATGTACGACTTCAGTTGCTCAGCTGTCCGGGTCTCTGTTGTCGTATTTTGTGCTTCATAATGCGCCCCACATTTTCAATGGAGACAGTTCTGGACTGCAGGGAGGCCGGTGTAGTACCCCCACTCTTTCACTACGAAGCCACGCTGTTCCAACACGTCCCTGAAAAATACGTCTCGTGGAGGGCAGCATATGTTGCTCCAGAACCTGTCTGTACCTTTCAGCATTAATGGGCACTAACACCCCCCCATACCATCACAGATGCTGGCTTTGAACTGATAACAATCTGGATGGTCCTTTTCCTCTTTAGCCGAAGGACACAACGTCCATGATTTCCAAAAACAATTAGGAATGTGGACTCATCAGACCACAGCACACTTCTCCACTCTGTGTCAGTCCATCTCCGATGAGCTCGGCCCAGAGGAGCCGGCGGAGTTTCTGGGTGTCGTTGATATATGGCGTTGGATGGTAGAGTTTTAACCTTCACTTGTAGACGTAGTGACGAACTGTGTTCACTAACAATGGTGTTCCAAGTGTTCCTGAGCCCATGAGGTAATATCCTTTACAGGATGAGGTCGGTTTATAATGCAGTGCTGCCTGAGGGGTCGAAGGTCACAGGTGCAATGTTGGTTTTCGGCCTTGCAGGGATTTGCTCAGATTCTCTGAATCTTTTGAGGACATTATGGACTGTAGATGATGAAATCCCTAAATTCCTTGCAATTGCACGATGAGAAACGTTGTTCTTAAACTGTTGGACTGTTTGCTCACGCAGTTGTTCACAAAGTGGTGACCCTCGCCCACCCTTGCTTGTGAACGACTGAGCCTTTTGGGGATGCCCCTTTTATACCCAGTCATGCCTCACCTGTTTCCAGTTAACCTGTTCACCTGTGGAATGTTCCAAACTGGAGTTTTTTCAGCATTCCTCAACTTTCCCAGTCTTTTGTTGCCCCTGTCCCAGCTTTTTTGGAACGTGTTGCAGGCATCAAATTCAAAATGAGTGAATATTTGCTAAAAATACTAAAGTTTGAACATGACATGTGTTGTTTTTGTACTGTATTCAATTGAATATAGGTCGAAAAGGATTTGCGAATCATTGTATTCTGTTTTTATTTACGTTTTACACTACGTCCCAACTTCATTTGAATTGGGGTTTGTATTATAGCCGAGGCTACTCTCTCCTTTATTGTTTCATATTCCATTAAAATCTATGAAAGAAATACAGCAACATGGTAAGATGTCTCATGCAAAGGGAGTCATTTCAATGGTCACAATATCCGCATATAATTACTACTTACAAAAACGACATAAGCTGGTATCTTTACATTTACAGGCAACTATAATAAATCAATCAATTCATACACTTATTAATTGTTGAATTAGCAATTCAAATGCTATATATGATTCTACATTAAAAGTAGAGTTAATAAATGAATAAATTATTCACTGAATAAAAAAATACTCTCTTTACTGTATTTGCACATGTAAGATTTTTTGTTCATTTCTGTTCGTATGTCACACCCGGAGGGCCAACACTCTCTCCTCCTTCAGAAAGTCTGTTCTCTTCTCTAATCGTCAACCCTTTTCCCCCACTTGGACTTTTTAATCTTATAGTAGTTATTTTCTGTCTGCTGGAATGGCGTGTATTGTCATTTTAATATATATTGGTGAAATAAAATATATGCAGATGTTTCCCTGCCCCATGGTGGTTAACAGTCTAGGAACTCAATTAACACATAAAGGAACACAAGACATAAACAGCAAAGAGCAATAAGAACACACCAACAAAAAACCTGCTGCCCAAGTCATGTGCTACACCTTTCCACCAGAGGAGGGCAGGAGAGCTCCATCGTCACAGGTCCACTGCTCTTCTACACGCCTGATTGATTGACAGTTATACATATTACACAACAATTTCAAGAATTTACCATAACCAACCAAACCATCTAGTACTTACAATAATGATGAATAAAACAGGCATATCTCAGCCAAAGACCTGCCAAAGTGTTTGAGTGACAGGAGACACATTATCTGAAGGAAGTGTAACCGGTGTGGTTAAGCGGTCTCTGCGTTGTGTTGATAACCTGTTAAGCACCAAGCCTGTTTTTCATGTTTCAGGCTCGAAAATGACATGCCCAAAACAAATGACTACAACTTCACTTCTAAAAGGGTTATATGAATAATTTATTTTATCAAAGTTAACAAGGTTACATCTGTGAGTTGGATGTAGAAGTGTCAGAATCAATATAGATTTTTCTCAGTCAGAATCAATTCAGATGGAACATGGTAAAAAAAAGGTAAATTCTTACCTCCGCCTAAAAAAAAACATTACTTATAGTGAAAACTACCCTTGGATGATGGTAAGGTAGACTAAAAGCTTTAGGAATCCAAAGTACAACATATAAGTACCCTGTATCAAGATTGATGCAAACAAGTGACATTTGACCTTTTTAGAGAGGTTTAGCCAAAAACACTCCACCTCTGAGGTGATTTGGGTGGAAATTGTTTTTTTTCATATCTCTGGATTCCATTAGTCGATTGTGATGGTTGACACCTCTTTCTGACCGTTAGAGCCAATATAATCGAAGGTGGAGTCCCCCACACACACTCATTGTGAAAGAAAAAGGTGGGGGCTTTGCGCATGTAATGTTGCATTAGAGTGAAGTCTCGCTCTGACATCTAGAAACGGAAAAGCATGGATTATCCGTCTGTTTGCTCATGGATTATCAGAAATCATTTCAAAGGGACACAGACACATTGGATTAACCTATGGATTAATCTCAGCAGCGTTTTTATCGTTTTAATTCCATTGAAGACCACTTTGGAGAGACTACAGAGCCAAGGTAAACATTTTAGCATTTTTAGCTACCTAGCGTCACCTGTTTTGATGTCTGTTTTTGATTATAACGTCGCGAATTCGTATAATTCAGTGATAATGAGGGTACCCATCGATTCTGTGTCACCTCACGATGTGAAACGATGTCATGGATGTAGAGAAAATATAAATAATAAGGTTTTGTGAGTGATTTTCGGTGCAGTAAGGTGTTAGCATTTTTCGCTCGTTGCTAATTCAGAGGCTCAGCGTTAGCATTGTGGGTTTTCTTTAAAAAAAAAAAAAAAAGATCAGTTAGATGAGTTTCTTCCTGTTACATGGATATAAAACATTCATAGTTTATTAAATATTAAGATGCCCTCAGACACTGTTTCCTCAGATGACGCGTTTTTCCCGCGTGAAAAGGTGCTTAACAGGATAATGGACAAGACCAAAGCCAGCGTAAAGTTGAGACAGATAAAACGATCAGTTTTACATCAATTTCCCTCACAGTGACTCCTCTCACGTGGAACATTTTAGGAAAAGGGAAGAGGAAACGTGAGGGATACAATATATAGGGGGGAAAGTCCTCACAACAATAAACTCCTGAGCACAGTGACCACACTTCAGAGGTTCCGCCCACTGATCTCCGACCTTGCCAGGTATTTAACATTCAATAAAATGAATAAAACAATATTAAACACAGAATTTGTGTGATTATACAAAATTAAATTAAATAAACTCCATTGCATATTTACATCCGTTACACTCTCCGCCCTAGAATTACACAAAATTCTGAGCACCAAAACAATTTTCGCACCTATGCCACCAGTCATATTATTTCATCCAGTAGCTAGTTAATCTTTCACCAGAAAACCGTTGAAAATGGCTTTTATGATGTTCCGAGGGATTCGGCGGCTCAGCCTAAGGTCTCAGCCTCTTGTGCGCACGAGCATGTTACCGGTGCGCCAAGTAGGAAGTGGAGCGCACAGGAGACAACCGTTTGATTGCAGACTGTTATGTTTATGTGGGGAAATGGTGGTGCATACATTATTTGAGATATATTTCAAACTCAGACTTCATTTTAAGGACATGTCGGCCAGGGGTGTAGAGCTATTTGTTTAAGCACCGGATTGGCAAAACAGGAGAGTAAACCAGTCTGCCTTGATCTATGAATTAATGAGGATTGTGGGTAATGTAATGTCTTTGGCCATCCAAAACTCATAGAAAACGACTTGTTTCTCAGAATTGAAGGGGAAAACGTGACAAAAGCATTGTACACACACTAAAACCTATCAATGTCGTTTAATTAACAAGGATACTCTGGTGTTTTTGAGTTGATGAGTAGTGCAGATATCACTGTCAAATCAATCGACAGTAAGGGGAATACTTATTTCCGGGTGTACAATTCTCCGTTATCAAATGGGAATGGCCGCTCACATTGCCTTTAACAGCCTCCGACACAAACGAATGCCGTGCTTCCATGAGCGTCAAATACCGCCGCCGATGGGAATACATTGCAATCAGTTGAAAGCTCTTTGCGTCCGTTTATGAAGCTGAAGGAGCCTCGGAGCGTCCCAACTGCACGCCACGGGACCCTGACCAAGCGTCGCTCCTGGATGCTTAGGGAGTGAGAGTGTGTTGGTCACAACTGCACGCCAAAGGACCCTGACCAAGCGTCGCTATTGGACTATCAGGGAGTGAGACTGTGTTGCAATAACCTGCATACTCAAAATCATAGCTCTTTTAAATAATAATAATAATAATAATAATAATAATAGATTCATTTTGTTAGTGCTTTTACAGGTGCTCAAAGTCGCTTTACAGAGATAGTGAAAAGAAAAGAACAACAAATAAATATAGTTGAAGTCAAATTAAAATCAAGCAGTACAAAAACAATCACATATTAAAAGCCAGATTGAAGAGGTGAGTTTTTGTGAGTTGTTTGAAGGTGGTGAGGTCAGGGCAGTCTCTGATGGGTTGTGGGAGTGAGTTCCAGAGGGAGGGGGCAGCAACGGAGAAGGCTCTGTCCCCCCAGGTCCGGTGCTTGATGCGGGTGGGGATGGATAGGAGGTTGGCTTCTGATGAGCGGAGGCAGCGGGAAGGGGTGTGGTGGTACAGCAGGTCTGTGAGGTAGGGGGGGGGCTGGTTGTTGAGAGCTTTGTCAGTAATGAGGAGGACTTTGAAGTCGATTCTTTGACGGACGGGGAGCCAGTGGAGGTTCTGGAGGATGGGAGTGATGTGGTCTCGGGAGCGGGTGTGGGTGAGGAGGCGGGCAGCAGAGTTCTGGATATGTTGGAGTTTTTTTAGGAGGTTGGATGGTATACCGTAGAGGATACTATTGCAGTAGTCGAGTCGTGATGTGATAAATGCATGAATTAGGGTTTCAGCAGCAGAGGAGGAGAGTGATGGGCGGAGACGGGCAATGTTTTTGAGGTGGAAAAAGGCAGTCCTGGTGATGTGATTGATGTGGGGATTGAATTTGAGCTGACTGTCGAAGATGACTCCGAGGTTGCGGATGTGAAGGGGGGGGGGGGCTAGAGTGTTGTTGTCAAGGGTGAAGTTGAAATTCTGGATGGTTTTGGTACGGGATGGGGGGCCGATGATGTCTGGCACTGTTCAGTTGGAGATAGTTTGTTTGCATCCATGCTTTTATTTCTGAGAGACAGTTGGTGAGAGTGGAGTGTGTTGTGGGGGTGATGGTTTTTGTTGAGATATAAAGTTGGATGTCATCGGCGTAGCAGTGAAATTGAAGGTTGTGGCGACTAATTATTTTGCCAAGGGGGAGCATGTAGAGGATGAAGAGGAGGGGGCCCAGCACCGAACCCTGGGGGACGCCTTGGGACAGAGGAGCAGTGGAGGAGGTGCACGTTGATGTTGATAAACTGATTTATGTCGGTGAGGTAGGATTTCAGCCAGGAGAGTGCAGTGTCGGTGATGTTGAGTGATGATTCGAGGAGGGACAGCAGGATGGTGTGGTTGATGGTGTCGAATGCTGCGGTGAGATCGAGGAGGATGAGGATGTTCAGGTTGCCGGAGTCAGAGGAGAGGAGGAGGTCTTTTGTGATTTTGAGAAGAGCTCCGGTGCTGTGTTTTGATCGGAAACCGGATTGAAATGGCTCAAAGAGGTCATTGGAGCTGAGGTGGGATTTAAGTTGTGAGGCAATGACACGTTCAAGTATTTTTGACAGAAAGGGGAGATTTGAGATGGGCCGGAAGTTAGACATGATGTCAGGTGTGAGTCCAGGTCTTTTGAGAATGATACATTTCGTCCAAACCACAGCACTGAGACTGCTCTTGTAAAGGTTTTCAATGACATCCACTTAAACACAGACAGTGGCAGAACTTCAGTGTTAGTATTATTAAATCTCAGTGCTGCGTTTGATACTGTTGACCACAACATATTACTAGACCGACTAGAAAACTGGGTGGGACTTTCGGCAACAGTTCTAAATTGGTTTGAGTCCTACTTAAAGGACAGAAAAAACTTTGTTTCTATAGGTAAATATACATCTGAGTTGACAAATATGACATGTGGGGTACCTCAAGGCTCCATCTTGGGGCCTCTTCTCTTTAACATCTACCACTGGCTCAGATAATGAAAAACAACAAAATAAGTTACCATAGCTATGCGGATGACACACAAATGTATGTAACAATTTCACCAGGAGACTATGCTCCAATTCAAACACTGATTAAGTGCATTGAACAAATCAATGAATGGATGTGTCAGAACTTTCTCCAATTAAACAAAGATAAAACTGAGGTAATGGTTTTTGGAGCCAAGGCAGAACGTATAAAAGTTAGCGCTGAGCTTCAGTCTGCAATGTTCAAAACAACAGATAAAGCCAGAAATCTAGGTGTAGTCATGGACTCTGACCTGAGTTTCAACAGTCACATTAAAACAGTTACTAAATCAGCCTACTATCACCTAAAGAATATATCCAGGATTAAAAGACTAATGTCACAGCAGGATTTGGAAAAACTTGTCCATGCTTTTATCTTCAGTAGACTCGACTACTGCAATGGTGTCTTTACAGGTCTCACTAAAACATCTATTAGAAAGCTGCAGCTAATTCAGAACGCTGCTGCTCGAGTCCTCACTGACACTAAGAAAGTGGATCACATCACTCCTGTTCTGAAGTCCTTACACTGGCTTCCTGTGTGTCAAAGAATTGATTTCAAAATATTGTTGCTGGTTTATAAAGCCTTGAATGGTTTAGGCCCAAAATACATGTCTGACCTACTGCTAAATGATGAACCACCCAGAACTCTCAGGTCTTCTGGGACTGGTCTGCTTTCTGTCCCCAGAGTCAGAACTAAACATGGAGAAGCAGCGTTCAGTTATTATGCTCCAAATATCTGGAACAAACTCCCAGAAACCTGCAGGTCTGTTGCAACTCTTACTACTTTTAAATCCAGGCTGAAGACTTTTCTTTTTGCCGCTGCTTTTAATTGAACTATTCATATCTTAAACTGCACTGTAACTTTTATCCATGTATTTTTTATTTTTTTTATTTTAATGTTTATTTTATTATCTTTTATTTTTAATGATTTTAAATGCCATTTTCTTAATGTCTTCCATTTTTGTAAAACACTTTGAATTGCCTTGTGTTGAAAGGTGCTATATAAATAAACTTGCCTTGCCTTGCCTTACATAAATACATGATTTTGCCATTATAAATCAGGAATTGGTATGATAAGTGTAACAGCCTGATGATGGCTGTGGATTGCAAGGCCTCACTTAAACAGTAAGGCTTTTGCTTAGTTGCCAATTACTTCTATCATGAGTCCCACACAAACACACACAGTGCATCTTTCTACCGCTGCATCCAGACTGAGGGGAAGTGCAGCACAACAAGGACTCTTCTGATGCTGCTGTCCAGGCTCTGCCAAGCAGGATGTGGCTTTATATGAAGGTCCTTCTCTCTCTGTGTGTGTGTGTGTGTGTGTGTGTGTGTGTGTGTGTGTGTGTTTATAGATGCACCTGTGGGTTTAGCAGCAGAATGAATCTCATCAGGGTCGAGCAGCACATATATCACCTGACCACTGAGTTAACACACCTTCTCTGGAGTACTGAATGTTGCCATTAAAAGGTAAACTCCAAACTTGACTTAAAACATGTCAGTTTAGTAGTCACATGTAATGCTACCCTTCTAATTCAATAACTATGATCAGTTGAATATAGTGTTAGAGTCTCTGAAGGAATATGTGAAAGAAAATCTTGAAAGATAGATAGGATATTTTAACAAAAGATGTTTCATGATTACGCTGAACGTAGGACCGCCATGGAGCTGAAAGTCAAGTGAAATCTGCTGTTTTAAAGATATATTTGCCAAGTTCGTCAACTTTATGTAAATGTAATACTCAATCTTTGCAATAATAGAATGCATGCACCAATTGGAGTGCAGCCTGTTGCAGTTGCTCCCGACAGATTTGTACTATTTTCAACTTTTAGCTTACTTACCTTTTTTTCTATTAGTAACTTATTTTAGTAATTCTTAAGCTGCACCCTCTCTGAACATGATTATAGAGAGAGATTCTTGTTAACTTTTTCCTGTTGAATTTATGCTGATTTGCATATACAGTAGCTGCCTTGTTTACACCAGGGAACAGCTGGCTGATATGATGGGCGGAACAACAGCTATCCCCACGGAAATCTGGAGAAGAACATAGAAGATAGTGGGTAAACCAGAGAGAGTAAGAAGGGGGCGATAATGGAGAAAATGAGATATAAGCTGTGTCTCATCTTCTGCAACATAAGATCACTGGCTAATAAAAGGAACGAGCTAACGGTGTTAGCAAAGATTCAGCAGGAAAATCTGGAGGGAAGTTTAACGTGCTCTACGGAAACATAACTCTACCAGGACATACCTGACGACAACATTTCCATCAAACTGCGGACTGTTTGCGCTGGGACTTACGTGACCCGTCTGTGGGAGCCAGAATTCTTGTTGGTTGCAAGGGGATGAAATGCTTATTTCCCACAGTTAAATGCAAATAAATGTATATCTCTTATATTATGTACATTTCTGGATATTCTTTTTCATATTACTCTCTGTTAAAATAAACCTACCATTAAAATGATAGACTGTTCATTTCTTTGTAAGTGGGTAAACGTACAAAATCAGCAAGGGATCAAATCATTATTTCCTCCACCAGACCCAGAGAAAAGAACATATTTGGGTTATCTGAGCCCTAACCTTGTCAGAGAGCCAGCAACGCACAGAGACCAATGTGATTTGTCCTAGTTTTTGAAACCTTCAGAAACATTTGTTTTAGCTTGTGGTCTACCTTGTTGGGAAAAAAAGCAATATTCCTGTTTAAACAACGTTCCACTTATGAGCTCACAAGTCATAATCTTTCAATATCTTGTCAACTGAACCAAAGTGAAAAACACACACTGAAACTGCAAACTGGTGTGCAAGGGCACGGAATTGTC
The DNA here is from genome assembly GCA_943590975.1 of Lindbergichthys nudifrons. Classification (NCBI taxonomy): domain Eukaryota; kingdom Metazoa; phylum Chordata; class Actinopteri; order Perciformes; family Nototheniidae; genus Lindbergichthys; species Lindbergichthys nudifrons. Next base: position 556,357 of record CALSBW010025521.1, on the reverse strand, counting down.
AATATGTGTAATTGATTACATTTACTTCAGAAACAAAAAAAACTGGCCCCACTGAATCCACGGCTCACGGCTCATCATCACAGTGTGTGTGGATGGTGACTTGGGATGCACTATTTAAAGGCATTCTATGTACCATCCATGTATCAGGCCATGTTAAACACAAATACACATGTATCAGCTGACATGGCCCATCACAATCAGCATAATAATAGCCCCTGCCTGAACAACTTGCAGCAAATTGTCACAAAGAAAAAGTGTTTACTAAGCTAAAGGCTGAAAGAGCACACTTATTTTAATCTTTAATGAGATCTAAAGAAAATCCCTACATTTACTGGATATTTCAAGATACCCGTCTCAATGTTCAATGGCAGTTGCGCTTGGACTGTGCACGTGTAGGTCATGACATTTTCCCAGCACACCCTTGCACAGGGCAATAAAAAAAAATATTTGTTCAGGTAACGCAGGACGAGGAAAAGGCAGGCCTCACGGAGCAGCTTGTGAGGCCTGCCTTTGGAAATTACAAAGTCAATGACACATTTGACATTTGTCCCAGGGGAATTTACACAGAATATGAATATGACACCCTCTGTCCTTAGACCCTGACATCGGACAAGGAAACAACTGTAATTAACTTCTAATGAGTGAAGTGCCCAATACCTTTTTTTCAATATATACAAAACAGTCAAGAAGTGTTGACGCTTGCACTTTATTGGAAAAAATCAAACAAACAAAAATAGAATCTGCAGGGTCAACGCAGCAAATAGGCTCAGTTATGGATAAAGGGCCACTTTTATGTTCAGATCATCTTTGGTACCTGCACTCGCCCATCATGTGATTGGCAGGAAAAGGTTTTATTTACACAAAGCACCGATCAACAGTGCTCTATTCTGCTGAACATTAAACCTCTCTGCCCCCTGTCAGCAGTGTGACCTGAGCCTCCCGGTGCCGCCACATTGTCTTAATGCCCCAGTGCTTGCTATTGAAACATGATCTGAGCATGAGAGGGACCCTGCACATTCATGTTGGAAAAGGGCAGCCAGGAGCTTGTTAAATGTGAGAATAAATGGCATGCCAAAAGCGTCAAAAGCATAAATGCAGATTCCTTTCCAATGCAATGTTGCTTCATAACATCTAGTGCTGCTGATGTGGGAAATATGTTCCCTCGAGAATTTTGTAGAAATCTTCCCCATTGTTATGATGGTTTTATTGAATTAAAAAAAAAATGGTATACATATCCTCAGTGTGACCCCCATAGCCACAGATAACTGTAAAAGGCATCATGCGGGTGAAGAGAATATTTAGTGACCCAACAGCAAAATGCCTCTTTAAACTTTATATTAACTTATTTTTCAAAAAATCATCTCAATCACTCAAAATCCAATTCTACATCCAATCATTCCTATGAATAAATCTGAAGGCCTTCCACCTGGAGGTCAGCGACAAGTTACACTTACTTTTTTTGTCATTTTCTCTGTAGGTAATCATAAATAAATACAAACAATACATACGGAATGTCTTGAAGGAGTTTGTTTTCCTAATGTGGGGATGCTTTATGTAGGTAATCATGATTGATTATCAAAATAAGTGACTCTCCCTCGCCAACCTGGAGAAAGAGGAACAAAAAAAGACAACTCCCAGTGTTACCGAGACAACCACCCTCACTGTTTTCCCCAGGTACATACAGCAGTGTCAGAAAGCTGTTGTGTTTCTCTTAGTCCAGGATAGAGTAGGGCTGAAAGCTGTCCACATGATGTTGAATGGCAGTACGCTCCTTCTCTTCTAGGACTTCCACAGGACTAGGCGGGGCCAATGTCCACTGTGACGCCGCTCCCAGTCACCGTGAGTTCATCAAGTCTGGTTGGGCTTCTTATTCTCAGAGAGAGACATTCCTTAGAAGCAAACTGCACATTTGCTTGGATAGTTGACATTGTTTTAAATCATCTTCAGATGGGTTTGGGGTAAGACCCCTCCTCCTTCAGGTTACATAAACTGCATCTAGTAAGAAAGAACAAAAAAAACTTTGTGGATCAGAGAAAAACTGTTATACCCAGAAATGCATAACCAGTACCCAGACAAGCAATGTGTAGAGAACATAAGAGCTTAAGTCCTCCAACAGGGCACAACACAGACGCTGTGTACAGCAATAATAAGAATATAAAACTGTGTGTGTGTGTGTATGTCATGCATGCACGTTGTTGCATTCAGTTTACAATTAACAACCACACAGGTTGGTGTGTTACAAAGGTTAACGTGGTCCAGGGTGGCTCATGTGAGGAAGGGGGGGCAGTGGAGGTGTGGACGTCCATTACCTGTGCACCTGGGTTGGGGCCAAAAGGGTTGGCTGGCCTTATCCCAGGCTGGGAGTACATCATGGTGGGCTGGGTCATCATCATGGAGCTCACTCGGGGAGGCTTATGAAGAAAATATAATATCACACCGATGGATTACAAAAGAAAAAAGCTTGGACACAAAAATAACAAACACCTCCTAAAATAAGGTTCTAACGCTGTGCCTGTGAAGGAAACCAAAGCGTTCAGTGATGACATCACAGCGTGTGTAAAGGGCTTTCAGTTCAGCTGGAGTGCAGGAGGAGACGCACTGTCATTCAGTGAACACATTACCATCTCAATCCTCCTGCTTATACCCACTTATTCCCTCACAATAACACCAAAATACTGAAGCTTACGTTAATTATGCTACAGAGCGGTGTGTGTGTGTGTGTGTGTGTGTGTGTGTGTGTGTGTCCCAGAGCAGACTTACCATTCCATATGCCATCATGCCTGTGGTTGTGGTTGGAGGGAATGCCATGACAGATGGTGCCTGAGGTGACACACAGAACAGGAATCAGGGCAGTCATACCCGGCTCATATTCAGATTATTATTAATTATCACATTTAGACTTTAGTATATGTACATTTAGTTAAAGTAACCAGAAGTGATCTATTCAGGAATATGTCCTGATGAAGACTTTGGGGGAAATATATACATCAGCAACATCAATATTAATCAATTTCATATTCAACATCCACTTCAGCTCTGATTAGTCAGAGGATGTTTTCACTGGAGCAGTCACATGACTGACCTTTTAGCAAATCACAAGCTGCTTTTCACTGCTTCATTTAAAACATTCAATAGCTTCAAGGAAGGCAATTGCAGTATACCATTGCCAATATGAGGATTTACACTGGATAGAAAACTAATACACCCCTTTGAACATTTTATGAATTATGTTGAACCCCAGACAGGAATTCAAAGGCAATGAATCTATGTATTTGTCCAACTAATCTAATAATCTAACCCTATTTAACTAATTGTTTTATAACTACATACTTAACTATAGCACCACTTCAACTTCAGGAATAATAGAAGATTACAAACCATAAGTTAATATCCTACAGTTAGGTCTCTGCATTAAGACAGCTGCATTGGCATAAAAGAGCTCCAAAAAGATTGTGACAAGTAGAAAAAAGGTGGGAATAGGAAAGAATATAAAAAAATCTCGACAGACGCTCAGAGCACTAAGTGGAACGTTTATGGCACTTCCAAGTCTACCAAAACCACTGTCCGTCTAAACTAGATGATCAGGAAAGAAGACATTTAGTCAGCGTTGAGACGCAGAATCCAACAGAAACCCTGAAAACCAACATGGTTTTAGAGACAGAGGGCAACACGTTCATCACAAAAACCTCAAAGATTTTGCAGAAACCCTGTAGTACGGCCGTACCCTGACAGACATTTGTGTAGTTTGATGACATAATGCCAAATGTTAACCAAAGTTATCATTTTATATCCAGAAACATTTTGTGTTCAGCTTTGACCCAAACACATGAAGTATTTTGACCAGAGAATGACAGAGGGGGAACGGAGAGCAGACAGGAGAGTGTTTGAGTCCTGGGGGGAGAATTCGGTAACTGGCAGGTGCTCCTTGTGGAAAGAGATTTGAGAGAAAAGTACAGACCCCCCCCTGTTTTCTGTGCCTCGCCAACAGCCCCTGCAGTGATAACAAACCCAGATTTGTCTGATGCCTCTCGGGGAGGATCCATTCCATTAACTATTCATTCATTGGCCAGGAGGCAAAAGTGAGTCAGACGTGACGCTGCTGCCAAAACTGGTGCTTCCATCACAGAGATCACAGTGCTCCTTCATTGCACCAAGCTTTCCTCAGAGCTTCTCCTCACTCACAATGTTTGGTCTGTTCAGGTGCATCTCACTCAGCGGCGCTCACACAGCCAATAAGCATGTGATGAGGCTTGTTTTATTTCAGTCACACAAACAGGTTATCCTTTAATGGCTGATGGAAGTTGTGTGTCTGCTTCCATCAAGTCACAAACTCTTTCTTTCTGGCTTCTGAGAACACTTTTTGATCTTCATCATCAATACCCCCTGTGTGAGTCCATTATGATTGTTGGGGAAATATCTTCCCCATAACTTTGACCCAGTTTATCAGTCTGTACTGCCCTCACTGATCACAGGCCTGCAACCTTGGGCTGCTGTGCCCCCTTTGTTGTGTCTCCCTATTCCTGCCTAGAGGAGTTATAGTGCTTTGCCTGTTTTATCTTGTTATGCACAATGTTGATTATTCTCTCAGAGCTAAATACAAGGTACTGGGTGAGAGATCTTCAGAATCGGCTAGGCAAGCGTTGTGTCAACTCATGGCTGCAGCACGTCTTTGTCAATCCTCCGGCCGTCATTAAAAATACATTTTCAGTGTTTACCATCACGCTCCAGCTCTCCTATGTTCTCATTCTGTTTCCACTTCATGCTCAGGAAGTTTGCATTACAATGATCACTAGGATTGAGGCTGCAGTATAACTGAAGTATCATTTCAAAGTATTCACATTCTCACTTTAAAAGTCCCATGTCATGGCCATTTCTACTGATCATAATTCCATTGTTGAGGTCTACTAGAATAGATTTATATTGTGCATTTTTCCAAACTCACATTGGTTTCTCATACAGCATCTCTGTAAACTACGTGTATTCACTCTCTGTCCTACACAGCTTGTTGGAGCTCCTGCCCCCCCCCCTCCCTGTGAGCCCACTGTGCTCTGATGAGTCTACCACTATGGTCTACCACCGTTACAGCGGAACATCAGTGATTATGTGTTACAATGGCGTTTGTTAGCAACCAGAAAATGACACCAGTAATGACAAACAGATGAGAATGCTGCGTGGGGTCTGGGTGCCGTGTTGGCGGGACGTTGCGCGGCTCGCTGCTGCGAGGAGCGGACAGTGTGAGCTGGGTTCATTTCCTGCTTGCTGCGTGGGGTCTGCTAGACAGCGAGACATCGCGAATGGACGCGGGAAGGGGGGGATGCGGAATGTTAGTGGTCACAGTCCTCATACATGCAACAGCGTATTTTGTCTACATTGGTCAACAGAATCTGTCAGGTTTTTGGCAAAACGATGACAAGTTGGTTGTATAAGGCAGCCAGTTGGTCCTTGTCAGTTTTTTGCATTCACACTTTACAGCTACCACCTGGATGGGAGAAATCTGTCCAACATTACAGAATGAGAAAGTCCAGCATGAAGGACTAAGCCACAGTAAAAGCTGAACAACACAGCAGCTTCAGGACAAAAGCCAGCTGGAATTCTAAGAGAATGCTGAGGTAGAAATAAATAATCAAATGAACCCTTAAACCCATAAGATGAAGTTTGCTGTGCTGGTAAATGTTCCATTTAGGTAATGAGGATGAATGATTTTGACTGACTATTGTCTTTTGCTAAGGTAATTCACCTGAACTTATTGCTACAGTTTGGACAGGTGTTAAGGCTGGAGGATATAACCAGGAATCTATCAAAACAATAGTAACCATCTAAAACATGAGTGCTGTATTTCTGTTCCCAGGTTCAAGGTTCAAGGTTCTTTATTGTCAAACTAACATAGCTACAGAGTAATTATGTCATTGAAAATCTTAGGTCACAGGCTTCTCCAACAATGCAACATAATAATACAGATAGTAAAGTAATACAAAAAGAAAAACAGTTCTAAAATAAGTGAGAGAGAAAAACAAAAGTGGAATAGTGCAGTACGAGCCTATATACACGTTATTGGAATGATATATATTAGATCAGTGGTTCCCAAACTTGTTGTGCCCAAGGCACACCAAAGGACAAGTAAAAATCTCAAGGCACACCTATTGTGCAAAATAGCCCTTATAACACGTGTTATCACTCATATCATGTAAAATATCTGTAAATGTGCATAATGATTTACTAATGCCAAATAAAATGTGACAAAGACAACTATATTACTCATGAAATATTTATTAACGAAATATTTCAGAAATTAATTTGAAACTTTATCAAATTAGGCTTCATCAAAACAGCAACACATCTGCACAGCCTGACTCAGCACCTCAGTCAACTCCGGGGGCATGGTTTTGGCAACTAATGCCTCTCTATGCAAAATGCAGTGGTTTGTCACGATATATGGGTTATGTGCTCTCACCTTAGCAATAAATCCTTTCACTCTACCCGTCATGCTTGCCGCACCATCTGTGCAAAGATTGACGCACAGATTCCAGGTCAGACTGTTCTCTTTTAAATAGTTATTAGTTACCCTGAAGATTTCTTCTCCCGTAGTATGGCTTTCCATTTCTTTGCAGAAGAAAAACGTCTCTTTGATAGAGTCAGCATCAACATATCTGACGTTTGCCAGAAGTTGGGCAGCCCCACTTATGTCAGTAGATTCGTCTATTTGTAGGGAAAATCTGCTGCTCGCCACGCACTCGGGCTGAGGATTGTTGACATCCCCGGTCCAACTGAAGCCATAAGACAGGTAACTTTCATGATACTGTCTGCTGACAGTTTTCCTCTTTTCTTTCGGTGGTGGGTTGTCGGCAGTCTCTGCACTGGTGGTTGGTGGTTTGCTCCGCACAAGAAAGCGCTCCATTTTCCCTCTTGCGTGTTTCTCTGTTTTAATGTTGTCCTTCAGCCTTCGATGTGTCACGGTCTTATAATTCCCACCTGCAACTGCGTTAACAGCGAAATATGGGGTTCTGTGAGGATTTGTTTTTAAAGAATTGTTTTTAGGTATAGAGTTTGCCTCTGTATTATGAAATGAGTGCATTACAAAGTACTGATATAGTAAATTAAAAAATAATTATTTTTGTGTAGTTGTATATTGCAATAATAACGTATGGTTGTCACAAAATCCCACGGCACACCCGGACTTGCCTCACGGCACACCAGTGTGCCGCGGCACACCGTTTGGGAACCACTGTATTAGATAGTAGATATATATTACTAAGTAGCAGATGAATGTTATGGAATTGTTTCAGCAGTTCAATTGTTTAACAGTCTCACTGCCCGCGGGAAGAAACTGTCTCCGAATCTTTTTGTTTTTGCCAGGATGCTGCGGTATCGTCTGCCAGACGGCAACAGACGGAACAGTTTGTGGCTGGGGTGATGGGGGTCTTTGATAATCCGTAGTGTTTTCTTCCTGAGCCGCTGGGAGTAAAGGTCCTCCATGGATGGCAGCTCCGTCCTGGTGATGTGCTGTGCAGTTTTCACCACCCTCTGTAAAGCCTTACGATTGAGGTCGGTGCAGCTGCCGTACCAGGCTGTGATGCAGCCAGTCAGGATCCTCTCTATGGTGCACCTGTAGAAGGTCAGGATGCTCTCTATGGTGCA
>CALSBW010025521.1:519446-536700 GCA_943590975.1 Lindbergichthys nudifrons | reverse complement strand
GGGGCAAGTGAATACATTTATTCATTTAAGTTTTCCTTACTCTCGCGGGACTATCTCCGCAATGGAGCAAGCTTAAGTTTAACTCTCGATTGCATGATATAGCCCAGCGCAACACCTTCTTCACACATGTTGCTATTTGTTTGTACCATTTTCAGGCGATTTGTAATCTGTTCTAGAAAAACTATGTGTTTTTTAGGATTTCAAGAAGCGTATAAAACAAACAATGGATGTATTTTATGAACATTTATCCATGCTGAAAGTAGATTTAGATGTGTTAGGAGTTAGATACAGATTATTATCTAATATATGCATCCAATGAAGCATTGCATGAAGTCTGTTGATGATCAGAGGCTGTTGTTGGGGCTGCATAACCCTTTTTTATTATTGGTTAAGTTGGTATGAAAAAGTTTGAGAAACACTGCAGTGGATTGTCAACAGGGGGAGCCTCGCTGCGGGGAAATTATACACATGGCCAGTCCGCCCCTGAAAAATGTCTATGCAGACGTTATTATTAATAATATTAAAGAAAAATGATAACAAAAAATGATTATTATTAAATTAAAGGTGGGGTAGGTAAGTTTGAGAAACCGGCTCGAGATACACTTTTTGTTATATTCCATGGAATGCTCTTAACATCCCGATAGCAATGAATATCTTAAGTGCTTTGACAAAAAATCCATAAAAAAATATCATCTGTGGAAGCCGTAGTACTGTAAAAAGCACGACCAATCATTTTAGCCAGCCCGGCTAAAATAACTGGATGGCCTACCTGCCTGTCAGCCTTCCATCAGTGCACAAACTTATCTCGTGCCCTCATTGGTCATGTGCGCGTTCGTGTGTGTTGGAGGAGGGGCTCTGTAAGGAAGTAGCAGATTTCTTCCGGCTGTGTATTTTCAAATGCTAGCGCACTCGAGCTGGTTTCTCCAAAATTACCTCCCCCACCTTTAATAAAAAAATATTTTGTAATCATCTCGCAACCCCCACTCGGGGTCTCGCGACCCCCACTTTGGGAACCCCTGTCTTACAGGACAGGCTGCCAGCGTCCGAGGACACGAGGGACAGCTGGACAGCATCGATAGTGAGGAAAGGGTTTGAGTTTAGTATGGAGTCCTCCACAGCTTCTGCAGCAGAGGGGACAGGATCAGAGTGGGTAGAGGGGGGGAGGAAGAAAGACAAGAACATAGAAGGAACAGAGAAATTATGGTGTTGAGAAGGATGAGAACAATTTTAAAAAGTAGAAGTAAAAAAAAAAGTGAATGCAAGAAAATGTGCAGGGGGGAAAGCCAGTGATGCGGGTGAGAAGGATTCAAATGCTCTTAAAGATACAGCAACAGGCTGATATCATGCACAGCTCTTATTGGCTCAGTACCTCTACCCTCTTTATTTACAGCTGTGAGGTCATGGCTCTTCATTATCAGAACTGAAAGACCCTGCGCACAATAATATAGCTGTAGGGAATGTTTTTCGCATTCAGAAAAAGCATTGATTTGGGGATCTTGCTGAGTTTTATGTGACGAAATACAAGGCAATAATATGCTAAAACATTACATACAGTAGAGCATTGTCAGAACCATTGACCAAGAAACTTTTAGACTTGGATCTATTACATTCCAGATGTTAACCTGGCAGCCGAGCAACAAATCAGAATGTGCTTTAACTCTTATTTTGTAAAAGCTTTAAAACAACTCATAACAAAAGTGACTTGAAGTACATGAGTATGGACTATGTGGCTAATCTAAAACTACTCTTTTAATCTGCTCACTTATATGTTCAATTATAGGGCAACACTGCAGTCCCCTTGTAACAGAGAGATATGAGATCATGATATCAGGTTGAAGCTGAACATTGTCCTTTGGGACAATGTCAATGTTATATTTACTTCTTAATTAAAATCCAAACATTGCAAAGTCCAAATAGAAGCAGTTTCACATGCAAATGATGCACTCGTCACACATTCCATCATGTGCTCAACGTTGATACAACAATGCCAAGCAAAGTGCTCTGCAGGCACTGATCTTCACATTATAATGTTTATGTTTTATATTCGATTCCGACATGCAAATAAAAGCACATTGTTGTTTCAGTGTGTGCTGCTGTAAGCAAATGGAATGGTGGAACACACCTACTAAAAAACTGTGCATGGCCTGAGAATATGAATCCTGTGACTGATTTACACATTTATGACGTTCTGTGCCTGATAGAGACGATGTAAGAAGGTCTGCAGGCGAGGTGTGTGAATGTCTGGCCAGCTCCAGCTCTCAGCCCACATTTGCATGAGGAAGATGACATTTGTTTACAGGGCTAGTAGTTGATGTTTTACAGCAAAGGGAAAAACACCAACTAAAGTTAAAAGATATGGCCAACGCATAACAAAGACGATTTAAACTAACCGCAACTAATACTTATATTTAATATTCTGCACCTGCCTTATTTTATTTCTGATGACTGACCATGACATTGTTCATCAGCTAGTGTTGTAGTCAAGTCACCAATTCACGAGTCCAAGTCACTCTCGAGTCACCACTCTTCGAGTCCGAGTCCAAGTCCGAGTCACCAAGGGAGAGTCGTAGTCGAGTCCGAGTCCAAGTCCGAGTCACCCAAGGAGTGTCCGAGTCCGAGTCCAAGTCCGAGTCACCCAAGGAGTGTCGGAGTCGAGTCCGAGTCATCATTACCTGTGTTCGAGTCCAAGTCTGAGTCACCTAAGAAGAGTCCAAGTCAAGTCCGAGTCACAAGTCTTCATGTATTAATCTTCGTGGATATATGTGTTGAAATGTAGCTGCTCTTCTACATTGCTTTCATCCTGTCATGTTATACTAATCTGTCTATTGAACTGCTGTGAAGCCAGTTGGCTACAATTCTTGTAATAGGTGCTATACAAATATAAAGCTTATTACTAATATTAATATTATTATTATTATTATTATTGTAAATGACCTATAATATGTCTAACTATATTTAAAATGAGTTACCTTTTAGAGAAGTGATTATAATTGTATGCCAATATTTTCCTATGGTAAAGTTTTCGCTTTGCACTTTTATTTTGATAGTAATAAGATCGGGACTCTTATTTTGAAGGAACTTTTACCGGTTAAATCGGTTTACTGATGAAGATTTAGCCCCAGAAAGCACATGGCTACTTAGCATGCAAAATGACATCATTCTGCATGCTAAGTAGCCATGTGCTTTGGTGTTATCGGCTGAATCTTTATGTATTGATTAGATCACGTTACTCTGATGATAGTGTTCAAGACAGCCTATATGTCTGAACTCGATCCTTAGAGTAATGTGTTACGGAGCCTTCTCTTCAATATTGTTTCCACATAGAGCATTTTGCTGCTCTTTTCCAATGTGGAAGCAGAATGTGTGAAAGCATACAGCATGATGCGGGGTGTGTCTCTAGACATCTTTAGACTGGAATAGCGGGGCCCAGTACGTGAACTCGCCTTGCAGGTGCACACGCCAGGATAGAGGACATCAGACTCCAGAGAAAACTTGCTCGAGTCCGAGTCCAAGTCGGAGCTTCAATGTACAAGTCGAGTCCGAGTCATCGTGGGGGGAAAAATTCACGAGTCCGAGTCCAAGTCATTGTGCGCGAGAATTCACGAGTCCAAGTCCTAGTCGTGTCAATCAGTGCGCAAGTCCGAGTCGAGTCACGAGTCCCGAAAATCGACACTGGAGTCCGACTCGAGTCCGAGTCCAAGACTCGAGTGCGAGTCCAGGACTCGGGTCCTGGACTCGCACTGGAGTCCTGGACTCGCACTGGAGTCCTGGACTCGAGTACGAGTCCGAGTCCTGGACTCGAGTACGAGTCCTGGACTTGAGTACTCCATCTCTGTCATCAGCCCAGCCCTGTGAATAATAATCCTTTAAACCTTCATAATTCATTTTATAAAAAAGGTAGATACATTTGAAAGGAATCATACAACTGAATGTGTGAATTGCACAAAACATTTCAGAGATGCGTGGGACTGGTAGCACGCGGCATACACCCATACGCAGTGTGTTGGCAGTGTGTCTGAAGGCCTCACCTCCCCAGGAGCTGGTGGTGGAGAGAGGCAGTGAAGGCTGGAACGCTGGCTGCAGGTCGAGCAGTTCAATAGCTGCCTTGGAGATGCTGGAAGAAACAAACAGGAACAGTGGGGGGGTTACACTGGTCACTTTTTGACAAAACATTAGGTTCAAGTCTGCTATTATAAAAAAGAACACTACTGCATGTTTTGCCCTAAGCGATGCTATTCTAGTGTTATTTTGCCACTATTTGCATAAACACTTCCACTTTTCATTTATTCTGCTTCATCTAGTGTTAAGGCCCTGACACACCAAGCTGACACCAAAGAACACGTCCCGACGGACCCGACTGTTGTGTCGCCTCACGTCTCCTGCGTCTTGGCCAACAGGCGCACTGGAACACACCGCAAAGACTTCAGCCGACGGCCAAGTAGCACGTACGCACTGCGCATGCGTGAGTGGCAATAACTCTCCTTACCAGCAGGCGGTGGTAGTGTGTATTTGTTATTCAAAAGAGGCAACCAGAAGACAGACTGCGTGATATACAAACTTCAGCTCTCTGAAGCAGAAAGAAACTATTCAAGCATTGTGGCTGGCAACCTGCTGCTACCACATTCCATGCATCAGTAATTATAATCCAAGATTATATTTATATACAACATCATAACACTGACAGGCAGCTGAACAGCCAATCAGAGTGATTTCTTTTGCCGACAGTTCCTCGATTCGACATGTTGAATCGGGGGTGGAAGGTGTCGGCACGGCCGAAAAGACACGACGGTGCGGGACACACCAATCTGAGTAGGGCGACAGGACGCTCATCGACGGCCAGACATCTATCGACATCTATCGACGGCCGAAATCGGCTTGGTGTGTCCGGGCCTTTAGGGGTCACCCCAATATCTATGAAGTGATCAAAGTTGAATCTAATCTTGTGAAACCATTTTGAAACAAGAGTAATTTACTTGAATTAAAGTTATCCTAAATTCAATTAGCAACATCAATCTACCAACATTTTGTGAAATGTCCAAACCTTGACTAATGCTCTTAAATACAACACATTTCTTAGATCTCCTTTCAGCTTTTATCTGCAGTTCTGAAAAATTGCATGAGATTGTCTGGTCTAAGATGAGATGATAGGTCCTTACCTGTTGTTGGAGCTGGGGGTGGTAAAGAGGTCGATTGTAGGGGCTGAGTTGATGGTCCCGCCCTCCTCAAAGACGGGGGAGGAGTCTGTGGTTGCTGCCGCAGGGCTTTTGTGAAGCTCCTTCAGACGCTGCTCCTAACATCAGGAGGACAGTGTGAGCGAGGCAGAGGCCGATCTGTATGCAACTACACAGTCCAAACCTTTCGAAAGATTTTTCAGCATTTTGCTTTGGACTATTATCTGGTTGGACAGATTATAGTTGTAAAGCAGATGAACAGATGAACGGAAATGATAATAGAGAGAGCAAAGGGGTTAATATACAATTAGTCACTTAACAACGGGGTCGCCCCACTGTTCCAAATCGAATAGATACGTTATGGCTTTGCATTTGATATAATTACGAGAAGAGTCCTAAAGACATGAATGGCACAACTGCTTCAACTTCAAGATATAGCAAATGCCTGCAGGCCTTGTGAGCACTGATCTGAAAGAAGAGCAGAGTGAGGAGAGCTTACTTTGAGTGCTTGAAGGCGACTCTGCTCTTCGTCCAGGGCGGCCTGCTTCTCCCTCTCGTCCGCTCTGGTGAAAGATATGCCGGTGTTGGCCAGGGAGGAGACGGCATTGGAGAGTGTGCTAGCCCTGAATCAAAGGACACACACAGAAAAAAGTCACAGAACTCCAGTATATCATAGCCTTAATACATGTGAGACTTGCACACATGCATTGTTAAATCTTACCTTTTCTTCATCTCAATCCAAAGTCAACATCTATCAAGCTGCTGAAGAAAGCAGTGACCCAGTGATGCACACCTACCTGCTGGCTGCTGTCGAGTCCTTCACTTTCTTTCCCTCTAGAGAGGCCAAGTGCTGCTCCAGAGCATCAAGCAGGCTGCTGGGGGCCTAGTGTGAATGTGATTCAAACATATTAGGTTTCAAAAACTAAGGAAAACCTAATACAAGATGTCCTTTAAAAAAGAAAACACTAAAGCATGCAAAGTTATTGCCACGGGTCCACAAACACAGATACTCCCCAAAACAGAGAGAGAAAAGGTTTGTATACTCACAACAACTGTAAACTGAAAATGGAGAGAGGAAGGAAGGGAAAATACAGAAAATAAAAGGTGGCAACAGTCAAGAAATTATTAAGAAAATGTTTAGAAGAAAGCTCTCCAATTGTGGCTTTTCTGCTAAAGTTACACAGTTCTACCGAATACATAACGAACAACAGAACAGATCAGCAGGTGCCTGGCAAGGTCAGGAGACGGTGAGAGTTGGAAGCTGTTTGTCAGTGCAATAAGGAGAACATGCATGGACTGCCTAGCATGCACAGCTGGTGTTAAAACATGTCAGGCCAGGGGGGGTGTTGAGGAGGCTGTGAAAGGACAATCATAGCCACATCTCCTGCATTCATATTATGGAGGTCACTAAAGCACACATTTAAGCCCAAAACATTATTTATGTCTCAATATAACACTCACAAAGTACAGCAGTTTACATCTTAATAAGCTACTATTAGATTGGACAATAATTATGTAAGCTCTCTACCTTTCCAAATCTGAGACTTGCATACAGAGTTTGAGTGTTATGCCAGTTAGGTTTATTTGTGATTTGGTAGACCGAAGGTTTAATATATCACTCACTCAATGAGACTTTAGTGTCTTTACTGCACACAGGAAGCTTTCTTTAAGTCAGTCAATAATGATTTCCCACTGAAAAACCCAATGTATGCAGTTTCAAGGCAAATACAGGCATGTCAGATTATATATACACAGCCTAAATGTATTATAAAATCATTCCACAATCTGGCAATTCCCCACTTTTTAGCTCAGAAAATCCAGTAAAAAGGAAGCGTTTTCAATTAAAACAAATTACTTAAAGTAACAGCACAGATGCCAAAAAAGGTTTTGTATGTAGGCTTACCTGAGACAGATCTGGTATGTCTCCTCGATCAATCCCGACTTGCTGCAGGAAGAGAAAAGATCATCAGACTTTGATGGGAAATCTGATGCGTGGCACGCTCCCTGATTGGCTGGTCTGCAGTCCTAACTTACCTCTGCTACTTTGAGGAACTCGGAGATTCTAGTCATTCGTGTGAGGAATTTTTTGTAGATGTCAAGTGCTTCTTTGCACTGGACTTTCTTCATGTCAAAGTATTTCTCTGTTAAGATCGACAAAAAGATTATGGGAATAATATCATTAATTCTTTTATTTCTGTTAAGTCAGTTACTTTGTGGTTTTTAAGTTTATATTTTCTAAACACAATTTATTTTCTTATGGGTACAGTATCTCTTAAGTTATATACATCAAGCAAACACGTCTCAGCAGCACAGAATTGATAAAAGGTGGTGAAATTAATCTGGTATGTATATAGATTGTTTTGATATTTGAATATTAAAGTTCCATCATATGTTCATTACTCAAACTGCAAAAATATCTGCATAGCAGTCATTTCTGTTTCACGTTTTGCAGACTATGCCTACTGAATATTATTTTCTTTCAAGAAGTTGAAACCGAGGTGTAGATGCTAGCCATGATAAAGAGGAGAAAGGAAAGCTTTCTGCATATTCATATTAGTATGAAATCTAAAGTCAGAATGATTAATGCCAACCCAAAAGCAGGGTTTTACCCAGGAGGTTGATGATGCCTTCATTGTACGCTGCAAACAGACGGATGGCATCTTTGAACAGAAGCATGAAGGCTGCGTTGATAACACCATTTGTCAGTTCATTGGCATTGACCTGTAAGAGAGGCGGAGGCGTTGAGACTACGTCACAAAATTCACATTTTAAGTGTCAGCTAAACATTAAAGATGCCACCCTGTGCAGCAAATACTAGACACTCACATTGAAATCGAGTAACACATCCATCTGGTTCTGGATTATTGGGATGGTCTTGAGGAGTTTCTCTGTGTTCATGGATCTCATCACGCCATCAGACCTGTGCAACAAAAAGAAAGGGAATGCTCATACAGATATCTGCGAGCATGTTCCTACTAATGAAAACCTGATTTGATAATTGAGTATTTTGAACTGTAAGAGGACATGGCTGCATTAGAGTCATAGAGCATAATGAGGAGTGTTAGTGAAGAGTTGTGTTTGACAGAACAGAGTGAAAACTAAAGTAATAGATGCTAAATAATCAGTATTCGGCTTTAAGACAGGACCCCCCATCCTCAATGGAGTTGTAGAAGATATCTGTTAAGCTTTTGCAACTCTTAACAACATTGATATGAAGTATTTTAAAGGAATACAACCACTGCAATGTTCTGTTTGCGTATCACTCAGCCCTGCCTGTGCTGATCTCCTTGCTGGTTTCACGTTCCTGGAACATAACATGATGATGCTCTGTGGCTCAGGGGCAACATCACACACAGCCCAGACTGTTACAGGGAAAGCTTCTCACCCTCTTTTCACTTTAGTGAAGTCAAAAGCGACTTGTCTGTAGGACACAGCCTTCTCGTTCAGGTAGCGGCTACACCTCCTGATGAACGTCGACATATCATATCCTGCATTCAAAACAAAACAAGTGAGGGGTTATGATTATTGTCACGACACAATCAATAAATATTCAAACGTGTATTGTTGCATAGTGTGTACAGTGTTGGCAACATACCTTGTAGGCCACTTTTGTCCAGAAAATTGCTGAGGTTGAACAGTGTGTTCCTTGAAGCCAGATACTGTATAAATCTCTGCAAATAGACAGAATGAGGAACTCTATAGGTTACATACTGAGAAGTGCAAACGAGTATTACAAAGTGTGAAACACTTTTACCAAAGAAAAAACAATTTAACATTAACAAAAACAAATTAACAAGATGCGAAACACTTTTACAAAGCTAGAGACACATTTACATTTTATAAAACAAAATTACATTTTATTAAGAAAAAATTACATTAGCGAAACACTTTTATGAGAACTGAGACAAATGTACAAGTCCCGAAACACTTTAACATTTGCCGAAACACTTTAACAAACTAGAGAATCAAACCGGAAAGGGAATGTCCATCATACCGGAAGTGACATGCAAGTGATTGAGACAAACTTAAGTTTGTTTTGACGGATAGACCACCGGTACCTATGGACGGTATAAGTGTGTTTATGGTCGTTAAACATGTTTGGTCCATTTTGTGGAAACCACCTGGGCCAAGTGACACGGTTTTGCTCATCACGATATACTTTCTCGTGCGCACAAGAAAGTTTCCGGTTCGCCAAGTAGGAAGTGGAGCTGTGCCTTTTACGCACCGCCTTCGCTGCGTTTACCTACATTAGAACAGCTAAAGAGCGACTGCATGCTGCTACGTTTTAACCACACACACCTCTACACACATCACACTGCCTGATTATTCCCCCTATTACTCGTTTTATGAAGGAGATGTCCGGTCACCAAGGCGCACGAAGTGTGTGCGTGTGCGTGTGCGTGTGCGTGTGCGTGTGTGTGTCCGACACCGGCATTTGTTTTCAAATATCCATGAACAGTAATTTACACACATCTGGCCAATTCCATAGGTATATGTGTGTTCCCAAATGAAATAAATGTGTTTAATCTTAATCTCGATGTAGTGCTCAGTGCTGTCGCAGTGCACCGGAACGAACGGCACTATCATAATATCTTCTGAAAACAAATGCCAGTATCACGCACATACACGCCCTGGTGACCGGACATCTGTGTGTGTGTGTGTGTGTGTGTGTGTGTGTGTGTGTGTGTGTGTGTGTGTGTGTGTGTGTGTGTGTGTGTGTGTGTGTGTGTGTGTGTGTGGTTAAAACGTAGCAGCATGCAGTCGCTCTTTAGCTGTTCTAATGAAGGTAAACACAGCGAAGGCGGTGCGTAAAAGGCACAGCTCCACGTCCTACTTGGCGAACAGGTAACTTTCTTGTGCGCACGAGAAAGTATATCGTGATGAGCAAAACCGTGTCACTTGGGCCAGGTGGTTTCCACAAAACGGACAAAACATGTTTAACGACCATAAACACACTCGTAGGCCTACCGTCCATAGGTACCGGTGGTCTTTCAGCAAAAAAAAACTTGAAGGGGACCTATCATGCAAAATGCACTTATTAATGTCTTTTATACATAAATATGTGTCCCCGGTGTGTCAGGGAACTCACGCAGCGTCAGAAAATAAAACCCTCTCTCTTTTCCTCCGTACCCAAATCTCTAAAAACGGGGGTACAACGGAGCTGATCCAGATTTGCGTCCGATATGACGTAATATCGGAAATGTGGACCCACGGCACTATCAGAAAGTTGCTATCAGAAACAATGCCTGACTGTTTTGGACGTAATATGGTCGGTGTTTACATTAGCATCGCTAACACTCAGAGCTAACCTGTATGTGTGTGAAGAAGCAGGAAATAAAAAGGAACTCACCTTGTGGTATAACCGGCAAGAGAGAAAGCCTTTGAGCTCCATACTGTTTCAGAAATAATTCTTGATAATCCATGATATGGCGTTTCATCACGGCAGTATTTAGTTTAGACAGTAGCTGCAGGGTCTCGCATGAGCTCAGACCCCTCCTTTTTTTATCTATTTTTTTATTTTTTTAAAGCTTTATACCCAAAATCAGCACTTTTGAAACTCTCGGCTCAGTAGAATGAATGGAGACAGAAAATAAATCTAGATTCGGCTTTTAGTGCATTTTACAACTTTAAGGACCGAATTATTATAATAAGGGCTATAAAATAGTTCATACTGTGTAGTTTATTTAGTTAAAAAAAAACTATCCACCGATTTACAGACGTCTCTTTCCCAATGTTAGTCAATGGGGAAAAGTCTTTCTGGGCCCAGTGACGTCACGGACCGATACAGAAATTGGACACAACGAATATTTTCATCAGAGTCCGGCGCACTTCCTGGGGTCTTGGGCTAGAATGGGTGATCTGTTTGGTATTTTGAGCAAAACACTTCATAGACATGTTTTTTATATATTCTTTATATCTGAGACCTATGCTATTGCCTAAAAATAGCATGATAGGTGCACTTTAAGTTTGTCTCAATCACTTGCACGTGACTTCCGGTATGATGGACATTCCATTTCCGGTTTGATTCTCTAGTTTGTTAATAAAGTGTTTCGGCAAATGTTAAAGTGTTTCGGGACTTGTGAATTTGTCTCA
The DNA here is from genome assembly GCA_943590975.1 of Lindbergichthys nudifrons. Classification (NCBI taxonomy): domain Eukaryota; kingdom Metazoa; phylum Chordata; class Actinopteri; order Perciformes; family Nototheniidae; genus Lindbergichthys; species Lindbergichthys nudifrons. Next base: position 525,436 of record CALSBW010025521.1, on the reverse strand, counting down.
GTTCTTGTAAAAGTGTTTCGCTAATGTAATTTTGTTTTATAAAATGTAAATTTGTCTCAAGCTTTGTTAAAGTGTTTCACACTTTGTAATTCTCGTTTGAACTTCTCAGCCACTGTAGTTATATAACTGTTAAGCAATGAAGAGTGTCACTCTGTTAACTAGAGCATGTAGCATGATACTTTGAGATAATAATAATCTCATACACTGTAAAATGAAAATACAGTTTATTTCCATCCAATTCAGGAAATGTGGAGAACAGCTGTAGGTGCTGACCTCATTGCCGTAGACCATCAGATGGTGTGTGGCGGTGAGGGACTTGAACACCACAACCCAGCTGGTGTTGGTGGTCCTCTCGAACAGGGTGTCAGCCAGCTGAGGGATGTTCACATTCATCTCATTTGTGCACTGAATTAAATCTGAGGAAGGAGAAAGAAATGAAGAGGGGACAAAAATGTACAGTGTTACAGCAAAAAGTGGCAAAGCAGATAAACAAGGGCATGCAATAATAAACAATAAGCTTAACTAATTAAATATAGAGAAGAAAAGCACACATTAGGTATAATAGAATAAAAATAAAGACAAATAACTTAATGAGACAGGCAACTTATTAGGTGTTGAGACTTTAACCTGTTAAGCCCTGAGCCTGTTTTTCAGGTCTCAGGCTCGAAAATGACATTCCCAACAGATTACTATATCTTCCCTTCTAAAAGGGTTAAATTCATAATCTTTTTTCTCAAAGTAATGATAGACCTGTGAGTTGGATCTAGAAAAGTCAGAATCAATATAGATGTTTTTTATTTTAAATAAAATTCAGATTGAACATAGTAAAAAACTGTAAATGATAGTGTCCGTCCAAAAATTCTTATTTACTTATAGTGAAAACTACCCTTGGAAGATGGTAAGGTAGACTAAAAGCTTTAGGAATCCAAAGTACAACATATAATAAGTACCCTGTATCAAGATTGATGAAAAACTAGTGACATTTGACCTTTTTAGAGAGGTTTAGCCAAAAACACTCCACCTCTGAGGTGATTTGGGGGCAAATTGTTTTTTTTTCATATCTCTGGAACCCATTGGTTGATGTTGATGGTTGACACCTCTTTCTGACCGTTAGAGCCAATAGAATCGAAGGGGGAGTCCCCCACACACACTCATTGTGAAACAAAAAGGTGGGGACTTTGCGCATGTAATTTTGCATTAGAGTGAAGCTACAGTCTAGCTCTGACATCTGGAAACGTAAAAGCATGGATTATCCGTCTTATTGCTCATGGATGATCAAAAATCATTTCAAAGGGACACAGACACATTGGATTAACCTATGGATTAACTTTAGCAGCGTTTTTATCGTTTTAATGCCATTGAAGACCACTTTGGAGAGACTACAGAGACAAGGTAAGAATGTTAGCATTTTTAGCTACCTAGCGTCACCTGTTTTGAGGTCTGTTTTTGTTTATAACGTCGCAAATTCGTATAATTCAGTGATAATGAGGGTACCCATCGATTCTGTGTCACCTCACGATGTGAATCAAGTGTCTATATTGCACATTGCGATATGTGTTTATCGCACAAGATGCACAGTCTGTAATGTATCCTCATGTCCTTTATCTGTTCCTTTTCATAACAACATGGTAACTACAATCAATGAGTCAGAGTTCAGGTATATAGAGACCGTTACTGTTACTTTCCATTTTTGTGCAAGGAAAATAAATGTGCCCTCTTTCAGCCCTTCATCACACTAATGCTGAAAGAGCACGAACACTTTTAAAAAGCTTCCAGAGACTGCTGAACACTTAAATATGTATATATTTTTGTATTTAAAGTTGTTCATCCTTTCAATTCAAGAAGGCCTTTGGACCCCCCCTAAAGCGCTTTGGAGATCTAGGGGACTTGAACCCCAGGTTGGGAAGCACTGTTTGTCATGGTTTTGGATTTGTTGTTTTCATTTTCCACCTTTTTTATTTTGAAATGTTTTCCTCCTTGTGTCTTGTCTGGTCCTGCTTCCTGTGTTTGCCTTCCTGTCGTTAGTTTCCCTGGTGTGTCTGTCTGATTGTGTTCATCTGTTGCCCTTGTGTTTCTGCCTCCCCTGCCCAGCTGTGTCTTGTCCTGTGATTACCCTTCTGTGTATTTAGTCTTGTCTTCCCCTGTGCTCCATGTCTGTTCGTCATCTTTCCATGTCCATGATACCTTGTCCTTGCTCCCTGCCTCGCCTATGCTCGTCTTTGCTAGTCCATGTCTCCTGCCTGTTCCCGCCTGTAAGTTTGTTCCTGTCTGTCGTGCTCCCCAGTTTTGTTTTTGTTAATTAGTTTCTTGTTTTTCATGTCTTCGGCTTTTTTTGGAATAAAGCTCGCTTTTTGTTAACCAAACCTTTTTGTTAACCAAACCTTTTGGTATTTTTGGGTCCTATTTTCCCCAACCTTGACAGTGTTCAGATATGATCAAACTTTGACGGGGGAAGTATTTATTTTTGCCCTCTTCTAAAAAAATAACATGACAAACTATTGAGGATGATTCCAGTTATCCAATATTCCTATCCATGAGAGGCCAAAGGATAAATAAATATTTATGTGAATATTATATTTGAGGGCCGATTAATGATCCTCTCCAGGCCGACAGTTTGCTCATTATATGACATTCAGAGCAACGTGGTTATAGATTCAAATTATATTTAAAAAGTTCAAGTTTAAGAGGCCACCAAAGTTGGACTTAGGATAATAGTAAGGTTTTTAAGTTTTAAACAGTTCCAGAAATGACTATCACAATCTGTCCAACCGTCTCACTCTGCACAGTGATGAACCACAGAAGTAACGTAGTCCAGGTTAACTGTTGAGTATGGGGCCGGGCTACATGCGTGGTCCATGAATCCTCCTCAGTGTTTGTTGAAAGCTACACAAGAGGCTTTCTGCTTTTTACATACACAATAGGCCACACATGTGACAACAAAGGCCCTTTCAGATGTGACTGAAATGGATGTGGGGAGTTCAAATTTTATCTGCTGGTGTTCCTGAAGTTTGCCTTCTGAAATGCAAATCACAACAGCCAGCAGCTCCTGCTCATCGGACAGACACGATACAGAACAATAAATGCACCATGGGTAGTTAAGCTTGTTGAGTGCTACAACTGAGAAGCCGTAACTTGAGTTCAACCATTTCTGTTGAGCACTGCTAGCACTACAGTTTGTATCTGAGTCTGAACAATGTGGGACACATGTGGAACCAGGAACAACAAGTTACCTATAACTCCAGGTCATCAGAAATCTGCAATTTCAATGTTGCCGAAATAAAATGATGATGTGATATTGTATGATGTAAAAAAATCAGTTTATTCTGCTGAACAAGTTCAAAAAGAGTCATGTTCCCAAAGGGTTAGAGACCAGAGCCTTGTTCTATTTCATCCTTACTGACCGCCAGAGGCGATGCTTTAGCACTGGATATCTTCTGTCTCGCGCATGCGTAGGTCGAATATTTATATCAACAAAGTCACGTGTGACCTCGTATGACCCCGGAAGGCATAAGTTCCGGTGTTGTCAACGAGTTCAGTTCTTTTTCATCTTCTCGCTACGCAGGTTACTACTTTTTGAGTAGAAGCCAAGCTAGCTTATTGAAAATTCGATTCTAGCTCATCGCTACCTGTAGCCTTGCGATCGTCTCGATCGGAGCTGCGGGCTAGAAAAACGCTCGCCCTCCAAAGGCTGCGACGAGCTGTCCGCCCTCCCAAGGGAGGGGACCGCGGTGTTCACCGCTCGGAACCCAGGAGCTCCGGACCGGTAAAGAGCGGACGCTCCTGCACGTCAGCCGGTGAGATCGCTACCATTTATCGCTGATTGTGCTACCTATTCTCAAGCTAATGAGATAATTGTGTACAAGTTAGCCGAGGGCTCTCGCTAATTTGTTACTGCGCTAGTGAAGGGAGCGTCTCCGCCCCGCTTTCACTGCATACATTTGGTTCCTTGCCTGTTCTATCGTCCAGTTAGCTGAGTGTTTTCGTTCAAGCTAACTGTTACGGCGCTAGTGAAGAGAGTGTCTTCGCTCCCCTCTCACAGCTCACAATTAGTTCCTGTTCTATCCTCCAGTTAGCGGAGTGCTCTCGCTCAAAGCTAACTTGCTACAGCGCTAGTGTGGAGAGTGTCTTCGCTCCCCTCTCACGGCGCACAATTGGTTATTTTATTTAATCGTTTATTTGACAGGGACAATGCACTGTAATGAACACTTAAAACATTTAAATGTGTCAAGCGTAACAGTGCCAGATTTAGGCAGACTTTGAGCTACTTTCCATAAAACATTTAAGGAAATTACATTTTACAAACATGGTAAAAAACAAAATACATGATATGCAAAGAGTGGCAACGACATATAAAGTGCATCCATCCTCCAGTTAACTGAGTGCTCTCGCTCAAAGTTAACTTGCTACAGCGCTAGTAAAGAGAGTGTTTCCGCTCCCCTCTCACTGCACACAGTTGGTTTAATGCCCGTTCCATCCTTCAGTTAGCAGAGTGCTCTCGCTTAGGCTAACTCGCTACAGCGCTAGTGGAGAGAGTATTCCCGCTCTCCTCTCACGGCATAAAACCATTAACTGACTTCATTTTTTCTCACCCCAGTTAGCAGAGTGCTCACGCTCAAGCTAACTACTATTGTGCTCACTCCCCTCCACTGCATATTTGTTTTCTGGCCCAGTTATTTACAGTCAGCTGAGTGCTCTACAGGGTTCTTACACCTTTTCCAAAGTCAAATTCAAGCACTTTCAAGGTGCATTTTCAAGCTTTTCAAGCATGTTACAGCTGTTGTAAATTACATATTTATACACGCATACTTATACTCAAATGATTATTTCCCTACCTCACATTAAATCAGATGTTCTTTATGCTATAAACAACCAAATGTGTGTTGCATAATAGCATTCTACATGAGGATGAAAAATAAAAAATGTTAGAAAAGAAAACTAAGTTTAATATTTCAAAATGAGTGACCCATCTGTACGTAGACTGGGCATCCCATATAACCTGGCTGAGCCAATATAAAACAATCAGCCAAATAACTTTTCAATATATTATTGATTACTATTTTTGAGGTACTTTTAGGTTGGCAGTAAACACAAGTCAGAGGTAAATGGTGTACTTTGACTCCACTACATGTATTTAATACCTTTAGTTACTTTACAGATGTGGATGAATGATGTGAAATATAATCAAGTGTTAAATCAGACTTTAGTTCCACCTGGAGTAAATTCACAAGCTACCCTGCAGTATACAAAGTCATTCAAACTAGCTGCAACTTTACCAGCTTTGATAACACTTTCAGGATCAATCATTATAAAACATATCATATACAATTATTAGGGATGCTCCGATCGCCACTTTTGGAGCCGATCGCCGGAATCAGTATCGGCCGATACCGATATCGCTCTCTTTTCCTCTCTCCCCCTCTCTCTCTCTCCTGACAGCCCGTCAGTATCTCCTGCAGCTCACTGATCCAGTAATGAGCGACCCGACAGTGAAGAATACATATATTTATAACTAGTTTAGCTTGTTCCAGAGGTAGATAAAATAGCTAAGTGTGTTAGGTCTAACTCTTAATGTGTGTTCTGCTCCGCTCACCGGTCCGTCACAGCGGGTGGAGCTGCAGGATTTCTGCTTCACACACACGTTGCATACCGCTATTTTATTGTCATTTTCGGACAGACTAGTGAAGCCATTTTGGCGAGCTTGTTTTTGCCGCGCACAGAGAAAAGTGTCATGTATTTTACATGCAACGATAGCCTAATCTAAAATGCTCTACTATGGCGTACCTTTCGTGTGGTGTGTGGCTCGTCAGCGCAGACTCTCGCCTCGTTATTGTTGCACACTTTGCAGGAGGCTACTCTTGGGCTTCGCTTGACCCTCGTCTTAGCCATGGCTTGTATTTGTCTTCTGCTAGCCAACGCTCGTTGAAACGGCAACCTCCTGGCATACTGTCATCTATCACTCTCATCAGAATGCCCAGGTCACACACGTAACA
>CALSBW010025521.1:476423-503699 GCA_943590975.1 Lindbergichthys nudifrons | reverse complement strand
ATGCCCAGGTCACACACGTAACAAAAACACTTGCCGGTCACGCGCATAGCGCGGGAAGGCCAGAGCGGAGCTGTTTTATGTAAAAGCGAAGCAATTAAGCGCGCTCCGACTTCTTTATTTTCTTTTAATCTAAAAAGCGAAGTAAAGCATTTACAATTTCAAGCACTTCATCCCAAATTCAAGCACCATTCCCAAAATTCAAGCACTTTTCAAACCTTGAAAACACCTCGTATAATTTCAAGCATTTTCAAGGATTTCCAGCACCCGTACGCACCCTGTTCCATAAGTAGAGGGCTCCGCTGTGCTTATATAACAAGGGTTACCATACATAACCCGGCATTATATCTCTCACAGGCTCCGCCGTCTACTGGACCCTATGGGTACAGGGGCGTAGCCTGAGTAATACCCGCTCTGCTGTCTTGTGAGAACACCGTACCATCACCCTTTCTGCTTAGCAGCCGCTGCGCCTCCCTCACCTCTCCCTTGGTCGTAACCGAGGAGAGTAAGAGGCTGCGGCTGGCCGGGAAACGTAAGCACATGACGTCCGGGGAGGGGGTCAGATGCCCACTGACCCACAGCCCTCTCTCCCTCCTCACCAGTCCTGCGCTGCCCCAGCAAGCACAGACGATGAGAAGGAGCCAGACATGTCCAAGAAATAAAACTTAACGAAGGGACCTGGTGTTGACCAAGATGCCGCCGTGCATATGTCCTCCACACTTACGCCATTAAATAAGGCTGTTGACACAGCCATGGCTCGTGTAGAGTGTGCACGGACCCCCGTGGGGAGGGCTCTCCCCGCCTGTCCATAGGCATGTGTAATGTACTCGCAAAGCCAGCCTGCCAGCTGTTTCTTGGACAAAGCTTTTCCAGTTCTCCCACCGCCGAAACACACAATCAGCTGTTCTGTGTGTCTAAGGGCAGTCGTGCGCTCCACATAACATGCACGCACCGGGCAGAGGAGATGCAATTTAGCCTCCCTCGCCCCACTATGGGGTGGAGGATTAAAACCCCCCAGCTGGATAGCCCTCGAACTGAACGTAGTCCTTAGGCTCTTAGGCACAAAGGAGGGGTTCGGTCTGAGTGTCGCCCCGCTACGTTCATCCCGGATGTTTAAACAACTCGGGTGCACCGATAAAGCAGTTAACCTGTTAAGCCCTGAGCCTGTTTTTCAGGTCTCAGGCTCGAAAATGACATTCCCAGAACAAATGACCATATCTTCCCTTCTAAAAGGGTTAAATTAATAATCTTGTTTCTCAAAGTAATGATAAACCTGTGAGTTGGATGTAGAAAAGTCAGAACAATATAGATATTTTTTATTTTAAAGAGAATTCAGATTTTACATCCGTCCAAAAATTCTTTTTTACTTATAGTGAAAACTACCCTTGGATGATGGTAAGGTAGACTAAAAGCTTTAGGAATCCAAAGTACAACATATAATAAGTACCCTGTATCAAGATTGATGCAAAACAAGTGACATTTGACTTTTTTCGAGAGGTTTAGCCAAAAAAAATCCACCTCTGAGGTGATTTAGGTGGAAATGTTTTTTTCCCCATATCTCTGGCCCCCCTTTGTCGATTTTGATGGTTGACACCTCTTTCTGACCGTTAGAGCCAATAGAATCGAAGGGGGATTCCCCCACACACACTCGTTGTAAAACAAAAAGGTGGGGGCTTTGCGCATGTAGTTTTGCATGAGAGTGAAGCTACACTCTAGCTCTGACATCTAGAAACGGAAAAGCAGTTTTATTGCTCATGGATTATCAGAAATCATTTCAAAGGGACACAGACACATTGGATTAACCTATGGATTAACTTCAGCAGCGTTTTTATCGTTTTAATGCCATTGAAGACCACTTTTGAGCAGACGACAGAGACAAGGTAACCATGTTAGCATTTTTAGCTACCTAGTGCCACATGTTTTGTGAACACTGAGATGCGGGAGATCACCCGCCCCAGCGGGGACCCCCTCCGGAGGTGATCCGGGGACCCCAGAACCAGAGGTTGCCCCTCACCGAGGAGGGGATGGTCACCAACCGCCGTTTGTGTCTCTTGAGATCTAAACACAGGCTGGAGAACCACCTCTGCAGGCGGCGCATATGCAGTAACCCCAGCGGGACCACACCGCGAGCTGCTGCTATGAGACCCAGGGTCTGCATAACAGTTAAAGCTGTCACTGTTGCCCCCTGTTGCAGTCTGCAAACTGCCCGGAGCAAGGATGCCTGTCTGCCTGCATCGAGCACCACTCCCAAATACAACACCTGTTGTTGAGGCATGGGGGCGCTCTTCTTCCAATTGATCGCAAATCCTAACTTGGTTAGATGCATGACCAATTGAGCCGTATGACACATTGCTCGTTCTCTGGAGCTGGCCATAACTATGAGGTCGTCCAGATAAAAGAAAACTCTCATGCCCCGGCTGCGCAGCGGCTGGAGTGCTACCTCCACGCACTTGCTGAACGTGCGCAGAGACAGGGAGTAGCCGAACGGCAGCCTGTTGTAGGCCACCCCCTGGAAGGCAAAACGCAAAAACCTTCTGTGTCTCGATTCCGACATGAAAGTAAGCGTCCTTCAGGTCGATGGTTGTAAACCAATCGCCTGGCTGCACCAGTTCCAGTAACTGTTTCATAGTCAACATCTGGAACGATTTGCGTGGAATGTGGAGATTCAGACCACGGAGATCCAGAATGGGCCGGAATTCGCCTGTTTTCTTGGGCACCAGGAAATACAGAGAATAATGCCCCTTCTCTCTGTCTTGTGTGCGCACAACAGACACCGCCTGTTTTTGCAACAATGCCTGAACCTCTGCTGAGAGAAAGCCTATCTCCTTTCGGGATGAAAACTGGAGTGAATAACCCTGTTTCAGCGTCCTGTCCATCCACTCCGTCAACATGCAGCTGCGTTTCCACTCCCCGTAACATTGCGTCATAGAGACAGATCATGATTATTGCACAGTGGGGATATGGGGGGTTACTTTTGTGTGTTTAATGTCCTAATGGCCCATGGGAAGAAACTGTTTGTGAATCTGGAGGTGCGGGCTTTCAGTGAACCGTAGCGCCGGCCCGAGGGCAGCAGGTCGAACAGATGACGGGCTTGGTGGGATGAGTCCTTCAGGATGGAACTGGTCCTCCTGAGGCAGCGAGAGCTGGTGATGTCTTCCAGGGAGGGCAGAGGGCAGCCAATAATCCTCTGGGCCGTGTTAATGACCCTCTGCAGAGCCTTCCTGTCGGCAGCCGAGCACCCTGCATACCAAGCAGAGATGCAGTATGTGAGGACGCTCTCAACTGTAGAGCGATAGAAGGTCACCAGCAGCTTCTGATTCAGATGGTTCTTTCTGAGCAGTCTCAGGAAGTACAGTCGCTGCTGGGCCTTCTTTATCACTGCTGTGGTGTTTGTGGACCAGGTGAGCTCCTGGGAGATGTGGACTCCCAGGAATTTAAATGAAGGCACCCTCTCTACACAGTCCCCGTTAATGTAGAGGGGGGCGTGGTCTATGCTGGTTCTCCTGAAATCGATAATGATTTCTTTAGTTTTTATTGAGTTTAGCAGTAGGTTGTTGACTGCGCACCATTCCGTCAGTTTCTGGACCTCCTCTCTATAGGCTGTCTCATCGCCTCCTGAGACGAGCCCGATGACGGTGGTGTCGTCTGCATATTTAATGATGGTGTTTGAAGGGTAGGTGGGAGAGCAGTCATGTGTGTATAAGGCATACAGGAGTGGTCTTAGCACACAGTCCTGGGGAGAGCCAGTGCTGAGTGTTAGGGTGGAAGAGAGATGGGAGCCCAGTTTCACACATTTTGGTCTGTTTGTGAGGAAATCCTTTATCCAGGCACAGGTGGAGGGGGACAGGTGGAGGTCAAGAAGTGTATTGATGAGGATGTCAGGGATGATGGTGTTGAAGGCTGAGCTGTAATCTATGAAGAGAAGCCTAGCATAGTTTCCTGGATGTTCCAGGTGGCTTAGTGTGGTGTGGAGGGTTATGGCAATGGCATCCTCCGTGGAGGGGTTTGGCCTGAAGGCAAACTGATGAGGATCGAAGGCTGGGGGGAGGCAGGCCTTGATGTGATGTGAGACCAGCCGCTCAAAGCATTTCATAACCACCGATGTTAGGGCAATGGGCCTGAAGTTATTTAGGCTGCTATTGGCTGCTGTTGTTTTGGGGGCGGGGATTATGATTGCTGATTTTAAGCATGATGGGATGATGGCTTGGGTTAGGGAGAGATTGAAAATCCTGGTGAAAATCTCAGATAGTTGGTCCGCACATGACACAAGTACCTTCCCAGGTACACCGTCAGGTCCTGCAGCTTTCCTGGGGTTCACTAACCTCAGTTCTCGTCTCACTTGGTGTTGATGAAGTGTTAGTGAGGTACTGCTGTAGACTGGAGGGGGCGCTGTTTGTCTGACTGCCTCAAACCGTGCAAAGAAACTGTTTAATCCCTCTGCTAGCAAGGCGTCAGAATAGACTGTTTTAGTGATTCTGCCCTGGTAATTTGTGAGGTTCTGTATTCCCTGCCATATTTGCCGTGGGTTGTTATCTGAGATGTGACCCTCGATTTTTCTCCTGTGGCTCTCCTTAGCAGCTTTAATTCCCCTCTTGAGATTTCCTCTAGCAGTGCTGTACATCTCTCTGTCCCCTGATCTGAAAGTGGCGTTGCGCTCTCTGATGAGAAGCCGCACTTCGCCTGTCATCCAGGGTTTCTGATTAGGGAAAACTCTGGTTCGTTTCCTCACAGTAACGTTCCCAGCACAGAATGAGATGTAGGAGAGTACAGCTTGGGTGTAGTCACTGAGGTCTTGGTTTTCAAATATGCTCCACTGTGTGCTACTGAAGCAGTCCTGTAGCCTAGAGAGGGCATCATCAGGCCAGGTGTCAATATGTTTTGTGATGGGCTTTGATTGTCTCCTGATGGGGGTGTAGGCTGGAATGAGATGCAGTGACAGATGGTCTGACTGGCCGACATGTGACTGTGTCGCTGCTTTGAATGCCTGCTTGATGTTGCAGTAAACATGATCTAGTATGTTTCTCTCTCTGGTAGGGATGGGTATCGTTAAGGTTTTAACGGTACTACTATTTTTATCGATACCGCTTATCGATCCGGTCTTTCAACGGTACTTTTATCGGTTCTTTTGGAGAAGAAAATAAACAAATTGTGAACAAAACATTGCTTTTTATTTAAATTAAATACATAATATTTCACATCAAAAGAAACAACAATGTTTTAACAAATGGTATTAAATAATCTGGTGACAGAACTGTTAACAGAATAGCTGAAACTTTAACAAAATAAATAACTCAGTTACCTCTAATCATTAACCCATGTTTGTATAATTGAGTTAACTCCGTGTGTTGCTGCTAGCATACATACTACCTGACGTGGAAACGTTACTCATGGATGGGGCTACAGAGCTACTAGAGAGACAGTCGAAAACGGTGCATTTCTCCGTCTGAATGTGGTGCACTTTTGCGAGATGTTTAGACAAATTGCTCGTGTTACCGCCCTGACATGCTAAACTCTTATGGCACTTTTGGTAACGAGCGAGCCGGGTAACATTTAACCACACCTCGGAGCGCGTTCTCTCCGCCATCTCCTCCGTGTGTGTGTGTGTTGCTGCATGTAGCAGCTGCGTGTGTGTAAACTGCCCCGCCCCCTCGCACACAGACGGGAGAGAGAGATCTCTCGTCTGGATTGGAAAGATCTAAAATACTAAAAATAATCATAGTTGCATTTTGCTGTCTTTTTGCATATTAGAAACGGAGTTGGCGACACTAAAACTGCAATATAATGTTTGTGTAGCAATAATACATGACATATTTTGTACGTGTCTCCAGTAGGCCTACCGATAAAAAGACCGATAACGTCGGAGCTTAACGGTACCACGGTCTTTAATAATTCAGCCCCGGGGCCCGTTTAATACCGGGGCTCGGTACCCATCCCTACTCTCTGGTGGCACTTTTCACATATTGGCTGAATTTTGGAAGAACAGTCTTTAAGGATGCCCGGTTAAAATCACCAGCGACAATGTGTACTCCATCAGGGTGAACCTGCTGCAGTTTGCTAATGGAAGTATGGAGGTGGGTGAGGGCTAAGCTAGTATTTGCATCTGGAGGTATATAAACAGCTGTGATAGTTACTACAGTTAGCTCTCTAGGGAGGTAGAAAGGCTGGCATATGACCGTCAGAGCTTCGATGTAACGCGTTAACTTGACAGCCCTACTGCAAACACATTGTTAGACATACCAAGAACTGAGGTTACTGTGTCATACTGTTTCATTAATGGCCTCTCATTTCTATTTTACGGTAGATGTAAGGTAGGTTATCTTTTGGCTGAGGGCTTTATTGTGCCACGACATTGTGTGTCGTGACACGACATCGTGTGCGTGACATACTTTCCAGAATCGACCCAGCAGCAGCAGCCCAGAGGTGGAGCAATGCTGTCACAAGACGCACATACTATGTCCCATTTCCTAACAGTCTGTGGCACATCGATGGACATATGCATCTCATACAGATGTAGCACCTCATTTAGGACAGTTTGAAACGCGAGGGCCGTGGTCGGCACGGGGTCTGCCCTTGATCAAGAGACAACCTCCAGTTTGACTTGAGACCGCCCCCGTGATAAATAAATGTAATTATTGTGAAGTCAGCTGCAATGGATCATTGATCCACCAGGGTGTGCAGTGGGGTTCCACACTGGAGCTCATGTGAAATCAACTTCGATACAGTAAACTGGATGTACAGTATGTCTGGTACTAATGTATAGCGGATCTTTGTTAAGATCCATATGTCACGGATAGGATCATACTCTGCTAAATACTGTGCTAAATAAGACATGTAATCATTTTCAAAACATCACCATGTTGTTATTTAACAAAATAATGTTGTTTAGTTGAAAAAAACGAACGAGAGGAAATGCAGCCGGCTCTCGATTTTTAATCCTAATTTAATCATCATCTTCACCACGATCATTTATGTTTATGTTCGCCGAATTGACATGAAATCACTGACAAAGATGAATATTCTGTATTCAACTTCATTAAAATGTTATTAACGTGCCTAAACTCAGTAATTCACTAAAGATATTTATATTTGAATGGAGCCTTGTCAGGCAGATCAGGATCCCGATGGGTGTTATTTTCCCCCACAATGACCAAGTCGCTGCAAATTATCCCGCTTATTACATGGCCACATTCTCAACAAAGTAACGACATGACTCCCAATCTTAATTTAAATGCTTTTATGGATTTAGAAAATGTTTTTATTGATTTAAAAAATAGTTGTATGTATTGATTTAAATTGACATGCATCCGCTAAGAGAAATAGTCACTAGACACTTGACACAGTGGCTTTTGGCAAAGCAGAAAAAGAACACTCAAACCGAGAGATGAGTTATTGTTATTACAACGTGACTTCACTATTATTTAACAACTGTTTTTATTGGGTTCTTTTATTTGGGGTTAAGTATAGGTGAATTGCCCTAATGTGGGAAATGTTTTGCATTTCAGACTTCTGGAATATATATGAACAGGGTTGGGAGGGTTACTTTGTAAATGTAATCAGTTACTGATTACTGAATACATGGCTCTGAAAGTAATCCGAATACAGTTACAGTTACATGTCTTAAACACACTCATTACTGGATCAGCTGCTGCATGAGACAGACACTGAAAAGTATTATCATCTGAAATTAATCATTATGTTATTAGTATTAAATACATATAAGTATTTTTACAGCTTGTATTTAGAAATACTCTGTTGTAATTATTGATGCATACATGTGTTCATCCATTCAATGTGGCATCTGCTATAATGGGGTTAATGCATGATATTACTTAATAATACAATACACTATATAATATATGTGACCCGCTCTATCGAAATCAGTCGGAAGTCGCAACGGCTCATTTCAAAATAAACGTGGATTTGCGTAAAAAACTATTTTTTCTGGGTTCGGGTGTTTTGTTTGATTTTAAATAAACAAAGTCTTGGCTTTCAGAATATGAAACTTTTATTTCCAAAATCACACAATAAATACATTTGTGAAGCTTCTAAAGGGAAGATGACAGACACCTCTCACTCGCAATCTGCTCTTCCGCAGGGCCGCCCCCCTCCCTCCGGCTGAAATTATGAATGTAAGGCATATAGTAATCATAGATAACACGGCAGGGTCCGTTACAGTTTGTTTTCATCTGATTTCAAATAAACAAAGTCTTGGCTTTCAGAATATTAAACTTCTTTCGGCAAATTTAGATGATAAATACAACTATGTACTTGTAACGACATAATTACAAGCGGAGAACGGAGTAAAGTAATCCGAATACAGTTACAGTTACGTGTCTTAAAAAAGTAACGTAATCAGATTACTTTTAGATTACTTTTGGATTACTTTCTTTATCCATCACAGATGGGTATGTTTTGGTGAACAGGAGACACAAAAAGCAAAAGGAAACTGAATGTGTTTTTACTGTTGTAATGGCTTATCAAGAGCACAACTGAAACATAACATCTGAAACAATGTAACAACATAATACACTTTTTGGGATGCAGCTTGGGATGTGAGGAGTGAGGGACACGGCTTAGAACGGGCGTGTCGCCTTCTGTCCTGCCAGTGTTGGCAGGACATGAATTAAAATGTCGAACTCGGACTTCATTTTAAGGACATTTCGGCCAGGGGTGTAGAGCTATATTTGTTTAAGCACCGGATTGGCAAAACAGGAGAGTGTGTGCACCAGTCTGCCTTGATCTATGAATTCATGTCCGTGACACTCACAGTATCTGCTGCCCACAGCTGTTTTATAGAAGGAAAACCTCCTTCACTTCATGAAATCTCTGCAGCACCAGGAGGCAGCGGGAGGGTTAACTCAGCCTCTGAGAAGAGGAGCGTGCAGTGCCTTTCACGCACCGCCTTCACTGTGCTTACCTTCAGAAAGAATCATTAGAAAGGCTAAAGAGCGACCGCAGGCTGATGTGTTTTAACCACACACACCTCTACACACACACACACACGATTTAAACGCAGACCTTTGTTCCTCCATGTTTCGTTGTTATTGTTCCACCGAGCGGACCCGCACATTTTTTTCAAACGCTCCCTTTTTTGGTCCATCTGCAGCGGTAATAGGTTTTGTGCGCTGTGATGATTCGGCTGTACCTTTAGTAATGAATATTAAATGTTGTGAGGAAATCTTTCCACCAATAATTCCAATAAGTAATCCAAAATGTATTCACTTCAGGTTTACGAAAGTAACTGTAATCAGATTACTGGTTTTTCAAATGTAACGCGAGCTGAATACAGTTACTTGATTTTTGTATTCTGATTACGTAACGCCGTTACATGTATTCCGTTACAACCCAACCCTGGATATGAAGCCAATAGAATAAATCAACATCCAGTACCATTCTGAAATCCCCAGGATGTGTCCTATTCAAACCAAAAGAGAAAATGCAGATATTACACTCATAAAAGAAATGGTAGACATATCAGTACTCTTTATGCTTAACATGCTGCTGTTAATTACAAAGTTAAAATGTTATTCAAATCTAAAATCATTACAATTTATTTCACAGGGAACACATACACCTTTAACATGTATATGTGAAGGCAACACAACACACACAAACATGGACCTGCCTAAAACAATTGCTTACAACATTACATGTCTGGAAACAAGCAGTCCTTGCATGCCAAGGAGCCATCATCGTCCAAAACCCCATTATCCTCTGCACAGCTTTCATGGAACCACTGGAAACTACACCCATTTGAGCTTAGGTGTCCCACATTAGGGCAACTCACCCTACATTGTCAGAATAAGTGAGAAATGGATTTGTTGATGTTGATTTTTGACTTTGTTTAGAGCAGTGAATTCTCGTTCAACTTGGCACTAAGAGTACTGATATGTCTACCATTTCTTTTCTGAGTGTAATATCTGCATTTTCTCTTTTGAAAAACTAATTCTTAGTTTGGCCACTCATTTTTAATCACACACGTCTCCCCATCCCATTCAAATTCAAATTCTTGACTGGAAGAGCAGTGTAGCCTACATGTAAATGGGTGGCATAGCCTATATGCATTTGAAAAGAAATAGTACCCCCCTCTGAGTGACTACCTGTTGACTTCACATCTTGTCACAAACCAGGGGACTTTACTTCCTGATTTTTGGAAGACAAGACTGACCCAAGATACCTGTACATAGTGGAAAGTGAAATTGACATTGTCAAATTTAATAAAAATACAAAATAACGTATTTGTGTACATGTTTTACTGTACTGTGATCTGCATGCACTTATCAAACATTTAATTAAAGAATGGTGATATACACAGTATATGCTGTGATGCAGCGAGAGGAGCAAAACACACACTTCAAGTCAGATCATCACCCTTAGCTATTTTAATTACCTCTCAAATCAAATCAAGTTTTATTTATATAGCACATTTTTAAGCGATTTTTGGTCGAGCCAAAGTGCTGTACATATAATAGAAATACCCTACAGTAAAGACACTTTACAGCAAATACAACAGCACAGTTTGTTCAGAATATCAGTATGAGAAAACGACACCCTCTGTCCTTAGACCCTCACATCGTAGAAGGAAAAACTTCCAGAGAAAAACCCACATTTCAAAGGGAAAAATGGGAGAAACCTCTGGGAGAGCAACAGAGGAGGGATCCCTCTCCCAGGACGGACAGAAGTGCAATAGATGCCATGTGTAAATCGAAGAGATAATACATTTTACAGCGTAGGTAGACCGCATGACAAATAAAGAAGTGTAATGTAAACATTTACATTATTATTATGATTATTTAATATATAAAGACTATATATTATTGAATTACAAGATTAGATATACTTTATTTGATCTAAAATATTGATGTGTTCAAATGCTCTTCTAAACAAAACTGAAAGTCCATGAAAAGTTGTCTTTCTGTATTTGTGAATGAAGCGCCATCTCCTGGTTAAATCCTGAAATTGAAGAGACTTCCGGTGAGCAAGACGAGTGAGATGGCTGCTTAATTTTTAGCTCTCGATAGCGATTGGAAATCAACCCCCTTAACTCGCCAAGTAATATACAAATCGATGTAATTTTATTGGAATGAGAGGGAGAAAGAGAACTAGAAGTCAAAAGAAAGGTGACAAACTAGAAAGACAGAATTCACCGGAGATGGAAGATGCTCAAAGCTCCGTTAGCTCCGTTAGCTCACAACAGGACTCGGCAGACACCATGCGCTCAGTGCTCCAGGAAATACGCGATTTCAGGGCTGAGCATAAAGTGGACTTAAACAAACTTAAAGAAGAAATCAAGGGAGAGATGAAATCTGAACTCGAAGATATGAAGCAGGAAATTTACCAAAAACGTTCTGCTAACTCCGCGCTAGCCCAGGCCCACGAAACTAGGCTGAAAGAAGCGGAGGAACGAATCGATGAGGCGGAGACAGTAAACATGGCTATGTCAGATGTGTTGATTACATCAATGAAAGAACAGAGAGCCATGCAGGGGAAACTGGTGGATTTGGAAGGTCGATCCAGGAGAAATAATATGCGCATTTATGGAGTACCCGAAGAGAAGGAAGGTGACTCCATGTCTGACTTTGTGGATCAACTTTTGAAAACTGAACTTGCTTTACCGGACACCAACCTACAGATACAACGCGCCCATAGAGCTGTGGCTCGCAAACCGGAAAGGAATGCACCGGTGAGTGGTGAACTTTCTGGAGTTTAACACCAAATAAAGGGTACTGAAAAAGGCCTGGGAAAAAAAGATACTGATGGAAGGGCGACGTCTATCGTTCGATCACGACTATGCAACGGAGGTCGTCCTGAAGCGCAAGGCGTACGTGGGAATAAAGAGGGTCCTTAAAGAGAAAAATATACGTTTCCAGACACCTCTCGACAGGATGCGCATTAAAAAAAAAATTACAGTTTTTTATTGTATTTCATAATTACAGGAAATCATATTCAGTTTACAAGAATAAACGGTTTATTGAAATGTGTCATTTATTTTAACAAAAAAAACGTGTAGAAATGGAATACATTATTTATCTGTTTTTTAGCAGTTTTTAAATGCGAATTTAACAAAACTAACCGTAAAAATAAATGATTTTCTGTTTTACTCATTTAAAAAATGTATAATTGCAAGAAAATATATGAGTAAAGAAAGAAATATTTTGTAATTTTGCTTAATTGAACCACTACTTTACATTGATAAACTGAAAAAACACAGGTATTGACTATCCTATTATAGTAAAAAAAACTACATTTTAACACATTTTGACTTTCACTTTATTGCTACATTTGTATTAATTTGAAGATTTAATTGTTAAATATGTGAATTTCATGTTATAAAAACTGTGTAAAACCATAGAGTTAAAAAAAAAACTTGACTGTTAGCATGTTGGATGCGAATTCCTTCCAGAGCACAATTCAGATATAAAATGATACTATAACCCACCAGTAACAGCCTGTGGGTTATATAGGAGACATTTGGCTATGCCATGATACATCTATAAACTAGCTCATAGCTGTCAGCATTCACTGCAGGCAAACCTAATGTGACCATTCACTTATGATTTCTAAGTAGAAGAAGAAGAAGAAGAAGAAGAAGAAGAAGATATAATGTATTCATCACTCAGAGGGAAATGTCTTCCCCCTCTCTGTTGTGTTTAAACACATTACACACACAGGGAGGATATACTGTACATGCACAAACACACAGAGCATATACATGCACAAACACAACCACATGCGGATAGGAGAGGGGATCGCAGAGAGGCTGCCAGATAGCCGGCGCCAGGGAGCAGTTTTGGTGTTCGGTGCGTTCACAGCCCAAGTAACATTGACCTGCTGATCTCTTTCAACACAAGAAAAAGCTGTGCCAATTTCTGACATCATTTAGCTTTTCAGATGATCAGAGACGCGAAGCTACCGCAAAGTCCCTTGTGCAGCTAACGGTGATTGGCAGACAGTATGCAAAAAACATATTGAGTTTCACTGTAAGCGAAAAATGAAAGGATCTAGAAGTTAAATAACATTAGCATCTTCCCCTAGGCCTTATCACACTAGCATAAGCCCATACCATTGAACATGCTAGCAAGCACTTACAGCCAGCCTACTCTGAATATCAAAACCTTGTTAGCAGTTAGTGCTACCACTATGCTAAATTGGTATTAGCATTGCGATTACAGTAAAGCAACTCTACTAACAAACAACCAACTGTTGTGCGTTCACAACCCAAGTAACATTGACCTGCTGATCTGTTTCAACACAAGAAAAAGCTGTGTACATTTCTGACATCATTTAGCTTTTCAGATCATCAGAGACATGAAGCTACCGCAAAGTGCCTTGTGCAGCTAACACAGTGCATTCTCGTAGCGATTGCTACAACTGCACCATGTTTGTTAGGAAAGTAGCTTTTAGAAATGTATCAATGTTCTAAAATGTGTGACGTTAACTCAATATTTAAAACACAGAGTGATTGGCGCACAGTATGCAAAAAACATATTGAGTTTCACTGTAAGTAAAAAATGAAAGGATCTAGAAGTTAAATAACATTATCATCTTCCATAGGCCCACTAGCATGTACAATTTAGCCCATAACATTGAACATGCACTAACAGCCAGACTCTGAATATCAAAACTGTGTTAGCAGTTAGTGCTACCACTATGCTAAATTGGTATTAGCATTGCAATTACAGTAAAACGAACAATGTTGTCCTTTTAGACTTCTATTAATATCCAACTATTCAATGCATCACATTGAAAGAATAGGCCTTCACCAAAGCATGTTGACAAAGCTAGTAACTACAGCGAAATACCTTTACAATCCAAGTCAATTAACTTAAATATGTATTGTGATAATGTCCCACACAGCTAGTTGGTTACAACAATCTACAGTGATGTCACAGGGATTTCAGGCAGCAGGTAGTTGAAGGTTAAGTACCTAAATTCACTTGTTAATCCATTTGCTATGGCTACAACTGCCTCGTGGAACAACAAAGATGTATTTTCTGTTTGTTTAATATAGGAATGCATCTTTGTCTATCACACTTTGCTTCTGTAGAGCTCCCATCTGACTTTATTGTGAGCTTGTGTTTTCAAAAAGTAAATTGAGCATGTTTTATGAGACTGAACAGTCTCATGGGGTATTGGACTCTCTTAAAACCCAGGTAGGTGCAGAATAGGTTTCTCAAAAATAAAGCAATCAGAAGGCAGTACTATGCATGACTAAAAATGATATGTACACGTTGATTAATACCTACTTAACTTGTATACTTGGGACAGGACTGCAAAGTACAGATGGGATATTCCTGATCATAATCAAACTTATATAAATGTGCACCAACATTAGTTATCAGTGTTCTCTATTCTCAATTTAAAAGAATAAACTGACAATAAAGAAGTCTTATATAACATATTTTGCTTGTGTCTTTGGAAGGCCTTCAGTGTTTGTTTTATTATTTATCAACTAGTTACATTGTCATTTTGTAAATTAAGAAAATAAAATCCAAATAATTAAACTATTATAATTGCAATGTAAATAGTTTGCACCCCATTTTTTAACTTTTAAATGAATCTTTATGGTGTGGTGTTACCAATTCTTAAAATAATACAAGGATTGGATGTTCATCAAAGGATTTTCAGGGCAATCGATTTGCAGCCAATCAGAGACGAGACTTCTGCTGCACGCACCCATCATGCACTGAGGCAGACAGAGCGCATGCGCAAAGCACTGATACTACAGAGACCACTCAGTTAGCACGCAGGAGGTGAAGAGCACTGCACATGGCGCGCCCAGGGGAGAGGAATCAGCACTTTCAGAGGTAACGGTAAACACTATTTATCAACGGATTCAAAACACTCAAGACTTAAAACATTGCAAACGTCAAAGTCCTAGCCAGAGTTGGGTGTAACGCGTTACAAAATAACGCGTTACTGTAATAATATTACTTTTGTCGGTAACGGAGTAGTGCAACGCGTTACTTTTATAATTCAGTAATCACACTACAGTTACTAACATTGCCCCGACACGCGTTACTTCGTTACTTTAATGTAATCAGTCATAATCACACTGACAGACAAGAGGGGTTTCCGCCGCAGGTTTATATGTACGTAATCTGCGCGACTTGCGCGTCCACATCTCCACGTGCAGTGCTGAATAAACATGGCAGAGTCAGCGATAACTTTCGAGGGGTGGAGGTATGCCCATTATTTTGAGTTCGTCCGAAGAATAGACAGGAATGTGACGGTGAGGTGCAAACTGTGTCCAGGCCAGAAGCTGTTATACACTGCTGAAAACACCACGTCAAACCTCATCAAACACCTGCAAAGAACACATGCTAAGGTGAAGCTAATAGCTAAGGACCCCCGAACCCAGAGTGAGGATGTTGTGAGTGCGCCGCCGCCGACTCGGAAGCAGCACAAATTAGAATTTGGAGGACCGGTAACCAAAGCAGAGATGGACAGGCTTGTAGCATCCTTCATAGTAGAGGTAATGTTGCCCATTTGCACAGTGGAATCACCATCGCATCGTTCAGAGATATACTGCGCAAAATACAGATAGCAGGAGACGGAGGACAGCCATAGTCAGAGCTATCTGGATCAGTCTTATGCGACAATGGAAACTGAACTAAAGAGAACATTTGAAACTTTAGCAGTCTGCGTGACCTGCCTGTAGGGAGGGGCGGGCCGGCCCTGCGAGTAAAGTAACGAGTAAAGTAACGAGTAAAGTAACAAGTAAAGTAACGAGTTACTTTATGTAGAGAGTAACGAAGTAGTGTAATATATTACTTTTTTTTAAAGTAATATGTAATATGTAATATATTACTTTTTTTTAGTAACGACCCCATCTCTGGTCCTAGCTATGGTATACATTTTGTTTAACGACCGAAAACAAAGTAATGTTAGCTAACGTTACCATAGCTAGGTAGCAGCTAGCTAGCTACGGTAGCAGCTAGCTACCATGCTTTGAAATTGAGCTGTTCTATGCCGTCATTACATGCAGGGTGTTATTTTTTTATTTTGTAATGGTGCGCAAGATGCTCGAGTGGCTGAGCGTTATGTGCAGTGAATGTTTCAGAGTTACTTTTTCGCAATATTATTTAATAAATAGTTTAGCTAGCTAACTAGCATACATTGTCACTAACTCCTAATGTTAGCTTAATCCTTAGTTTTATAATCGATTTTTTTGTGGGCATAATGTTACACACAATGCACATTATCCATATCTTTTAAATCCTATGTTAAGGCTATAATCAGAGGTGGGAGAAGTTCTCAGATATTGTACTTGAAAAACGGACGGTCCACGCCGCAGCGTTAAAAAATCTTGAAACGCTTCTGCCCATTCACTTTGAATGGGGTGACGTCACTTTGCCTCACTTTTCGCCGAACTGCATTGTGGGCAGCAGAGCGGAGATTTTCAGGATTTTCAGGATTCAAAGTTGAGCAATGTTCAACTTTTGAAGCTGAGGTGGAAGCGTCAGCCAATCAAATCCCATGTATGCAAATCTGACAGTTCAAGCGCTAGCCAATCAAACCGCGTGTATGCTGGGAGAGACATACCGCAGGTCATTTCCTCATATTCCAAAACATGGAGGAGAAATTAGCGGTAGGGAATCACCCGGTGCTTTATGACCAGTCCCTATTTACCTACCGGGATATAAACCGGAGGAGCCAGGCATGGAGGGAGGTGGCAGAGACAGTGGTAGGTTTTCACCTGTTTGGGGAGTTTATATCCAGTTTACTTCGGGCTTTTTTGCTTCGTATGTCGGGGGCAGGAGATTCATGTGATTGGTTGTTGGTGCCTTGCTCGCAAAAAATCCCCAAGCTTCAGATACGCCCACCTCCAAGATTTTTTTAACGCTGCTGTGTGGACGGGCCGTAAGAGTAGAAGTACTCAGGTCTTATACTTGAAGTGGTATTACTGTACTTAAAGCTGCTGCTGTGTTATTTAAGTTATTTTTGATCAACCATGTGCAAACTTGTGTCTCTTTTTTTCCCTCAGCTGTTAGCTGTAGTACCAGTAATTGCAACCTACCAAGAATAAACAGCAGCCAGAGATCCTCAAGTAAGATTTCTTGCCATATTACAAGTGTTATCAATTCTCAATGTCCTATATGGTATTGCTATGCAAACAGTGAAAGGATATGGAAATCATCAAGAGGTGGCTAAAATATGTTTTTCTGCTGACCCTGTCCAGAGCAGTACATTGCTTTGCTTCCAGGTGGTTGCTCCTGTCTGCATCTCCAAGCTCGGGGCATACCGGCCATCAGTGGCGGACTGGCCATCGGGACGTTCGGGACGAATCCCGATGGGCCGGTCGGGCCACTCGGCCCACTTCGGTACCGGCAGGGGCGGACTGACCATCTGTAGAATCACCGAATGGCCGGGTCGGTTTGCTGTTTTTAAACGGCATCATTGAAGTTGCGCTGACAGGCGACAGAGGTCCACCGTTTCCCAGTCCGCCCCTGCCAGCCATCATCTACTCTAGGTAATACACTGACTATGGATAAGTACCTTTATAAAACCCCACTTTAAACACCCAAACTATCCCTTTATGATGTGACATTTTCTACACTGTTAACATTAGGAAACACTTAAGAAAGAAAATAAAGCTGCAGGAGCTGATCATTCCTAAAATACAATTGGCCATGTGATCACCAGTAAAAAAACAAAACAATCTGCACTAAATATTTTTTGGATTTATAAATGTTTTGTGACTTTTTCCTGTTGTGTACCTTAAGGGAGTTCTCCCCTGACAGCTGGACACTACATGATAGCAGAGGACCAGACCATCGTCAGCGGCAGTGTCCTGAATGTTGTCGACGCCCTGATACTGATGTTTGCAGCATATTACTGCCTCAACATCAGTTATCACTCAGAACTGGGAGCTACCTGGAGTTCTTGCAGAGGTAAGACTTGAATTGTAATTATTAAGTAATTCCATCTTAAACCACAGAGTAGAGGATTGTGCACATTTCTGAGACACGATGAGTGCTCCTGACAATACAAGATAATCGAGATAAAAAGATTGTGCTGCATTCTGTTTCGCATTATGCTCTCGTTTTGTCTTGGGTTGTAAATTCAGCGTACCCCTTTCCTTTGCAGTGGTGTGCTTTGGCTCCTCCCTAAAAGCCCAAACTCACTCATCGGTGGTATGTTTTCTTCAGCTCAATGAAAATGACGCAAAGAGGGCCCTTTGTCGACAACAAAAGAAAACCAATTCAGTTATTTGGAAAAATGAATTGTTTTCAAGGAGTCCTATTGAATGGGGATTCAGGTAGGACTGTATAGGGGAAGGTTTCACTCCGAGTGACTTACACTTTGGGGTGTCGGTAAGAACACACAAGATTCTTGGTAGCGGTTGATTTCCTTAACTTATTAATATCAATACAACAGCACAGTAATACAGCCATGGAGCAGGTTTAGTGTATGTGTGTGATCTATAACAGAAAAACACACAAGTATAATTAGAATAGTGTACTTCTACCACTAAGTAAAAGCTTAGCGTGAGTGTCAGCACCTGATGACAATGGAATCTGATGAGGAAGACGCAACTATTTCTTGCACCGGAACCTGGTATTATTGCAGTGAACAAACACATTCAAACTTCTTTCGGTTAACTACGATGCTTTTACACCGCTCACTCTGCTGCTGACACGCACCTCATCTGCCCCAGTTACACACAAACCTCTCAAGATGGCACTCGTAGCTACCCACATTCAAATGATCTTCAAGTGACCGCTTGCTCCTGTTTACAGACCTGCTGCGATACTGTCCAGTGTGATAGTGATGCCAAGTGACGACTTTATATAACAAAATCTATTCAAACCAATGCTTTAAATGCACAGATATGATCATAACAATTAATGAAAAGTACATTGAAGAGTAGCATTGCCCTTTGACTTCAAGCTGTATAACTGTAAAGACAATTAATGGCTGTATCATCCACAGAATGTGTAATTAAACACTAAATGTAAGTGTACTTCTGTCTTAACAGGTGCCTATTCAAGATCAATCCGGACAAGAGGACTAGAGTGGAGAGGAAGGAATACAAACAAAAACAGCACTCGATAAAGATAAAGGTGCATTCATTAATTACAAACGTCGCTGACTTTGAATGGAGAGAGTTGAAACACACACAGTCATGTACACACGCACGCACATAACTGGTAGATTTCTTTAGTGTTTATAATTGTTATCTTTTGAACAAAATGTTGGCTATTGTTAAATGTTGAAATGTTTCATTGCCGGTCTATTCTGCTTTATTATTACTTCAAATATATTTGATTTATTGTTTATATTTTTGTGATGTATATTATTATCAATAATATATTGTATATATATATATTTGTGTTCCTACAAAACATCGGACAGTTAATGTAAACTTGGACTTTTGCAAAGTAAAATGACATGTTTACTTTGTGTTTTACATGTAAATGGTCTTAGATTTCATGAAGTTTGCTGACGACACGACCGTCATCGGTCTGATCACCGACGGCGACGAAACGGCGTATAGAGAGGAGGTCGAAAACCTGACATCTTGGTGCCAGGATAACAACCTCCATCTCAACGTCAGCAAAACAAAGGAGCTGATTGTGGATTACAGGAAGCAGCAGGGAGAGGGACACACCCCCATCGCCATCAATGAGACTACGGTGGAGAGAGTCAGCAGCTTCAGGTTCCTCGGGGTCCACATCACTGAGGACCGGACATGGACTCATCACTGAAGACCTGACTCATAACTGAGGACCTGACATGGGTTGCAGTTGAATAGTCCAAAAATCAGCTCCTAAGTTCTAACCCTATCGTCTATTCCTTGACCTCTGAGTGAAAGGTCACGGGGTTAAGGGATAGTGGATAGGAGAATTCAAAAGGACTGAGGAGAAGAGACTGCGGTACTTTAGATAATCGACTGCACTTTCACTATCCGACGTGTTTATGATGCGCCTGCGGAGGTCATAAATGTGCGCCTGCTGCTGTGGGGAAACTATGGAAACTACAGTTTTCTATACAGCGGACTACAACATGGATGTTTAATAAGAACAAGGGACTACTGTAAACTCATCTAGAGACTCTGCACCGTGCTCTGATGCTGTTGTTTTATGCTTTATGAACGGGGACAACAGAGAAACATATTCTTCATGACCAAAGTTGGAATTGAAATAAAAAAGGAAAGTGAAACTTATACTCGTCACCCTCTCCCTCCGGTCCACATTAATACAAATGATCCCAATACGTATGATTGTATGAAAAGATCTTAAAATCAATACAAATGTATTTATTATAAACGTTAGTCCTTAACATCTATCACTGTGTATATCACCATTCAAACATATTTTCAAAGTTGAACAAACCCCACACAGCTCAGTAAAGACTGTGAAATGTTGACTTTATTTGATCATTTCAGTAAAAACTAACGTTCATATTTCTCTTTTTGATTATAATACTGATGAACGTTCAAAACAAAGCACTTTGGCAACTTACCACATACGTTTTAAAATGCTTAATAAGCACCGTAACTTTCATGATATCATTTCTCGTTCATAATCGGTTGTTTCCGTGAACGGCCGACTGTTGTGTGACGGCAAATGCCGCGGCCGCAAGGCATTGTGGGGCAGCATTTTCTCCTCTCCTTTCGTAAAGGGAGGTCCAGCTAAAGGAGGTTATAAAGGAAGTTTGAAACCTCCTTTCCTTTCATTTAGGCCCAATCCCAAACCGCCCCAGACACCCTACCCCTACACACTACCCCTCCGTCTGCGCGTTCGCGCGGAGGGTCCGCCACATTAAGTGCTGTTCCAAACCAACGAGTGTGGAGCGGGGTGGAGGGGGAGTGGGCTATCAAGCCCTCAAACAGCGAGTCTGCAGCGGTGCTGACTTCACCTGCTGCCCTACCTGACCGGAGTCACGCTGTGTGTGTCCGTCAGGAAACACGTTGTTAACAAGTAGTTCCAGCAAACATCCACTGATAAATTGCGATGTTAACAACCTCATGATAACCTCATATGTTTTTAACTTAGGATCATACCTGTGTTTAGTCTAGAAAAAGGTAAATGTGAGCATTTTATTATAAAGTTGTGTATATTTACAGACTGTTGCAAAAACTAAGAAGCTTATAAACATCAGGTTTAAAACTAAAAGAGCTTTACAAATAAGTAACACAATGCATGATGTTTGGAGTTTTATTTGAGTTATTAATTTACATTTTTTGTCAAAGAGATGCTGATTTGAAACCGTTGTTACATACAGTTACGGCATTTCCTGTTTTTGCCGGAGAGAGGGCATCCATCTGACAGGAGGGAGCCTCGTTGAGCTGCGAGTGTGGCTACAGACGGAGTTCACTCCGTCACGGAGGGGTAGGGTCGAGGGAGTGGTTTGGGATTGGGCCTTAGAGAATTCGAACGGCTCTTATCATGGCTGCCACTGAGGGACTTCCGGGCATTTCACTCCGTTAGGAAGGTTCCTAAGCTAAATGGACTATTCGACCACAACCATGGACTCATCACACTAACACCATCACCAAAACAGCAGCTCTTTAAACACAAAATTGTATTAGTCAATTTATTGAACATGTTAGAAAGAAAACAAACAATAATAATTATAACAGAGATGGGCAAAATAAAAAAACGTTCAAGGTATAAAGATGTATTCTCAAAGTTTCTATCATGTTCAAAAGGGGCAAGAAGAAGCTTAAAAACGTCCCGTCCCGTCCCCCCCAGCGTATATTGTTCATGAAAATACAAGTTTAGGTCATCGTCATCAGCATCCGTGATATTGGATTCATTCTTTTGTACAAAACAACCAAAAAGAAATAACTTTTACAACGACAAGAGATAGCAAGCATCACTTCACAGGTCCTGCTCAGAACCATTCAGGATTTGGTTTCTAAATACAGGGTTCCCGCGGGGTCTTAAAAAGTCTTAAATTTGATAATCTGAATTTAAGGCCTTAAAAAGGTCTTAAATATGACCAAAAAAATAAGAAAGGTCTTAAATATGATTTAGAAGGTCTTAAAAATGATGGGACTTGAAAGGTACTTCTGGGTTGCGATAGCGTCTAAATGTGTTTTGGGGGAAATGTCCGGAGTGCAAAGTAACCAGTACGGTAAGAGCCTTTCAGTTCCCCCCAACCATTTGTATTGAAATAAATCAACATGGAACCAGTCATCACTAACTTTGTTTCCCCCGGCCCCATATCGGAGAACACCCAGCTAGTAACCTAGCAACCAAGCTTCAGCTAGCTGCAGTCAGGAACTCATGTATCTTCGAATCTACTTGTGATAATAAATATGGGGAAGTGTAAGTTCAACCATATTTGGTTGGAAAACATCGAATTTAGTGCTTGGTTGAAACCAGTGGAGGGGAACCTGTTTGAAGCCCGCTGCACCTTTTGCAAACACAATTAGCGTTTGTTTTGCTAATGCAGCGTTAGCTAGTGCAGCGTTAGCTAGTGCAGCAGCTCCCGCAACAACACCGGGGGACCTCCGGGCGACGTTTGGGTCTACGTCAACCCTAAAAGCAGAGGTGCTGTAGACGCTAAATACCATAGCTAAACACCAATCCTACAACAGCAACGATGAAAGATTGTAGCCAAGGCAGCAGAGCTCTGAATATAGCTCGTGTCACTCTCACACATTAAACTTTTAAACATTTTTATAGTGATGAACACTGTTCAATTTTTTATTGATTGACAGCACTAGTATCTCTATATACACAATTTAATAAATAATATATGATTATGTAATGATCCTTAGTGTTTGTCTGTTTTCTTATATTTAGAGCAAAACAACATTTTGACATTAACATAAGATAATATAGGGTATAGGATTTATACAAGGTGGAAGCTTATACTATATAACAGTAGTATAAAATGTAATATCAAGTATAATACATTGGTATAATTTAAGAAATAAGCTTGTTTAAATGAAGAGAATGTGATATTCAAATCTGTTTTTCAGAGTGTATTGCTCCTCAAAGCTGTATTTAAAAGCAACATTATAGTAAAAGCTCTCACACACGCACACATACACACTTTTTGTCAAACACGCTACCACAGTTATGTGTATGCTGTTATGTTCAGTCATTGTTCTTATGTTGAACATGAATACATTTACTTTGTAAGTAATTATGGGACGTATTTCTTCTTTCCTAGCAATTTTCCTTCATACCGTGAAATAGGTCTTAAATTCTATTCAAAGTGGTCTTAAAAAGGTCTTAAAAAGTCTTACATTTGAGTTGGTGAAACCTGCAGGAACCCTGTAAATAAGAGTTTTAGTATTTCAGCTCATCATTACAGTTATTCCACAGATGAACACCTTCAGTTGTGATGCAATGAAGTTTGGAATTTGTTCGTATGGGTGGTTTTAAAAAAAATTCAGTTTCCTCTCAACATGTGTATGTTTTCTCTCCATGTGTAAAGTCCCTGGACATTATGATGTAATTGTTCTGCAGGCTGAGGAAGTTCAACATGGACTCCAGGATACTCTGCATCTTCTACAGGTGCACCATAGAGAGTATCCTGACTGGCTGCATCACGGCCTGGTACGGCAGTGCAATCATATTCCGTTTACTTGCATATAGACTCTTCTTGCACTATTTCTATTCTATTTTATTTGTTCTATGTTCTATATATATGTTGCACTGTTGGAGGAGCCTGTGACTTCAGTTTGTCATTGCCATGTCTACACTGAAGCTAATGTACAAATGACAATAAAGCCTTGAATCTTGAATTTACGGTATTTTTTTAAATGACAACAGTAATCTTCTTTCTTTCAGCTTTTTTTGATCATTTAAAAAAACATTTATTCAGTTTTTCTAGAGGTGTATGACTATTCTAACAATTAATATATGTTAAAAGAAAAAGATTTATTGTAAAATTACAGATTTTTTTTGGCAAAACATGTGATAGTTAATGTAAACTAAGGCTTTTGCAAAGTAAAATGACATTATTTTCTTTGTGTTTTACTTGTAAATGGTCTTAGATACACGGTACTTTCTTGTAACAATAAAAGTAATTTTATGTATTTTAGCTTTTTTTTAATCATTTTTTAAAGATAATTATCCAGTTTTTTAGTATTCAGTAAAATTACAGTAATAGAGGCTACTTGTGGTAAGGTAAGTAACTTTTTTTTTAAATGTTATCTCCGTATTTTCTTTTACAGTTTTTTTCCTTTTTTTAACGGACATTTTCTGGCGCCCCCGTCGCCAGAACATTTCCGTTTTTTAACAAAAACATTTTTTACAGTGTGGGACACTACTGTAATTAATGTAATCAAAGCAGCACAAACCAAGGTGTAGTATATGTCCACTGCTGCCCATATACTATTTGGGTCATCCCACAGGAATTCACACAGAAAACTGGATTTCAGATCTCAGATTGTTTGAAATGGTTCCTGTAGTTAGAAACGGATATAAGCAGGGGGTGCAAATAACTTGTTTGCCCTGGTTCTCAAAGGAGCACCTGGAGATGTTGTTTGGTGCGCATCCTTAAAATGAAATAAACCGGACCTTTTGAGGGGTAATTGACTTTATGAACGGGGGGGGGCGAGCACACTCATTAAGCCTCGCAGCAGGGTTACTGTGCGGAGCGCATAAAGCAGACCCTTCACGCGATAGCGAGGGATCGCCGGTGCTGTGGTGCTCGCGGACGGATTAAGAAAATTAAACCTAAACGGTAAACCAGCCTGACCAGCCAGTCAATATTAGGCTGGATTAGTTTGCTGGTTAAGAGGGGTTTTGGACACTTTAGCTGGTCAGGATAGCTGGTTTGGTCACAGTGGTCTAGCTGGTCACCATTAGCTGGTCGGGATAGCTGGTTTAGCTGGTAAAAGCTGGTGGTCACAGTGTTCTAGCTGGTCACCATTAGCTGGTCTGGTATGATCTTGAATAGAAGTTCTAGAACATCTATCATTTCAAATCAGAGCACCTACCTCACCAGAAAGGTATCAGAATGTATAGAATGTATTGTCTGTAAATAAACACTCATACATCAAATGATTAGAAGCAGGAAAATAATTTATATAATTTATATTCTTCATATATTTAAGCAGTTTCCTTCAACTGTTTCTTTCCGCTTTTCACAAGGTCCTGTATTTTTTGTGTAATGTAGTAACCGGCCAACTTCTCCCTCTCGGTCTTCTCTACGTTTTGTGAATTCAGCCATCCTCTGAAGCACTCCTGAAAAGAGAAAGGAAAAACAGATTAACTTTTAGCTTTGTGTTATGATTACTTAAATAGGTGCACTGTGAGATGAAAAGAAAAATGTATCAAATTTAGTTTTGAACATTCACTGTGATTAGGTCTATTATCCACGCAATACACCGTATTTAATTTTTTTCTTAATTTACATTATTTAATTTCATATTCTGTTCTTGTAAATAGCATATTCTATTATATTACATGTACAGGGTATATGCAGGAATCCTGAAGTCAAATGTAATACCTTTTTAAGACCTTTTTTAAGACCCTTTCCATACATTTTAAGACCTCATCGCCACTTTGAGTTTTAACCGGTTACATTGGCGACACACTTTACCTCACATTTACTATATACAGTATTGATTGTCCTTCCTCCTTATCTTCCAACCATTTGGACGCAGACTTGCATTTCCCCATAACGATGTTGTTTAACAACCGGCATAAACGGGCCTTCGCGCGCTATCAAGCAGTGAGCGAGCGATGTCCTGTTCAGATGACGTCAAATCCAACGGGATGCCATAAATAAACTACACAGAATCACACTACACACCTACGCAATGATTACATTCAGGCAGACTGTAGAATACAACCTCTTTGGACAATTCATATACTTATTGAAAACAAGCTACAACATGTAATACCTTGGAAAATGCCGTTTAATACTTTTTAATAGCCTTAATTTTCACTAAATTGATTCATCAACTTTTAATACTTTTTAAGACCCTGATGTATATCAACTTTTTGCACTACTTTTTATTTTGTATTTTTGTATTTTATTATATATGTTGCATTGTTGGAGGAGCTCAGGTCAGAAGAATTTCATTGACATTTCTACACTGTAGCTGCTGAACATATGAGAATAAAACCTTTGAATCTTGAATCCAACACTTTTTTCAGTGGAAAATCCTGAATTGTAGGATAGTTTGGCCATAATAATGCTTTATGATCACATTTCTAGTGAGAAGTGTATATTTTACTTTCAGAATCTACCTCCAGTGGATGTGTAGGATTTACAGCAGGGGTAGCCAACACGGTGCACATAGTCGCCCGCTGGGGCAACGTGAGTCGCCCGCGGGGCATGTTCTAAAAACAGCTCGCCAAGCAAATCCAAAATGTATAAAATACACAAAACAAAAAAAGAAATGTAATTAAAAGAATCTACCCTATGCATTAACGAAACCTCAATCATAGCGAACTCTATCTACTTACTACAACTCTATATCTATCTAACACCCCTCCTCCCCCCACCCCCACAATGAATATCGGCCAATCACGTTCTTGCTTGATTTGCGGGACCAGCGTTGCAGTCGGGAAGAAAAGCAATGTGGCACCTCCCCGCTGATTTTCCTTCTGGCAGAATCTCCACAACACATCAGCCCCATTGAACAGCCTATCATGCAGCCTCTACAGCACATGAGGGGCAGAGTTTTACTCTGTGTGTTGCAACTTGCATATATATTTATTGCACTTGACGCACACACACGCATGGCGTAATTTCCACTGGGGACAGGGGGGACATGTCCCCCGCTCTTTTCGAAATTATTCGTTTATTATTATTTTTTAACGCAAGCCGTCATCGCCACGGAGGAGCACACAGCCTCTGTGAGCGAGCGAGACAGAGGGAGAGAGAGAGAGAGCTGGGGGAGGGAGGGAGGGAGAGAGGGAGAGAGAGAGAGGGGGAGGGAGAGAGAGAGAGAGCTAGGGAGAGTACACCTTTATCTATTTAATATAGATAAAGTAAGAAATCATTCCAATGTGTATAGGACAGTAAAAAAAACAGTTTGAAAGGGGAGTGATTAGTAAAATATGCATAAATAAAAAGAAAAAATGCTAACTAGGTAACATAAGATAAGAATAAACAAGTTTAAATTATTTGTTATTGGTTGTGATCATATTCTAAAGATGTTTGGAGTATTGAAAAGTATTCAGCTCCCTTTCATCTGAGTGTTGAGAGCTGTTTCCATAAATTCATGTTGTGCTCAAAGAGCTCCAGATTGATGCATTTCACTTCAACATTTAAAAACAATCTTCCCGGGGGTGCATGCCCCCCGACCCCCCTAGAGGAGGTGAGGACCCCCCTAGAGGAGGTGAGGACCCCTAG
>CALSBW010025521.1:455838-476413 GCA_943590975.1 Lindbergichthys nudifrons | reverse complement strand
GGTGAGGACCCCTAGAGGAGGTGAGGACCCCCCTAGAGGAGGTGAGGTCCACCCCCAAATAAAGCAGGTTAAAATAATTAAATTGCATACATGTTCTTTTAGTAAACACAGCAAACGGGTCCCACAGACCCAAACAGCACACAAAGGTTAAAGGTCAGAATATCATCATGTTAAAATGTGCTAAATATATACACTGCAAAAAACAAAAAAAATAGGAGTAAAAGTAGCCCCCGACTTGTTTTATTTTTTGAAAGTAGCCCTCACCCTAAAAAAGGTTGGTGACCCCTGATCTACAGTATGATAGATATATTAATTTACACGAAGTATGTATTGTCATTCTTATTGTCGATAAATTGAGGGATATACACTATATTTTATTAACACCAGTATGATTCAAGATGGCGCCTGTGTCGGCTCGCCGCTCCCTCAGCTCTCTGCCTTTAGCTATCCTGTTTTTGTTCTATGTATGTCAGAATGTCTCTGCTCTGCTCGTTTACGATCGCCAAGCTCTCCTCCACCTCAGACCCTCAATGGAGTTTATATTGCTGCCCAAACCTACATCTGGCAACCATAAATCGCCCCCCCCCCCCCCCCCTCTACTGTCGAATATTCCCACCTACCTGTGCCGGTTGCCCTGCATCCTGCCTCGCTGAAAGCGCTTTAGACGACGGGGAAAGCGTGGTGGTGCACTGGTCCATCTTAAGGCATACCTGACGGCTTCTTCTGGGACTTATCCACGCCTCAGATGTCATGGCCCTCCCGCTGCACGCCATGTGAGGGATCGGTGGATTCGCCCTGTTTTTACGGAGCTGTGGACTCTGCTGGGCCCGCTGGCAGCTCCTCCTGCCCGACTGACTGCTCCCGGCCCGCGCGGCGTTCAACACGCACATCTTCGTCAGCTGAGACGCACTACACCTTCGGCAAGCCCGCAGCGAAAACTTTGCATGGCTTTGCTAAATGCTAGGTCGATAGCAAACAAAACGTTCCTGCTAAACGACTTCTTCACCTCTCGTGAACTGGATTTGATGTTCCTGACGGAGACCTGGGTCCACGCTGGCGAGTATACACCGTTCTCTGAACTTCTTCCTCCTGACTGTACATTCTTCAGCTCCCCCTGTGCCACCGGCCATGGTGGTGGCATAGCATCAGTGTTTAGAGCTAGCCTCCAATGCCGATTGCTTCACCCTGTAACTAGCTATGCTAGCTTTGAGTTGCAGCTTTTTGAACTGAACCCGGCCTCGCCTATACTCTGCGCAGTCGTGTATCGTCCGCCAAAGTGCAATAAGGATTTCATAAATGACTTTTCTGACTTTCTGTCCGGGATCATGGTGAAATATGATCGTGTTTTGATCTCCGGAGACTTCAATGTCCATGTGTGTTGCGAGTCCAAACCTCTGGTTAGGGACTTTTTAAATCTCCTTGATTCTTTTGGTCTCGTTCAAAGACACACCTTGGACTTAGTATTATCGTTTGGACTGTCTGTATCTGTGGATGAAATATGTGCAGCAACGCTTATCTCAGACCATTTACCGGTTCTGTTTACAACCTCCATCCCTTCCGCAGGAGTCGAATCACGTGCCCCTGCGCGTCGTCTGCGTTCGATTAACCCCTTGACTGCCTCACAGTTCTCTGATGTTTTTAATGATTTGAGGACCTGGAAAGGGTTATTAACGCCTTTGTTACCTCGAGGTTGGACTACTGCAACGCTCTGTACGTGGGTATGGACCAGGCGTCAATCAAACGCCTGCAGCTAGTCCAAAACGCAGCTGCACGTCTTCTCACTGGCCATAAAAAGCGTGACCACATCACCCCAATTCTGGCCTCACTACACTGGCTTCCAGTTCGGTTCAGAATTGATTTTAAACTCCTTTTATTTGTTTTTAAAGCACTAAATGGGCTGGCTCCGGCCTATATAGCTGAACTCCTCCAGCGCTACACCCCAGCCAGAGCTTTAAGGTCTGCTGACCAGCTGTTGCTGATAGTGCCCAAGACCAGGCTTAAAACCCGAGGGCACCGAGCCTTCGCAGCAGCTGGCCCGAGGCTCTGGAACACTCTGCCCCTCCATGTGAGGTCGGCACCAGACCCTAGGGGTTTTTAAATCTACTCTTAAGATACACTTCTTCTCCCTGGCCTTCTAGTCAGAGCGGAGCACGACTCCTGACTTTTCCCTGTGTTTTCTTTTTAAATATCTGTTGTAATTTATTGTCTTTTATTGTGCTTATAGAAATGTGTTTTTATGTGATTGTAGTTATTACATGTACAGCACTTTGGCCCGAACAAAAATCGCTTTTAAATGTGCTCTATAAATAAACCTTGATTTGATTTGATTTGATTTGATGTACTTTATACATCCACCTCGAGTGTTTGTCTCTGCACCGGAAATAATTTAATTTTAAAGTTCAATCGCATATTATATAGACTATATCAGCACCACACCTGCGTAACACATGGTGCCTCTTATCTGAACCATTTTTTAAGTGATTTGTAATCTATTCTTGTCGACTTGCAGCCTAAATACAAAGATAACTCCACTCTCCTACCACTGCTTACCTCTAATGAGCCTTGGTAGAACTAGTGTCCGAGTCATGGGGTCCAGAACTGACTGAAGACATGTGGAACAGAGGACAGGCATGGTTCGATGTACAGGGAACTAGAACTTTGAACAGGTGTTTTCATCTTTTCTGCCTGAAGATTCTCAAGTTCTTGATCAGGTGTTTGATGTGGGCTGGCATGATCCTTTCTGCAGCCATGAATAAAGAAAACAAAGAAAACATTTGTAATAATAGTAATGATGGTAACAACAATAATATTAGTATAACTATTTATATAGCACTTACACAATTTCAAAGTGATTCTCACAACAAAAATAAAGAACCAAACAATATCAACAATAAAAAAACAAATGATTATAGGAATGTTAAGAGACAAAGAAATTATAAACATTCTGAGAGGCCGACTACAAAAAGTAGACTCAATGGCTCTTGATGACATCAATGAGCAGTCCCAATAGATGCTGTGGTATAAAAAGAAATAGAATAGCTCCAGATTTCTTCTATTTTGTGTTGGATGATTTGTTTTATTGATTGCTGATGGATGTATATATATAGGGTTTATTCAACAGCAGTAAAGCATTAAGTTGCTAAATGAACGTACACTGAACTGTAAAACAACTTACCACTATTTAGGAAAGGCTCTGATCAGGAGGGTTGACTAGTAGGACAGCAAAGAGGTGGTGTCATGTACAACCATTGGTAGATGTTACACCTGAAAGAAAGATAAGGAAATAAGAGAAGACAGGAGGACAAACATCCACTTAAGTAAAAGACCAAATCATGTCAAGCTTTAACCTGAGCCGGTTTTTTCAGTCTTTACAATGCACTGTTGGAATATACCTTCCAAAGGCTAAATTCAAACTCAATACCATAAATAACTGGGTACCAAAGTGCTTTACCTGATAGAACACGTTCCACACGGAGCAGCAACCATCCAGCTGGGCCTTTTGCTGCATATCATCTCCTCCCTCTCCACTGTTTCCAGTAGATCTCTACTGTCCAATAAAACTGAAATTCCCCAAAAAATCATATTAAAAAAGTTTAAAACAATAACTTGCTTTTGGCATTGAAATGGATTAGAATATCACCTTTTTCCTGGATGTCAGGAAGGCCAGGAAGTCGTTCCCTTCAAATCCGCAACCAGTCATAGGAGTTCAAATGCAAAGCCTGAACGATGACAAGAGCGAGACTTACATTTTACATAGGCCCTGTACGACATGCAGAGAACAGATCAAATCCCCTGACAGATTCACACACTTTGGTGATGTCCTCATCTGATAATGTTTAATTTTTTAGCAGCAAAGTAACATTACTCAAAGTATATGTCGGACCCAACTAATTTACAGTATGTTTTGCATCTCCTCAACAATGGTCTGTATCATTGAGTAGAAAAAAACACACATTTGTAAGAAAAGTTTACAATGAAGCACAAAAACCCTCTTTGTATTAAAGGTGGGGTAGGTAAGTTTGAGAAACCAGCTCGAGATACACTTTTTGTTATATTCCATGGAATGCTCTTAACATCCCGATAGCAATGAATATCTTTGTGCTTTGACAAAAAATCCATAAAAAATGTCATCTGTGGAAGCCGTAGTACTGTAAAAAGCACGACCAATCATTTTAGCCGGCCCGGCTAAAATAACTGGATGGCCTACCTGCCTGTCAGCCTTCCATCGGGGCACAAACTTATCTCGTTCCCTCATTGGTCATGTGCGCGTTCGTGTGTGTTGGAGGAGGGGCTCTGTAAGGAAGTGGCAGATTTTTTCCGGCTGTGTATTTTCAAATTCTAGCGATCTCGAGCTGGTTTCTCCAAAATTACCTACCCCACCTTTAAGCGAGCTGCCACACCAAGTACAGCTTAACATGCTAACCTTTGGTAGAGAGCTACAGTTAGCTAAGTTCATGTTCAACACAACACCTCTAATGGCATTACATTGACGATTTTAAACAAAACGTAACTCTCTCAACTTGTAAGATAACGTTAAGTTAACTTACCCTTAAATCACTACACTACACGTTTTTCAGGGGAAACACAAACTGCAGAAAACGTTAGCTGCTAACTGTTGATAGCTAAGACAGCTAGCCTCCTAGCAAACATATAATAAGGTTAAGTTAACATTAACGTAACGTTGTAAGAAAGCAAAACGAACCTTCGAGAAAGCTTTTACTCTCAGACTTGGTGAAATTGTGTAGTGTTGCTTACCTCCAGAAGGACTTTTAGCGCGTTTCCCAGTAGACAGAGCTGTCAGAGCGGTGCCTCTCAGAAGAGCAGCCGCTGGGCGGAGTCACAGAAACGTTCAACTGATCTTCACTCCTCAACCATCAGCGCCATATGGTGCCAGTCAAAAACAAACCGCTTTGTTTCAACCACTGCTGTCTCGCCGTCCCCCCGTGTCCCGCCCTCTCTGTCTGTCTGTGTCAGTTTCAGTTTCCCAGGAAGACTGCTGGTAGACCAGCATAAATACCAGCTTCACCAGCATAGACCAGTTTAACTACCAGCTAAAACCAGCATAGACCAGCATGACATCCATGTTGAGCTATGCTGGTTTAGCTGACAAGGCTGGTCTTGAACCAGCAAGAACAGCCTGGCCAGCTTGTCCAGCCTAGTAAACCAACTAAACCAGCCTAACACCAGCCTAACACCAGCTAAAACCAGCTAAAACCAGCAACCATCTTAAGCTGGTCTATGCTGTTTTTTCAGCATGGTAGATAGATTCTATCTATATGGCGCTGATCTTAGCTATCTCTTAGTGGAGGAAAACAATTGTGACATCACTTACGCGACTCTGGGATTTGTAGTCTTTCCAGTTGCGTATTTTTCATAGTCTTATATTTCAACAGTTTTACGACAAACTGTGACTTTTTTGACATGGAAATGATTTTTTAAGATTGACAAACATCATATGTGTAATTCATGGCACAATTCAAACGGGATCGAAAGATACGTTTTCTCTCCCCATTGACTTCAATGCATAATTTTTCCGAAATAAGGTCCCATGGACCGGAAGTAGATGGGCGTGACTTCGCCACTCTATAGTCAACAGTGTTGTAGTCAAGTCACCAATTCACGAGTCCAAGTCACTCTCGAGTCACCACTCTTCGAGTCCGAGTCCAAGTCCGAGACACCAAGGGAGAGTCGTAGTCGAGTCCGAGTCCAAGTCCGAGTCCCCCAAGGAGTGTCCGAGTCGAGTCCGAGTCCGAGTCATCATTACCTGTGATCGAGTCCGAGTCCAAGTCCGAGTCACCCAAGGAGTGTCCGAGTCGAGTCCGAGTCATCATTACCTGTGTTCGAGTCCAAGTCTGAGTCACCCAAGAAGAGTCCAAGTCAAGTCCGAGTCACAAGTCTTCATGTATTAATCTTCGTGGATATATGTGTTGAAATGTAGCTGCTCCTCTACATTGCTTTTATCCTGTCATGTTATACTAATCTGTCTATTGAACTGCTGTGAAGCCAGTTTGGCTACAATTCTTGTAATAGGTGCTATACAAATATAAACCTTATTACTAATATTAATATTATTATTATTATATATAAATAAACTATGTTTAAAATGAGTTACCTTTTAGAGAAGTGATTATATTTGTATGCCAATATTTTTCTATGGTAAAGTTTTCGTTTTGCACTTTTATTTTGATAGTAATAAGATCGGGACTCTTATTTTGAAGGAACTTTTACCGGTTAAATCGGTTTACTGATGAAGATTTAGCCCCAGAAAGCACATGGCTACTTAGCATGCAAAATGACGTCATTCTGCATGTTAAATTGCCATGTGCTTTCGTGTTATCGGCGGAATCTTTATGTATTGATTAGATCACGTTACTCTGATGATAGTGTTCAAGACAGCCTATATGTCTGAACTCGATGTTTAGAGTAATGTGTTATAGAGCCTTCTCTTCAATATTGTTTCCACATAGAGCATTTTGGCTGCTCTTTTCCAATGTGGAAGCAGAATGTGTGAAAGCATACAGCACGATGCGGGGTGTGTCTCTAGACATCTTTAGACTGGAATAGCGGGGCCCAGTACGTGAACTCGCCTCGCAGCCGGTGCACACGCCAGGATAGAGGACATCAGACTCCATAGAAAACTTGCTCGAGTCCGAGTCCAAGTCGGAGCATCAATGTACAAGTCGAGTCCAAGTCATCGTGCGCGAGAATTCACGAGTCCAAGTCCGAGTCGCGTCAATCAGTGCGCGAGTCCGAGTCGAGTCCGAGTCGAGTCACGAGTCCCGAAAATCGGCACTCGAGTCCGACTCGAGTACTCCATCTCTGATAGTCAATACGGGATGTGACGAATGCATGAACCAGGACTTCAGTGCTGGATTAAGACAGGGCGGAGTCTGGAGAAGAATGCAGTCCGGGTGATGTTTTTTATGTGGGGTGCAAATGAGAGGGAGCTGTCCAGAATGACACCAAGATGTTGTGTTTGAGTTGTGCTCTTGATAAGCCATTAAAACAGTAAAATAAGTGTCTCCTGTACACCAAAACATAACCATCTGTTCTGGAAAAAAAACCAAAGTATTCTAAAAGTAATCTGAATATGTTACTTTTTTAAGACACGTAACTGTATTCGGATTTAGATTACTTTCAGAGCCATGTATTCAGTATTCAGGCACTAATTACATTGACAGAGAGGCTAAACTTGGATATAAACTGTGACGTGTTTCCAAAGAGAAAGTCCATACTGAAGCAAGATAGTTTTACGATATTTAATAAACAAAACACAAAACGGTCAACAGAAAAAATGACAGCACAAGCTCACCCTCTGTCATCCGCACTCGACATGAAACAGGTGACCTATATACACAAACCACACCCATGTGAGGTTACCAGAAGTGTAATAAAAGTGACGTAAACAAATAATGATAATACAAATAATGAACTCGGGCTAAGTAGCATTATGGCTCCTTGACATGCATTTCACACATATTGAGGACTGAGTATTCTGTTCAATTTTAGATTAAAGTCACATCCTGGGGGATCTCTTCCCTGCCAAGAATGTCAACATTAAAAAAAAATCTATGTAGTCTTATTTTTTTAACTGTATGCCAACAAGTGTGAACATGTGTTGTTTATATGTTGCATGTTTATAATCCAATGATATTTTTCCAATAGGAAGTTATGCGTGCACATACCCTTTAAAGAGCACTCAGGATTTAGACATAGGTAGACTGTCACCTGATAGCTGTGGTTTGACAATGTCTATCTGTCTGTTTGTGCAAATTGAAGAACAGTTCCAAAATAGTGCCTCTGGCCTCCATGGCTGCCATGCTCTATGGATTAAGATGCTCTCATACTGATACAATTCTATCTAACTATCAGGCATGTAAAGCGCTGAAATTACTTGTGGATAATTGAAGAGCTGGGGCACTCTAAATGGCTATCAGTCTGCAGTGAAGCAATTTCTCCAGTTTTTGGCTAAGATTCTCGTAATTACAATTGATCTGGATTAGCAACGTCCTTAGAAATAAGAAGTTGCCAACTCAGTGCTCCCTTTCCTAAACAGCCCTCGGAGTGAAAATGTCAGCATTGAAGGACTGAGTGTCTGGAACCTCAGAGTCACTACGGTCCAGTGTGCAAGAAGACTGCCGAAACCTTAAAGGAAACACCAAAGATGAAGGCTAAAGATACTCTAAATCAGTTGAGAATAATAAGGTAAGGGCAGATAGCACCTGATCACATTAGCTCATATCAATTTATGAATATGCAACCCAACCTAACCTAAGTTGTTTGAAGTATAGATGTTGTAAGAGCAGATTTAAGGACAGATTGTCGATGCAACATGTTACTTTTGAAGCTGGTGTGAGATCATCTTGGTGGTGGCAGACCTCTGTGGAGAGGAAAAATAAACAAGGGCGGATTTTCATGCAGTCTGAAGAAGACAAAAAAACATTGCCTCTTTTGTTTTCCATTGGACCTAAAGTGAGAGGTTTGCCCAAAATCTCCATCTCATATTCCACATTCACAGGATCCCAGTGTGCTCTGCGGGGTTCACACTGCACCAGCCGTCACATATACTGCTGTCCATATGGAAGATGGGACAGCGAGGACCAGCTAATCCCTTCAAACTCCATGAACTTTGCTTTCTTTTTCTTTGCTCTCTTTATGTGGCAAGAGTCCTGTGACCAGATATCAAAGTTTGCGGATCAGGTAGGAGGCCGGCAGCAGCCCGCAGCCCCACCAACAGACTGCCTGCTGCTGTGCTGACGGAGGACCGCTGCACACAAAGCATGAAAAGTGTGGATTCCAGGGGCCAAAGGCCAGCGTGATGGGCTCTGCACTTCCCGGCCGGCCAGGGGAGAAAGGAACGGCTCAGTCAGCAGGCCAGGGCCACTGGAGCGATGAAAAGATAATTCTCCCCCCCACCGCTGCTGGACCTCATGCGGCGTCAAACCATTTGTGAGCAGTGACACAGCCAGATTGGGCCGAAAGGATATGAGTGGGAAACTTCAAAACCTGCTCATGTTTCTGCAGACGTGAAAGGATTTGTATAACACATTCAAATTTGATGGACTTTCCCATGTTACTTTGGACAGCCCTTTTTTGTTGACATGTTCAAATAATGAATCTCTTATGTGTAGGATCCCTTTTCCCCCCCTGCTCTCGAGTCCCGTTCTAGTTGTGGGTAGGGATGCTGTGCGGACCATTCCATCGTCTGTCCCAAGCTTATGGAGAACCGCTGACTCGCTTGCTTCCAGGAACCAGGGTGAGTGGTCCTACTTCTCGTAGAGCAATGGTCTGCCTTTTTACCTCCAGCTGTCAGTAATAGCATGTGTACTGTCAGAGCTAGGTCAGTACCTGCTAACTTGGTGAAATTACTTCTTTAATTTAGCTTTTTCATCAGGACTGAAACCCTGTATGTGGGACGGACAAAGATTCTGTGAGAGGAGGTTTTCACAGGACTATGAAATGTGCACTCAGTGATAAACCATCGCACCTGATGATATGACATCAGTAATTATCCAGCATCGTTTTAAGAACTTTGCAGCTTTTATAAATAATTCCAAGTAACATTTGTTTACTTTTGATTTGGTTGATAAGCATAATGGTATGTTCCTCTGGAGTCAAACTGCTGTGAAATAACTCGAATCTTGTGGGAAAATCTTCTCCTCCTTAAAGCACACTTGGAGAAGAATATATATTTTTTTAGCAAAAATAATTAACCATTGGATACATTTCACTTTTTTTGTTTTGTTTTCTGAAGTGACGGATTTCTCAGTGCACATTCTTTCTCTGTTCCAGGTGCTGAAATGGAACATATATTTTTGATTCTTTTACTGTTCAGTAAAGCTTTATCAGCTGGAGCTCAATTCAATGGATATAACTGTGATGCCAACTTTCACAGCCGCTTCCCCGGTGAGGAGCAACACATTTTTATTTTTCATTTACTGAATGGAATTCACATGTCAATGTCTCTTTAAAAAGAAAGTTGACTTCAAACCTGCTTCAAAGTCCCAAGAGGAGATGATGACATTTTCCACCACATTATACCGATTCCTCATTTGTAATTTAAACAAAATGTAACATGTTGGTACTGGACCGTTATTCTAGAACTGCACTCATTTTTATTTCATCACATGTGTGTCTTGCAGCTGAGAGGGATATCAGTGTGTACTGTGGGGTGCAGACCATCACCCTCAAGATCAACTTCTGCCCCGTCCTCTTTTCTGGCTACACTGACTCTGACCTGGCACTCAATGGTCGCCATGGAGATGCCCACTGCCGCGGTTTCATCAACAACAACACCTTCCCCACTGTAGTGATCTTTAGTATCAGTCTGGCCACGCTGGAGTCCTGTGGAAACTCCCTGGTGGTAAGAGTGTTACTGTCAGCATCACTGACACTGCATCCTGTGTGTCGCTTTGTGTACCTAACAGAAATATTATAATACCAATAGCTTTAAAGAAAATGTCATATGTTAATGGGGTATGTAAGGTTAGTGCTGTATTTAGCCACACCCAGTTAAAACCAACATAAATGATTCATATTCTTCTCTGACTCGACAATTATCTTTATAACATTTAATTGCTAACAGCAGAACAAACACACTGAAGTGTATAACTTTAAAAACGGTGTAAAAAGCCTCCCAGCAGTGTGTCAGTGTTTTATTACAGCCAGCTGTGTGGCACAGTACCGAGCTCGATGTTGACAAGTCGTTTTTATCCTGCATGGGAATAGAGTCGAGCATCTCTGTAGAGACGCTGCTGCTGGATCCTGACAGGGCCTCTAGTGTTAGGAGGATTGACTGAGTTTCTGGAGGGTCCGTGCTCAGATAAAGGGGGATAGACGGGTGGATTAGTGCAGCATCAGCCTGCTCACTGCCATACTGCCAGGAGTCTCACCACTGATGTGGTTTGCTGCAGGTCTCCACAGCTCAAGGACCCAACGCTTATGGCAACCTGTCACTGGTGCAGATTGGGAACATATCAGGGTACATCGACACTCCGGACCCCCCCACTATCATCAGCTACCTGCCAGGGCTGCTGTACAAGTTCAGCTGCAGTTACCCGCTGGAATACCTGGTGAACAACACACAGCTGGCCTCGTGAGTCTCTGCTTTTGTTTTCAAAGTGCTCAGTGGGACCTCTGTTTGGACATTTCTGAGTGTGCCGCTTGTGATGTC
The DNA here is from genome assembly GCA_943590975.1 of Lindbergichthys nudifrons. Lineage (NCBI taxonomy): Eukaryota > Metazoa > Chordata > Actinopteri > Perciformes > Nototheniidae > Lindbergichthys > Lindbergichthys nudifrons. Next base: position 465,240 of record CALSBW010025521.1, on the reverse strand, counting down.
AAATTTGAACTATTATACAAACCGGGTGAACAAAGGGAAATAAAAACCTCCCATACGTATATATCTAATATCTAATTAATGCAGTTTATCATTTTAGTACTGAATTTCTGTCGTTAACCACGATGGATAATATTTTATACGATGCACAATATTCTGCTTAATAATAATAATAATAATAATAATAATAATAATAATGCATTCCGAGACAAATGTATTTATGTTTAAAATGAATGATACCAGAGAAGATATTTATAACAAGGTCTGAACTGAAGATTTGACTTTTGGTCACAGTAGCAGACAGAAGCAAAGTCACAGACATATGTTCAGGTTTGGCTTCTAGGCATTTCATCAAGGCTGTTCCTCATTATTTAATTCTGTAACATTTTGAAAGTTAAATATCATCCATCCTTACATACATATTTTGTGATTAAAAAGAGATTTCCGCATCAGGTCATTGTGAAATATTGGAATCCCGTTTCAAAATGTTTTTGGCAGCCATGATATTTTATCTTCATTGCAGGTCAGCAGCTGCAATCTCAGTGAAGGAAAGCAACGGTACTTTCATCAGCACATTGAATCTACTGCTATACAATGTACGTGCACATCACTCCAGTCTGAACATCTGTTGTTATTCTGCACAGGGGGTTAGATTAGCCAAACATCAAGCATGCATCAAACAGCATACCAAACTCTGCAGCTATGTTACATTAGTCTGCCCCTTTTACATCTTCACTAACAATTTCTGAGAATGATGATCCATGTTCAAGATGGAGAGGATACCATTGTATGCAGCCCTAATTGGACCTTGTATACTGTAAATGGAGTAGATTATACTGAACATACCCTCAACACAAACATTACTCTGGAACCACTTGTCAATGTTACACTAGTGAATGGGATTGTATGTAAACCAGACAGATTCGTGATGAGTAGTGAAATGAAACACTTCACTCCCAACAGGAAGATAGAGTGAGGGTTTGTGAGAAACATGCTGAAGTTTCTTGTGTTTGTGTCCAGGACTCATCGTACATCCAGCAGCTGTCCATCCCCATGGCTGGACTCACCCTGAAGACGCGCGTGTTCGCAGCTGTCAAAGCCGCTAACCTGGATCGAAGGTATGCAGTCATTCAGGTTGAATAATGATGTTCCGCTGTTGTTGGTTTTCTGCCAAATTGTCTGAACATGTGATAAGAAAGTTAATTGTAAGGAAACCACATCTATTCTGACTGTGACACACTCAAGGCTGTGATTACACATTTGGCACCTCTGAGAAAAATGTTGATGATAAATAGGCTGAGAGGACTTCACCTAATTACAAGGTTTATGGAAAAGGAAAATAACTGTCGCAACTCTTTAAAAAGAATAACTTTTTAATGAAAAATGCTGCCTGACTCGTAATAAGAGACACATGAGAAGAAACTTTGAAATCAGCCTGAACATTCCCATGGGACTCAGGAGGGATTAGGCTGTGCTTTGTGTGTCCTTTTGTTCACCTGCAGAGAACGTTTGTGTTTTATGGCACGATGCTCCTTAATGAGAAACAGAGTGCAGGGATGGGAAAGTCTGGGTTTGAATCTGACTTAATTTGTTCTAACTTTTCTCATGATTTCAAAGTCCCTCAAATACTCACAAATACAGCGAAACAGCATCAAAATCACATGGTACCAAACACTGCTAATCGTTGTTTACTTTAAAAAAAAGAATTTCACAAATGTGTGAGTGAAGCGGATATAAAGCACAGTACATAGCGGTATCTGAGCACCTTAACACATTTCATTTGGACTGGTTTATGAATGTGTTTCCAGGTATCCTTGACCTGCTTACATCAGCTAATGTAATTACTGTGTGAAAGTCAGAAAGAGCATTGTGATTGTGACCGACCTCTGCAGGGAACCCACCAGGTTCCCTCTGACTAGAACCACCTGTAACTGTTTTTCCAAATGGTTTCCTTTTATCAGAGAGCCAGCTCTGCCCTCTGGTGTTGAAAATGACTCAAATTACTCCATGGTCTGTCTCCGCAGTGCTATCTTGCCTCTAATTGGGGAGGAAGTGGGAATAATCGAAACGAGGAATGTTCATATTATTGGGGGGGGGGGTTGGCCACTTGAATAATGTTTTTATTTTTACAAAATTAGTAGAAATAATGTCAATGAATAATCTATAATATGCAAAGCAAATATTGTTTATTGAAATAAGCTCGGAGAAAATATCCCCCCTTTAAAAGACGTTTGTGAAAACAGCTTTTAGTGTTAAAAACCAAGTGCAAGACCCAGGGGCCGTAAACTGCGCTGCCAACGGGCCCCCAGCCTCTGACCATCTCCCTATGATTCATGTGTTCAGTAAATGTTACCAAATGTATGTTGGAACATAATCCAGGTAGCAAATGTATTTTCCTACAAAAACAAATTGGGAGTATATAAAGTATTTTTTGGAAACAGGGCTAATTATTATAGAAAATGATATCTATTGAAAACACAAAGATCACTTTGGGAGTGATGAGAGTGCAGCACGTGACCTCTCTGTCCTGTGGAACAGATGGAATGTTCTGATGGACTACTGTTATACCACGCCCTCTGGAAACCCCAACGATGACCTCCGCTATGATCTTTTCTTTAGGTAACTCAAATTTGAAGACACAGATTTTGTTCAGTTATTATATTTCAGTTGCTCTCCTTTCTAATAAAACGTGCTGATTTTCCCTCTCTGAGCCAGTTGTGACAAAGACCCCCAGACCGCTGTCTTTGAAAATGGCAAGAGCCAGATGGGACGCTTTGCCTTTGAAGTGTTCCGCTTTGTGAAGCACAAGAACCAGAAGATGTCCACCGTCTTCCTGCACTGTGTCACCAAACTGTGTCGGGCTGATGACTGTCCAATGCTCATGCCAGTGAGACCCACAGGACACCTAACACTGCAAACACACAAGAAGAACACCGAGCACACATATTCAGTCCAGACCCCTCAGCACATACACTTTCCTTTCCTTTGACTCAAACATTCACCCTCACACATCATCAGCAGTAATGGCAAGTTCCGCTGATCCAGTACAAATTTGTAGTACTTCTACTTGACTTTGGTATTTCCATTTGCAGTTACATTTTTACTTCACAAAACTTATTTTACATTTAGAAATACAAAATGATTTAATTGAGCCCTGAGGTCAAAATTGGGCAGAGTAAATTTGCTGTCAATTCTATATTCTTACATTTATAGTCACCAGGTGTTTACTGACATGCTGGATATTTACAGCAGGATATCATGTATTTATTTACTATTTCCAAAAAATGTAAAACTATTTTCTGCGAATTCAATGTCAGATGTATTTGTCAGATGTTATTGGAACAGACCATCTCTACGGTATGGCTCCAGTTTCAGTGGCAGTGTAATTATCTGATCAGACTTCCTAAATGCTTGTTGGGGTGTGAGTGGAAAGGCAGAGCAGAACAGTAACAGTCTGTTTACCCTCTGAGAAGACATTACCCTTTTTATTTCAATTACTAATCACTAAATATGAATCTTTTATGGTCCAAAAGACACATACAGTTTTTGCTTCTCTTAAAAATCATGTATCAAATGACACAATGTTGACCAGAGTAGCACGGACACTAAAGTAGATGAAATGTAAAAAAGACTAAGGGTGGAAGTATTCAAAAGCTTTACTTGAGTACCAAAACATTATTGTCAAAATACTTCAATACAAGTAAAAGTCCTGCCTTCAAATTCTTGCTTGAGTAAAAGTACAAAAGTATTATCAGTCAAATGTATTTAAAGTATAAAAAGTTAGTACTCATTGAGCAGAGAAATGGCATCAATGTTTGTAAAGAATTAAATACATATATATATATATATATATATATATATATATATATGTCACACTTCTAGATAACATTGTTGCATCTTACTGTTTTAGACAAACAAGCATTTTACTATTGTAGAATCTTTGTTAAATAATTAAATATTTAAACTTTTTTGTGCCTAAAGAGTTAGTCCACTAGTTGAATGTTTAGAGATGCATTTTGTTAAAAGTAGCTAAAACTGTTAAATAAATGCAGTGGAGTAAAATTACATTATTTCTCTTTTAAGTGTGGAGTAGAAGTATAAAGTAGCACTAAAGGAAATACAAAAGTAAAGTACAAGTACCTCTAAATTGTGATTAGGAAAAGTACTATAGTTAGTTATTTCCCACCTCTAAAAAAGACAACATTTATTGATCATGAGGATACCCATCCAGTATGTGTTCATTGTACCAGCTTTCCCCTCTCATGTGTCTTAGATCTGTGGCAGCAGGAAGAAGAGGGACGTGTCGGAGGGGGGGGAATCCAGCGCTGCGTCTGGGAACGCCGTCCTGACTGCGGGGCCGATCATCACTCGCAGTGGTACATTCTGATAACACTCACAGCACAGAAGGGGGCTGTTTCTCCCACCTGAAACACAATGCATTCAGCACTTTTAATTCCTTTAAGCTTTACAATTCTGAAACCGAATGTTGGGACTGATGTTGAGAACTTATCTGTGCCATTGCCAACTGTAGCATTCTGTTGAGTAATGTAGTAGAAATGTACCCTCAATGCTCTTTGCTTTTTTACCACAGATGACACGCCAACCAACAACTCTCAGCTGGGTGAGCCTGAGCATTCTGTCCTTTGTGGGGGGGGGTAGCCTTTCATTGAAATGGAATGGAGAAACTTGTTAAAGCATTTATGTTGAAGGAACATCTAATATAATTCTCTTTAACATTATTATTTCCTAATATCCTGTGATGTTTGATCCACGTAATTTGTGACCTTAGGTCCCCTTTAATTAGTAATGTTGCTACATAACACAGAATGTAAACATAAATCCCTGAGAAATGATTGCATTCAGACAGGAGAGACACACATTCTGATTGTAGTTAATGTAGTACCTGTTAATGTAGAGACTGTGTTTCTTTACAAATGTGCTGCTCCTCCAGGAGGTCTCAATGCAGTGTCTCATGGCTTTGTTATATTCTGGACTCTTTGACTCTCATGTCAGTAAGCTATATTTACTGTTTGATTCCTGAGCTGCAAATATCCCAGTGTCATATTACTCTGTGGGTAATTGTTCTTGGGAACAAGAAAAACAAGCCATCAAAAGAATTGGACTGGAAATGCTCTACTGTATGCGTCATCAACAGCAGTTTGTGTGTGGGGGTGCAGATGAAATGAGGAAGGTGTGTGATGATTTCTCTGTCTGTGCTGCTGTAGCCCACCTGAAGGCGCCAGTGTTTCAGATGAACACAGTGACCAGTGCTCTCATCTCGGGGGTGATCATCCTGGGCGCCATTAGTGTCTGCTTCTTCATCTTCTCCCTCACCCTCCTCAAAGGCAAAAGCACTCCGATCAGCAGCCTGTCGGGGGTCCGCAACCCAGCCTTCAACTGAGCACCTGAACGCACCTCACTGCAGGCACTCCTCTAACTGACAATGCTAAGCCAGGGTCAAACAACATGGTGTAATGATGTTTGTGAATGTAGTCATTTAACAGAAGAATAAAAGCTAAATGTTGATGTAGAGAAGGGTTAACAGGTCTGTACAATGTGCATTAGTGTAGAGTAAAGCAAGACCTTTGATGTTCTACTTTGTGTTTCAACCATGTGGCGGGCTACGCCACGTCCTGCATGTTAATATTCCTCATACAGCTTTGACCCACATAGCAGGGACAATCCTAACTTAAATCATTACCTCAGCTATACAGCTTTTAATTGCAGGGTATAGAATCCAATCCCAGGCTCACAGTTCGTTTTTACAGAGCATAGTATGTTGGTAAAACTCACACTTCCTGCTTGGAGGAGGAACAATTTAAACACTGCAATGAAAATACAACTTGAGAGAATGAGGGCAACTACTGTATAAAATGAACCCAAACTGGATGTAGTGAACTATCAAATACATATATATAAATAGATGTATTTCCAGGAGACAGACTAATAAAAGATGTGGTTTATGATTTATCAATTGACAGGTCTGTTTTACCAACATATGAACTTCACTCACACTAAACAATTTATGCAATGTGGCAGCAATACTGATGTTAAGTTCCATGTGTACATCTACCCATAGTAATTGTGTATAACCCAAACTGTGTTTTTGTAAGTGTCTTTAATGATCTTTTCCTGAAATGTACAAATTGTGAACTATTGTGCATATTGCAAACATTGAAATTTGACTTGTCATTAAAACTTGCCGCTGTCATATTTCTGAACATACAGTATGAATTTCCTCTCAAACCTTACTGGAGGGTTTGAGTCAGCAACCAGTTCAGAGGCTTTTCGTATTAACCTAGCAAATAACCTCATGATCAATGATGATTCAATTATAAATACACATCTGAGACCAAAAGGCTTCAAACTTTTCATTCTTAACCACCACGTTAATCGCTGTGTAGATTGTCTAGATTCCTGCAATAATGTGAACACATCAGTCATGCACCATGTTGAACTACCCAAAAGGATGGTCTCAGGGTCTTGATTAAGGATATTTCTGTAGTTATAAATACATATGTTCTTACCTAAAAAGGGTTTGAAACGATTGTTTATAATCCCCAGTGGGAAATATTCAGAGTCCAAACACGTCTCCCAACATATAGTTAGTGTGAATGCTGTGCCACAGTCCTTTTTACTTTCTTTTCTCATCTTAATACAAATTCATTCACTACTACTTACATCTGATATTTAACTCCTTCGGCCTATTTTCAGCTGCAGAAACCATTCAACTATTACATTATTCAGCTATTTCAGGACATCAAGGCTATACATGTTTTTTTAAACCTTTTCTTTTAAATATTAAGCTTTTTCTGCATTTTTGTAGCTAAAAGCAGCTACCATTCAGCTAATAACATATTCAGCTTTTTCTGCATTTTCAGCTAAATTCAGCCACAAATGTTCACAGTTTACAGCATCCGCACGCATTTTCTGCAGGAAATGCATTTTCTAGTTAGTGTGAATGCTGTGCCACAGCATTCCACTATAGTGCTTCGATGTTTTCTTTATTAGTGTGAATGCTGTGCCACAGCATTCCACTATAGTACTTCAATTCTTTATTAGTGCGAATGCTGTGCCACAGCATTCCACTATAGTACTTCAAATCTTTAATCTTTCCGCTTAAAATTATTATTATTATTTCAGCCAATACTTTGGCTCTCCATAACTTCAGCTTATTTTCAGCTACAGAAACCATTCAGCCTGTTCAGGAATCGATGGGAAACCTTCAACTTTTAAAAATATTTTATACTTTTTGAAATATTCAGCTTTTTAAACTCTTTTTTTTAACATTGAAGTCAATGGGAGATGCCTTCAAATCCTCTTTTCCTACACTTTGCGCCAAATGCTTCTCCTTCCACATAATTTCAGCTAGACACTTCATTCCAACTTTCAAATGATCACAACACCTTCAGCTATACAAATTGTTATTCGGATTCTTCATATCTTTTACACTTCTTGAGATATTTAACTTAGTTTGGAGCTTGGTAAAGAGGCTTTCTTCAGATTTTAACATTAGTGTGGATGGAGCAGCTCGTTAAGTCTAGAGTGCTCTGATCTCAAAACAGAGTGCAGCAGTGCTCCCCAAAAAATGTTTTAAACTTGCCATAATTCCCAAACCCTACACTCCTAAGACATATTTTTTCATGAAAAACGTAGGAAAACCTCTTCTAGGTTGAAAAAATAAATAAAAAAATGAAGAAATATTAATCAAAATGCTTCTTGAGGGCATGAAGAGACAAAAAGTCCACCTAGCTCCCAATTGATTCCCATGTTAAATCTTTCCGGAACTTTCTTCAGAACAGAGAGAAGTACACTTTTGACAAACTGCTCGCATCTCCACATTTTACACACAAAACCAAAATAAACAACATATATCAGTTCATTGGGGTTCCCTGATGCTCACGGTCTTGTAATCTTTTGATAGGAGCCATAGTTTTTGAACAGGTGGCAAAATTATCAGATATAATCCTCAATGCATTCTTAATGGCACTCAGTGCTGCAGTTGGTAAATCGTCATAAGTCGTCACCATGGTAACCTTTCATCTCTGGGTTTACACACACAGGTGTTTGTAAACATTCATTCACTACTACTTACATTTAATATCTTTATTTAACTCCTTCAGCCTAATTCCAGCTGCAGGAACCATTCAAATATCAAACTATTCAGCCTTTTCAACACATGATGGGAAACTTTCAACTTTTTCAAAATATGTTATACTTTTTAAAATATTCAGCTTTTTTAAGTCTTTTTTTAACATGGAGGTCATTGCAATGCATTTGAGCTGTAACAATTTGATTCAAATCATTTCACTTTTCTGCATTTCTCTGCTAAGTTCAGCAACACACTGACTTGGGCCGTGTCTCAATTCAGAGGTTTCATCCTTCGAAGGGTGCATTCGTAGACCGCATACGTCACTTCCACCGAAAGAAAGCTGTCCCAATTAAAAAAAAGACGAGACTCCTCCGAATGCGGCCCACGAATGCAGCCTACTTTTCCCCAATTTGAAGGATACATCTGATGTACACTCCGCGGCCAACCATATCCCAGGGTGCAATGCGCGCAGGGCAGAGTGAGTTTTTTTCAAATGAAATGGCTTCCGGTCTCCCCAGCAGAGTGGATTTAAAAGCAGCAGCAAGCGGAGGAATCACTAATGAATGTGAGTATTGGGTTTTAACTTACTTTAAATTAACTAACGTCACACACGTGGCATTAAAACGTACATTTTCGTTAAATAATACGGATAAATATGTGACGCTAACTAGCTAGCTGGACGTACTGCACTGTTGTTTACACTTATTTTTAATTCAATTCAGAAGTTTACTAAAGGCTACCCTGACGTGTAGCTGCTGTTAGCTTTATTTATTTCTCTGACATGTTGCAATGTTTTACTGTTTATTAAACTTTGGGACAACATTACAACCTTTGTGTTCAGCTCATGCTGCTTTGAGGTAGGGCTAAAAGAAAAGCCTATTTCCACCAGATTTGATCATCTTTTATAAGGTTAAAGTTTATTTAATGTATCCTAATCCCATAATAATAAGACAATCAAAAATAGACAGCAGCCTTTTGCTTGATGTTAGTTTGTTCCGTGCTGTCAAAGGGATGCAAGTGTGACTGTCACTTCATCTCTTTAGTTTAAAAAAAAAAAACAGAACAGTACATCATTTTAAATGATCCTTTAGGGATTGTTTGTCTGAAATGCTTAGAGTTCAATTTTGCAATGATACTTCTGCAATCCTGTGTTTAATATGATTAATTCACTTTTTTCTTTTTCTCTTGTTTTTCTCTGTAATTCGTAAAATTCTGGAGAAATGGATCTGATGGAGAAGGACCCCTAATCTGAAAAGTGCACAGCGGATCATCAGGACAGAGCTGCCATCCACCTGGACCCCCCGTGGTGCTGG
>CALSBW010025521.1:420415-446247 GCA_943590975.1 Lindbergichthys nudifrons | reverse complement strand
TTTTTTTTTCGGGGGGAGGCCATTTTTCTAGTTTAGAGCAATAGCCCCTCCAAATGTCTGTGCACGTCCCTGCTCCTAGTTAGAAGCTAAACTGCATTTCGTTGTCTCAGTACCTGTCATCTGTGCAATAACAATAAAGTTGAATCTAATCTTGAGCAGGAACAAATGTATTTACTTAGTACATATCTGACATTAACGATTATACACGTGTGCATTCTTTATAAATGCAAACTGGTCAAGATCACTGACGGAAGTAGTTTTGAAAAGTAATAAGTGGTTCTGTCTTTTACATGTAGGATTCAACCCCCCTTGTATTGATTTGTTTTAAAATGAACAGACACTCGAGTCATTCATTTGTAATGATATAATAATTGTGGGATTTCTATTGCATCCACTTCATCTGCAACGAAGAACGCCAACGCAATTTCCGCCATCACAAACCGAGTCAAGCCGACTCCGAGCTGTCCGACTTCAGGCGAGCTTTTTGAGACCTCCTCCGGCTGCAATCGGCTATTCTCGTCTACTTTCGAGGCGAGCCGCAGCTCATCTCAAACAAGCCTACTATTTCCGATAACACCTAAAGGCGACATAGTACACGCACACGCCCCAAAGAGCCCCCTCCCCTCCCCTCAGTGTGTTCACCTGCGCTCCGTCTCTCTGGTTAGTTTGGGACTTTCCACGCCTCTTCCAAACAAGAGACACGGAGCGGAGCTCACACTTCATCCCGCCAAGTATCCCGCCGCCGAGAGAATGGACTCCGCCGCTGTGCTGTTGCTGCTCACCGTGACCGCCGGAACTCTGCTCCACGGTAAGGCTCGCTGATACTGCGGTAGAAGAGGCTTCAGAACAGTGTGGACACGGTATGCTGCTGTGGTTTCACCGAGGTATTCAGCATACTGTAGCCTACTCTCCGGATGTGGCTGGACTTGTAACTTGCCGGTGAGCCTGAATAGTAACAGCATGTTAGAGTAGAGAAGGCACCAGAAGGCTCTGATGGGAGGACTGTTCCAGTGTACCAGTGTGACGCATTCAGGCCCGAGACGGGTTCCTGGAACTTTGAGAGTTCCTCATTTGTTACGATGGATTTCCCCTTAATACAGCCACTTACCATTTAAAATTAGATAACAATATGTTGAGGCGAACAGAACGGGTAGCAATGAATTCATAGAGCTCTGCCTGCCTTAATGCTGAATAAACGTGCAATTAACAGGTGGGTGAACATAATACAGGTGGCTTTATCATTCCCTGTGCGCCAACCCTCCTGCTAAGCGGCCATTTGGTGTCATGGAGCAGGTTCGAACACTAGGGTGAAATGTGGTTAGTGCTATCAGATGTTTGTGATTGAGGCTGGGGTTTTAAACCTCTCTGTCTTGTATTTGGAATGAAGATAGGCACTCTTTGTTCTGATGTGGGAAAATATAACATCTAATAAGTAAAGTAGTCTATTTAGAAAGCAACTGAATATTCGTTATACATAAGTTTTACAGAAAGCCTAGCACTGTATAATCTCTGATGCTGATAGTGAATGTTTTGTTGGGGAGAAAACAGGGGCTGTGGTTTGAGCTCAAACACTTTCACATTGTTGGCACCGCTCACATGTGTGGTGTCACTCACAGGATAAATCAGAATAAATATCTCCCTGCTCTTATCTGAGAGTGTGTCCCTCTGCATAGAGCTGCTCATTGTCCAGCGCCTGTCTGACCTCTCTCTCTCTCTCTCTCTCTCTCTCTCTCTCTCTCTCTCTCTCTCGTGGTTGATGGGTGCTTGACACTTGACGCCAGGGTCACCTTCTCCATCACTTGATGCTGTCTGGAGGAGGGACCCAATCTGTTTTTGTTTTGGGGGGGTGTCACATTTCAGCCATGATAAAATCCATATTTGGCCTCCACATAATGACAGATACTAGCACAAGAGTAAGCAGCTGAAGTCAGTTTGTAGCTTGATCTGCAGCATTCCTCACATCAAAGAGGGGAGCTTTCAAAGAGAGTTGAGGCTCAGAGTCCAGGGGGGGTGGGGGAGGGGGGGGCTGTCCAGGCTGACTGGGGGTGGGTGAGGCCTGCCCACATGTGAGGGGATCCAGCAGAGTAGGAATTGTGGTTGGAAAGGTTATGGTCACTGACATTTTAAGAACAGTTAAAGAGATTATTAGCATTTTCACATAAGATACAAAGACTGTCACTATGATGTGAAATCCTGTCTCATTCCACTGGGCAGTGTTTTGTATCTCATACAGCTCATGGATCATTTATTCTAACTAGAATTCCATTTCATGACTCACCGGTACCTGAAGAGACTCCTACTACACAGCCCCACATTTTTATTTTTGGTCTGAGACCTGGAAACAGAAACCTGGAGATCCCAAGTAAGGGGAGAGAGCAAATCTAACAGGAAGTAACCCGGGGGTGAGGCCAGGTTTCTGTGGAGCTGTCTCTCATTCCACTATTGTCGATTTCACAGTCTAAACTGAATTCTTTTAACATTAAAGTTTATATAAAATGTAAGTTTTTTACATTATTTGCTGGGGTAGGTAATTTTGGAGAAACCAGCTCGAGTGCGCTAGAATTTGAAAATACACAACCGGAAAAAATCTGCCACTTCCTTACAGAGCCCCTCCTCCAACACACACGAACGCGCACATGACCAATGAGGGTACGAGATAAGTTTGTGCACAGGTGGAAGGCTGACAGGCAGGTAGGCCATCCAGTTATCTGAGCCGGGCCGGCTAAAATGATTGGTCGTGCTTTTTACAGTACTACGGCTTCCACAGATCAAATTTTGTTATGGATTTTTTGTCAAAGCACTTCAGATATTCATTGCTATCGGGATGTTAAGAGCATTCCATGGAATATAACAAAAAGTGTATCTCGAGCCGGTTTCTCAAACTTACCTACCCTACCTTTAAGGAGTCCAAATGATCATTGTTGAACACCCGTCCTTTAAAAAATATTATTATTCTACCTGCTTGGTATTTATTAACTACCAGTTACTTACACACTCTAAAAAAACAAATGTCTGATGTTGCCATATGAACAATTCAACCCTGCAATAATCCATCTTAGCATTATTCACATTTTAAATGTTCACAGCATAGTTCTGAGGGCTTCACATCTTTAGCATGGATGATTATATTATATACTCCAGTCAGGCTTTACTTGTGTAACTCAAATGTTTTGTAAAAAACGGACCAAACGCTTAAAGTGGTGGATAATATGCAAATAGATGAAGCTCCCCTCAAACAAACGGTATTTTCTATATTACATTTTAAAAGGGGTATTATTGCTGAGAGTGGGGGCAGCCAGACTGTATGTGTTTGGTATGCAGTTGCACTTTTTAAGGGGCAGGATGGTTTGAAAAGGTGTCTGCCTCAACATGTTAAACGGCCCGTCTTTTTCTGGAGGGAAAATACCTTTGTGGGGGTCAGTGGTGGGGAGGGGTGCGGGGCGGATGTGTGAGGACCTTCAACTACCTACATGCAGCACTCCCAGTAGCCGATTTGTGAAAGGTCAGCGTGTTTGAGGCAGCTCCTAAATCTTTCTGCCAGAGGGCTTCACTTTTATCTGCTCTTCAGAACCTTTTCACACGGCACACAAACATCATAAGTTGCTACTGTCATGTGAAAGGGGTTAAAGGTTTTCAAGGTTCCTTTTATGGGTAAAGAAAAACATTCCATTTCCCATGAGCTTTTGGTGATCTCATTTCAAAGCAGTGAATGAAATGTCGCTAAATGAAAGGTTTTTTTTATTTGGAAGAAACAAAGTCAAGTAGCAATTATATCTTTAAAAGCTGAGACAGCTTATATAGTGATAATGTGAGTAATCAGAAGAAATGTTGGTGGTAAAATGTGATCCTGGTGTTAACCTGTTAAGCACTGAGCCTATTTTTCAGGTCTCAGCCTCGAAAATGACATTTCCAGAACAAATGACCATAACTACACTTCTAAAAAGGGAAAATTAATAATCTTTTTTCTCAAAGTAATGATAAACCTGTGAGTTGGATGTAGAAAAGTCAGAATCAATATAGATGTTTTTTATTTTAAAGAAAATTCAGATTGAACATAGTAAAAAACTGTAAATTATAGTGTCCGTCCAAATATTCTTTTTTACTTATAGTGAAAACTACCCTTGGATGATGGTAAGGTAGACTAAAAGCTTTAGTAATCCAAAGTACAACATATAATAAGTACCCTGTATCAAGATTGATGCAAAACAAGTGACATTTGACCTTTTTAGAGAGGTTTAGCAAAAAAAACTACCTCTTAGGTGATTTGGGTGGAAATGGCCGTTGTTACCGTTTCTCTGGAACCCATTGGTCGATTTTGGTGATTGACATCTCTTTTTGACCGTTAGAGCCAATAGAATCGAAGGGGGATTTCCACATACACACACACCTTACCATTGAGAAATGACAGCTATGCGCACGCAGTTTTGCATGAGAGCGAACCTATCTCGCTCTGACATCTGGAAACGGAAAAGCAGGTTTATCGCTTATGGATTATCAGAAATCATTTCAAAGTGACACAGACACATTGGATTAACCTATGGATTAACTTCAGCAGCGTTTTTATCGTTTTAATGCCATTGAAGGCCACTTTTGACCAGACAACGACAAAGGTGAGCCATTTTGCCGTTTTTAGCTACCTAGCGCCACATGTTTTGATGTCTGTTCTTGTTAATATCTTCGAGTTCTTATCATGGAGTGATGATGTATGTACCGATCAATTCTGTGTCTTCTCACGATGCGAATCGATGGGTTGGACGTGTAGCTACGATAAGTAATAAGGGTGTTATGAGTGAGTTTCTGTGCAAAACGCCGTTAGCATTTTTTCGCTCATGGCTAATTCATAGGCTAAAAAAGATCAGTTAGCTGAGTTTCTTCCCGTTACATGGATATAAAACATTCATAGTTTATTGAATATTAAGATGCCCTCAGACGCTGTTTCCTGCAGATGACGCGTTTTTCCCCCCGGTATCGGGGGGGGGGCGGTGTCGAACAGGGTACAGTAGGGTAAATTGTAAATTGTGCTGTTTCCTCCTCAGAGATTTCTCACTGCAGCTAAACACTTCATGGAGCAGGATGATGGTAAACACAGCTCCATCAACAACTTGGACTTCTTAGAAAGTGTTCTCCTTTCCTTTATGTACATCTTCAATGAGCATCAGCAGCAGCAGGAGGTACTGATAACGTTCCTATATCAGGATACCTCTCCTTTATCTGCTGTCAGTGAAGCTCACAGAGCCTGACCAGGCTGTGATGCTTAGTGACAGAGGACCATGTTGACCTATCAGCAGGGTTAACTTACAACAACACAGTTCATGTAGGTGATGGAACACTGTCTTCTGAGAAAATGTACATTTAATAAAGTCTACCTTGCCAAAAATAACTCTGGGGAAATTTGGCAGCAGGAAATAAAGCAGTTAAGTAACTAGTGTTTCCAAACTTCTGCATTCTCATGTACAAACAACATTCAGTGTGATCAGTATTGAGTGTAAGGAGGTGTTTCTTTCTTCATCCCCCTCAAAGCTGTGGGGTCGATATCCTCCTCAGATGGGAGAACAGTGCCTGGGGTCATCCCACCAACAAGTTTAGGATGAGCTGTCAAACAATAACATGGGTACTGAGGAATTATTGGATTATCATACTACTGACAATATTGTGATGATAAGAACATGTTTTCCATTTTCATTGGGTATTGTTGCGTTGTGTGTATGTGATTAGATTCCTGAATGGTTGAGTCACATTTAGAATGAGCATGTTATTCCTTCCCACTGCAGAAATTACCACTAAGGCCCCGGCCCCACAGGAACGTATACGGCAAAACGCATAGGATTAACGCAAACGCAATCGCCAAAAAGCTTCCGTCCACACGCAATATACACCGGATAGTGTCTGCCCACACGAGACAGCTCCGTTTAGATCCAACCGCTGGAAAAGCTGCAGTACATATGCCGAGCCTGTACGTGGCGCTGTAACTTCCTCCACAAAAGCAGCAACTTCCTCCACAAAAGCAGCGAAGAAGAATGGTTGTCATGGCTGCACTTCTGTTTATTCTCCGCGGTGGGGGCCGAGGGAACCGGGCAGAGTTTTTCGCGGGTCAACGCGTGTTAAAGTTTAAATCTTCCGGACAAAATTATAAAAGTGCCGGTCAAAGGTCTTCTTTGTTATTTATTGAGCTTTAAAACAAATGAATAACGACTCTATATAATGATATATAATAATAAAATACACGGAGCCTCTCTTTTTCCTCTCTTCTGACAGCGTCAGTGTCTGTCTCATGCAGCAGCTGATCCAGTAATGAGTGAACCGACAGTAAAAATATACATATTTATAACTAGTTTAGGTAGTTTGAGAGGTAATTAAAATAGCTAAGGGTGATGATCTGACTTGAAGTGTGTGTTTTGCTCCCGCTGCATCATAGCGGGAGGAGCTGCGTGTCTCCGTCCTGTCAGATTAGACTTCACTCGCGTTTATGTCCATATCGAGATAAAGATAAATAATCTGAATTCAGTGTGCAGTGTACTTTTGCGGGGGTGAGCAGCAGAGGTGGGGAGAGGCGGGGCTATTGCGTCGTCATTATCAGAAAATGACCGTATAGAGGCTACCTCACGGCCCCGTTGGACCCCCCCAGAGCGTTCCGTTCCCAGATCTATCCACCTTTGGACCCGTTGTCGTTTGCAGGGTCCGTTTCTATCGTTTCGTTACGGCGTTGTGTGGCAAAAAGGGCTATACGCAAGAGAAATATGCGGATACAACCCGTTTTCGTTCTCGTGGGGCCGGGGCCTAAGAAGCTCTATTATAGCTTTAAATGAAAGATAGAATACATGTATTTGCATTGTGCAGCTCTTTGCATTTGTTGAAACATTATCCAGCTGTAGAGTACCAGTGGAAGATGATGTGTGTACTCTGTATGATGCTGGGCCATAGGGGACAGACACACACACCTAATATGAGCTCTAAATTGGTGTCTTGCTCAATGGCACGGCAGGGCCCAGGAGGTGAACTGGGACCTCTCCAAGTACCAGTCCACACTCCATGTTTAGGTATGGTCGGGACGTGAGCCGGCGACCCTACGGCTCCCAGTGCAAGCCCCTACTGACTGAGCCACTGCCGGAATAAATACGTGTGCCGCAAGAATGGGAATCTTGCATGATACCACTACACCTGCTTTCCATCAAATAACATACACAATTATATTAAATTACTTAGCAAATTGGTTTCTCACAGCTACATGTAAACAAGTTATTGCACATTAATCATATCATATGATTATCATATATCATATCAACAGGGAAATAAGTATATATAGTATCTCTATTGAATACACAACATAAATATACAGAATACTTTAGAATACAATATATAATACTAAAAAATTCAAACAGAATACTATTTACAGAATACTATTTACACTATACAAGTACAAAGTAATTGCAGTTTTTAAATTAAATGTAACACCGTATGGTGTATAAAGAAAATATATAGAAACTAATGTCTTGGTGTTATTAAACAAAAAATGAATGATAGCTCTACACAGTGTATCAAGGAGATCTATGAAATCCAGACTGAACAGGACAGAGGGAACATTACCAGCTGGACACAGTTGTTAAAGGTTAAGGGGCATTCTCTCAGAAGACTAGCACGTCTTCTCTAAGCTAAACACACAAGCCTGCATGTTTAGGATCAGGAGTCACCTGATATCTGAGACCTGTTGTCTGACAGTCATTCAGCAGAGGTTCAGGTCAGGGAGGTTCTGTTGGGCTAAAAATTAACATTTGTGAGTGACACATTCAATTCTTATATACACATTATTTTTGCCATGAGACACTTCCAGTCCACCTGATACAGATATACTGGCTGCATATACATCATTTTACATTTCAAGTGTGGCAAGACAACTGTGACATTTAAAAAAAGACTACATGAGAGCCACTCTTTTCAGTATAATTATACTTTTTATTACTTCAGTGAGTCGTCTGCTCTGTGACTTCCCAGATTGATCCTGAGCGTCTTAAAGACAGCTGGATCAGACAGAAACATTTCTCTGCATGCCAAAAGATAGTGTTTCACAGTGAATGTGTAGGTAGAGTACAAACATGCCTGTGGGGCAGAGGGCTCCCTGCTGTGTTTTGGGCTAATGCTGTACAGGCAAACACAGCCTGGTTGACAACAGGCAGCAGAGACAGAAAGTGGGTCATGTTGACATTGTCTGCTACTTTGAACTTGTTCGTCCTGGTGGCTTCACAAAGCAAGCATTCATGCCCTGAAGGTGTTTTATGAAAGCACTTCAGTTGTAGTTCTCCCTGTTTGTGTTACACCACTCTGAGCTAAAGATTTCCCCACCTACAGCTCTTGGATTCTTGCAAGCATTACAATAATGACGACAGACAGGTTGGTAACACCCGAAAAAAGGCAAAAATCATACTTTCTATGTTTTGAAATATTTAACCCCAACAGGATTTTTAAAACAAAATAAAAATAATGATAATTGAATTTTCACCTTTTTAAAATGACATAATACATGATTAGAATTATAAAAAATGTAAGAGATGTTTTCAACCCCTAAGTTCTCCCACACTGCACCACCCCTCTGATCCCTTCCCTGTCTACCAGTGGCTGCCCCATTCTGCTCCAAAACACTGGTACTGTGCTGTGGATAGATCCTGTCTTTCTTACATCCTAGACATGGTTAGCCACACACCCACTGGGCTACTTCTCCCTCACTGCCAGTGGGCCCTTGATGTATACCTTGTTCAATTCAACATGTATATTTGATACTTTCTTGTTTATTTCTAGTCTTTGAATTTTTTTTTGCCTTGTCTTTTTATGCTGCTGCAACACAAATATTTCCCAAATTGGGATCAATAAAGTACCATCTTATCTTATGTTATCTTATCTTAGATACTCCTCAACAAAAACACCACTCTCGAGCTCCCTATTGATGTAAGGACATCCCAAAGTATACACATATTCCGAGGTTCACCTGCACCCTGGTCAATGAAAAAACAAATGTAGCACTGACAATGGTTTATTGAGAGCTGATGTATCTGCAAGATTCTTGCTTTTGAGCTTGTTTCTTCATGGTTCAATTAACTTATTGTAAGTTGCTCAGGATAAAAGCATGACATGTGATGTAACATACAAGATTTGTGGTGTATATACAAAACCCTTCCTCTACTGTCGCTTCAAATAATGTGGGTGTAGTTGTTGTTTCTGTTAACCCTACACTTTACAACCTGAAGCCTAGGACTCTTGGTTTTAAAGCTGTCCCTGTTTTAAAGCAGTTGTTGCTGGTACAACAGAACGCTTCACAATGACATTAGCTGTGTACCATAGCGCTGTCAAGCTTCTCTGGTTTCAGTCCTATGAAGTAGAGATGCTGCCCAGTCTAGTCCTGGTGTCCTAACGGTCTGTAGGATTTTAAATTAATACATATTTAAGGGTGTATGCAACCAGCTCATGTAGAGTAATGTGAGCTTAGTGAGGATAGCATAAAGGCACAGCTTGTAGATCTTTGCTTTCACTACTGCCACTGAACGCAACTCTCACGAGACCATGTGGTATCCAATATGGCTGGCTAGATATTAAACCAGACATGCAAATAAAGCTAGCTGGACCATTTGGAACAATGTAAACACATGTTGATCTTGTATGAGTGTCACACACATTTGGATGGAAACACGCGTACTGTACTTGACGCTTGTATTACTCTCATTAAAGTACTGCACGAGGAGCTCCAGGTGCTGTGCCAAAGCCTGGAATCCAGTCACACAAAACCAATCAATACTATACTGGACAATATAAGACGTGGTTTTCCTGGACAAAGCCTACATTTGCTGAATAACCACTGTAGGAATTCAGGACCGAAAGTCTCAAACTACCGGCAGAGCAGCCAACATGTCTCATGACGGCACACCGTCAGGGACTTTAGAACTCCAACACTGCCAAATGCAGTGGAATTTGAGCAACACAAACAAAAACAACTATTTCAACGACAAGGGAGACTATCACACACACACACACACACACACACACACACACACATCCTCTCTTTATCCACTCTCTCTCTTTCTCTCTTCCCCTTACCACATTCCTTTAAAACACATGTCAATTATTATGCCCACCAAGGACTAGGTTTCTCCTTATGGCTCTAACTATCTGCTACGCAAACCCACAAGAAGTATAATTCAAGGAGTACCATACAGGTACATATTTAAAAAACTACACTACTACACACTACACCACTACACACTACAGCAGCAGCCCACCCTCTGCTCCTGACCCGCTGTACCCTGCTGTTCTGAGGCCAGGGGTATTAAGGTCTAATTTTAACTGTGGGACTCGATGAGAACCACTGGAAGCTCTGCCTCGTTGGGCCTTATTGAGGAAATACCAGTGAGATCTCCTACGGACCAGTCAGAGATAACAAGCGCATGCACGGATCTTCTTCCAGTCAGCACTCCGGTATTTTACCTCTGAGACAACACTCTTAACTCAATAGCAGCAGCTTGTGAGTCCGCCCCTCTGACATTTATTTTCTCACTATCTTTATCTCTATTGCTGAAAGCTGCCACAAGTTTTTTTTCCAACTACAGGATAGGATTTATGTACCAAGGCGGATTTAGGAGGATCTATATCTCTCTTCACCTGGTAGAACGAGACAAAGGACACACAGTGTTATCTATTGTGTTTCTTGTTTTTATGTATTTGTACGGCGACCTTGAGAGCCTTGAAAGGCGCCTGTATAAAATAAACAAATTATTATTATTAGTCACACAGTTGTCTGGCATCAAGAACATAGTTGCTCCATGCTGCCATGTTGTGATGTCCTTTTTGTTTTCTGTTGTTTTTATGTGTAACCAATGTACCGCAGGTCTCCCTTGAAAAAGAGATCGTTGATCTCAATGGGATTTTTCACCTGGTTAAATAAAGGCTACAAACAATGGCCACCCAAGTAACAGATAAGTCTGTAAGAGAAAATGCACTCCTTTCCTCAGTTATAAGGCATCCCACCATCCGCTCCTGGGTCTCCAGCTGACAAACACAGTGACTAATAAAGCTAACCTGAGCTGCGGAGGAACTGGCTCTTCTCCAGCTCCAACTTTCTCAACTTGGCCTTGCTATAGCCGCACCTTCTGTTTTTAGAGAGGTAGGGGTTGGAGACAGGTTCATGGGAAACTGAAAAGTCTACATTTTATGCCACATTGAAGAGGTGTATCGTGTTGTTCTCTTGCCTAAATGAGAAATAGAATACATGAAAATATATGATGGGCATGTCCTATTATGTCTTAAAACATGTTATACTGTATGTGGCAATCTGAAGGAACAATGACATATTTTGCATGTGAGCTAGTCATATGGAGTAGAACAGTCTGTTCTTTTTTTTCTAAAGATTCTTTATATATTTTTGGATCAAGTTAAGACCTGCAGAGTTCTTATGGAGCAGATCATAGAAATAAAACCGGCTGAGTGCTCGAGGGCAAAATTCCAGCTTGTTCTTTGAAGACTGATCAGAGACCTTTAGGGAGTCGACCCCACCTCCATTTGCTCACTTCATTTATTCTAAACAAATAGAATCAGTATTTTCTGTAAGCAGTAACTTGCTAATATAAGTGAGGGTTTTCTCCTGGCCATGCACATATTCAATTTCGGTCAATATATGAGATGGACACTTATCTCCAGCCTCAAAAGCTCTTTGGGAACAGTCAGATGTGCCGAGAGGGAAACTCTATGTTTGAATGGTCTTTCATGATTTAGTGTGTTCTTCAAAAATAGATTCTAAGGCTTTCTTTTGTGCATGGAGATTAAAATGCTGTACAATGGTTTGCCCAACAGAGGGGAAAAAGAGACAAAGAAACCATAGACTTTGTATAAAGAAACAAACCTGTCAACAACAGTTTATTAAGAATATAGGACATTTCCAATCACTGGTAAAATAAACATCCTTGTCATGCAACGCTGTGGGGACCATATGTCATGGTAGCAGAGATTCAGTAGTCAACCAATACCAGGGAAATGCCAAGACTTTAACAATCTGATTCCACTTACGGCCTTGTTGTCCTATGGGATGTTTGTTAACCTCTATATCACCTGTAGGAGAGGTTAGTGTGTTAGCGAGGCATGTTCAGCCCTAAAGCCGGTGTTTTCAGTGCTACTGAGTTTTAAATTGAAATTGTTCAAAATATGCCTTTCATATTAAATTGGTCAAATTAACATATCATGCGAATTTGCAGAACAAGTAGGTATCTTATTTGTGAAAGGAAGTGATGTGAAAGGACGTTTTTTTGTTTAATACCCTTAAATAAGTCATTGTCATTTCTTTATTTTCAATTACATAACTAATATCTATAAATATTCAATAATATAGAACATTTGCCTGAGAGTGAGCTCCTCATATACAGAGTCAGCATCAGTAGATATGCTGAGAGACATTCATTATTATTTAGTAAGGGTAATAAGCATTCTTTCTCTACCTGACTCTCTTAATGTTAACCAATCAAATCAAAGCAAAAAAGAAAACAAGAAGAAGAAATTGAAGAAAGGGAATAAAGAAAGGATGGATCATTATTGTTGAATGTCTGTTTAGACATGAGTCAGCTTTCTTGCACTTCACATTTAAAAATAAATAACCCATAAGTATTTCCAGTCTGCCTGCACAAACTCTGCCTTTAGCGGCGAACATAAGAAGTCCTTAAATCATCTGCTGCCTGTCAAATGGTTGTAGAGGAAATGATTCATTTCTGTTGAATCTGCTGTTGGCATTATATACACGTGTTCTTACCTTGAGGGTACACAGATATGAACAGAGCTGTCAGCACTGTTGCTGATTCCCTGTCTCACAAACCTGAAAATCATGGGCAGCTACATTCCAGGCATTGTGACTCTAGTCACTATGTGTCACATGTCATGTGATTAAAAAGTATTTTTTCCCTTTGCTGCTAAAAGCACCATTGTTTGGTGTTGGTCCCAGTTCAGACCTGTATAAGTGTGTGCTTGAAACATTTACATTTTAAAAGTGAACATCAATCATTACAAATAAAAACTAAATCCAACATTGAACTCTGTGCTCTTGCATTGTTTTTGCACAGTGTGTTCAGTTTGGCCATCTTAACTATATATAATCAGCAAAGACCCCTTAAACACTGTCAAGTGAAGATAAATTCATAAAAGTGTCTTTTTTTTTCTCACAATTTGAAATATTATTGTTTCAATTTAGCAAAACATTCTTATTAAAAGGGCCACTAACTATTTGAATCCACAAAATCAAATACTCCCTGTAGCAGCCAAAATCATGTAGAAATAAAACCGATAATTAACTTCAATGAACACTGCTGCTGAGGCACCAATTAGCGGAATGTACGCAGGGCAATGATCCGAGTCCAGACAAGAATCTCCGTTTGTGCATTTTATTATCATGATCCGATATCATTAACATAGGACAATGAACAGGTTTCCCTGGTAACAAACCAATGTGCCTACTAGTGCTATATACAATTACACCAGGTTCTAATCACCCAGTGCCCAAACATGCCTTCAAAATAAAAGTATAGAAACTAATTTAATAACAATAACTAAGAATACATTCACTATCAACAATAACAGCAAGAAAATAAATGTTTAACTATTAAATAATATAAAGTTATATATAGCTCCAACACTCCCTTTTACTGATGTCACAATACCGGAAATGTACTACCCAATTGTATGCCATGGTCAAAAACAAATCAATGAATCCCATGTACTTCAAAATGCACTGCATGACCCTTTGCACACTTTCTTTTGTTGATAAGTAAAAAAATGGTCATTATTCCCACTTTCCCTTTTTTAGGTTAACCTCTTATTCAAATAAATGCATTTATTCAAGTTTCTCAGCCCAAACAATGTTTTACAAGACGACATATAACATATAAACAAATAACTATAACTGACCTTTGCCCAATACTACATTTTAAAAACACAAGATAAGGCTTGTGGCTGCGACCTTGTTTGAAGAAGAGCAGGAAGAGCAAGGCAAAGGGAGGGGCCTCTGAGAGGGGCCTC
This sequence comes from Lindbergichthys nudifrons, assembly GCA_943590975.1. Lineage (NCBI taxonomy): Eukaryota > Metazoa > Chordata > Actinopteri > Perciformes > Nototheniidae > Lindbergichthys > Lindbergichthys nudifrons. Next base: position 432,213 of record CALSBW010025521.1, on the reverse strand, counting down.
TGAGAGGGGCCTCTGCAAAAGTCATCAACCTGGAGCAGCCTAAAAAGACCTTGAACACCACAGCCTGCACGGAACAATGTTCTTATTTGCATACTCAACTCATATTCTCTTTATGATGTTATTGACAGGCGTTTTATTTGAACCTAAGGATTAAGACATTCTTTCTAAATCCCTGAGGGGAAATTACATTTTCAGCCTGATGTTATATACATTACAATTACAAGTCCTATATAAATAGAAAAGTTATTTATCTATTATTACAACATCTTTATTTAATGTCAAAAGTCTTGACACAAAAGCAAATAAATTATACATTACATAAAACAAGGAAGGTGATATATGTCTCTGAAACAAAAGAAAAACACAGATATGTTAATATGCAATTGACTGATACAATATTTTCCATTTGACAGATAGTCCTTTAGATATCTGCTTAGTTCCCAGGTGAGGCTGAGCCTGCCCTGTGGCCTGATGGGATTTCTTGTGTGGATCTGACTTATCTAGATAACCATTGACAGACGTCATGATAACGTTCCCATTCACAGCTCTGCTTAGTGTCTCTCTCCTTATATCAGCCAAGCATTTAGAGGCTAATGAATGTTGTTTTTCTGATGAAGAGCAGCCCTTTCCTCTTGATGTCCACATGCAGAGCGCACTCAGTGTGTTCCTGCTCATTTGTGGAGAAGGTTGTGCTTTTTTAGGCGCCTAATTAAATGTGAAAGTGTATTAGGGCTGTGAACATCATGAAAGTATCTAGTGGAAACGCGCCATAATGGCGCGTTTCCACTACACGGCCTCACTCGGCCTCGCTTGGCCGTGATTGGCTTCGTTAGGACCAGCTCACTTTATGGCGCGTTTCCATTACAGTTTAGGAACCGGGGTAGTATCTATAGTAACGCAGTGTAGACGGAGCGACGCTGCTTAAAACTGCCGTGACGTCATCTTCAATGCGACACAACAATGGAGGATGTGGAGATGTGGAAGCGATCGTTTGCTTGTTTCTTGCTGTGTGGTTTATTATCACAAGAAATAGGCAAGAGTTGTTTCGAAAGAGGCGACTTATAGCAAGACGAGGTATAGAAGAAGCTGGCGCGAGAGTTCGGGCAGTCCTACGCCGCAGAGACTACAGGACAACTCGAATCACTACTACTAACTACAATGCTAACGTTCGCTAACTAGCAATGTGTTTAGGCTCATGCTCCCTATACGACCAAAGTATTTCAAGTATTTAATTAATTGTAGCTACCACTTTTACGTATTAAAATATGTATGCTTTTGTTTGTGTATGTCAGAAGTTGCGTGTATTTCAGAAGTTACGTCGCCGCCTTAGACCATGTGTTTGGATGCTCGACCGAGCTACCGAGTGGTGGAATGTGATTGTTCCATCTTTCACACACACTCAGTGGGTGGAGAACTTCAGGATGCCTGAGGAAACCTACGTCTACCAGGGGTAGCAGTGGCACAAGGTGCAGAGGAGGGCAGGGACATAAGAGAGGGTCTGATGCGCTACCTGAATACCTAGAATGTATAATGTAATACCTAAATATTCATTGTATTGTATTGAACATAAATAAATCATTTTTTTTCACATACATGTGTTTGTCAAATTATTTAAACCAATTTTTTTTTATCAGAATCGACTATTTAGTAAATATTTGAATTTCAAGCACCAGTACTTACTGCCCCATAATAATAATAATCTAATAAATTAAGCAAATATCAAAGCAAATTATAAACATAAATACAAAAGTGTAAAACACAGCAGAACTATATTCATAAATGCAAGTGTAAAAAATTGTTAACATGGATGGAGGCTAAAGTATCCACAGCATAAAATAATATGATTATGATGGTTTGGTATGAAAGACACAGCCTCAAGGTTCAAGGTTTTTTATTTTGTCATACGAACATAGCTACAGTGTAGTTATGACAATGAACATCTTAGGTCACAGGCTCCTCCAACAGTGCAACACAATAACCCAGATAAACAGAAATATAGTGCAAGTAAATATTAAGCGCTGTGCACCGCTCTTTGTATAGGTGTTTTCTTTTGTTCTCTTCTCTTTGAAATATATAAGCAATGTGTTTGAGTCTAGCACAACGAGGGTATTACAATTGAGTCATTTTTACTACATGTATTTATTTATCATGTATTCTTAATACCATTACAAAATATGTAATGTTATGTTTTAGAGGACCTCAAGCTAGCAAACTCAATTTCAAACAGTATGCAGAGTTGTCCTGCTAAAGACTTCAAATGTATTATTTAACCAAGTATTTATTCTCTTATTTGCTTTAATTGCAACAGATGATAAAGGTTTCACTGATAAGTATTCTCTTAAATCCATAAACCCCTGTACAGTGCTTTGTGGACGATGATGGTGTTTATGATATTTCTGACTGCAGAGGGACGCCTAGATGATGCTATCTTTCTGTGTGATCACTGTTGGGTGCAATTATTTATCAACAAGCAATAAGATAAGTCAAAGAAGTACTTTAACACAATTTGGGAAGTGTTTTCTTGCAGCAGCATAAAAAAGGCATAGCATTGTACAATACAAATAAAAAAATAAGAAATGTTGGTTGCAGCGCAGCAGCATAAAAAAGGCATGGCATTGTACAATACAAATAAAGAAAAATGTTTGTATTGCAGCAGCATAAAAAGACATGGCATTGATTGTAAAAATAAACATTTTAAAGATAAAAAATACAATTTTAAAGATAAAAAATAAACAAGAAAGTACAAATGTAAGTAAACAATATAATCTCAGCCAGAGGTTATTTGTTCGATCACAGAGGCGGAGGAGACTGGGCACGTCGGCTGCCCGTTCCCCCTAGCACCTGGCCAAGAGTGCGCAGGAAGGATAAATTATAAGGTCTCTGCGTGAGCGATCTCCTCCCTTCTCAAGGCTGCTTCCAACAGCCTCGCCTCCACCAAGGTCTGGTTCATGTGCTGAGCCTGCAGGGCCCGGTCTTCCTTCTGCTGGGCCAGGTTCTGTGTCTGCTGGGCCAGGTTCTGCTCCTGGTGTTCCTTCTGCTGGGCCAGTTGCCGTTCCTGCAGGGCCAGATCCTCTCCTCCTCGGTTCCTCTTGCCTGGGTGACAAGATAATTATAGCAATAATAATTAGCAATAAGAATGAAAAAACACAGGACAGGTTCAGGTCACAAAAGGATATAAGAATAAAATGTATAAACAGAACAACAGTAACGGACCGTCCACACAGCAGCGTTAAAAAAATCTTGGGGATTTTTTGCGAGCAAGGCACCAACAACCAATCACATGAATCTCCCGCCCCCGACATTCGAAGCAAAAAAAGCCCGAAGTAAACTGGATATAAACTCCCCAAACAAGCGAAAACCTACCACTGTCTCTGCCACCTCCCTGCCTGGCTCCTCCGGTTTGTATCCCGGTAGGTAAATAGGGACTGGTCATAAAGCACCGGGTGATTCCCTCCCGCTAATTTCTCCTCCATGTTTTGGAATATGAGGAAATGACCTGCTATGTCTCTCCCAGCATACACGCGGTTTGATTGGCTAGCGCTTGAACTGTCAGATTTGCATACACAGGATTTGATTGGCTGACGCTTCCACCTCAGCCTCAAAAGTTGAACATTGCTCAACTTTGAATCCTGAAAATCCTGAAAATCTCCACTCGCCTGCCCACAATGCAGTTCGGCGAAAAGTGAGGCAAGTGACATCACCCCATTCAAAGTGAATGGCCAGAAGCGTTTCAAGATTTTTTTAACGCTGCTGTGTAGACGGCCCGTAAGGATGAATTAAAGAAAGTTCTGGCCCTAGATACTAGCTGCTTACTAGCTAGTTACTTTACTTGTAACAGAGCATTCCCACACAGTGGTACAGCTTATTTTACTTACTGACGATGGATGGTCTAAAGTTTTTTTTTTAAAGTCACAATTTCAGCCTATTTCTTACCTAGAACCACACGCAGCGGTGTCGAGCTGGCACTCGGCGTTGGTGTCTGTGCTCGAGCTGGAGTTTGTGCTGTTGATGTGGAGGATGTCGATGCAGAGGACGTTGTTGGGAACTGTTCCTCCTCGCTAGTCCCAATGTAATCATCTAGAACAGAAACATGACTTGTAAATTCCACAAACTACTGCAGCACAATACAATAAATAGCAACAACAACTATAGAAAAGACAAACTGAACGTAAACAATGGCACATGTGGTGTTAGCAAACAATAGCTATAGCTAATGCTATCTGCCTTAGCTAGCTAGCTAGCCTTCGGGGCTCCATAAAAGCATGGGTTGTCGAACATAAATGTAAGGATAAAATAGACTTATTTGTTAGAAGTGAGCTTTAGAACAGATAGGGACACAAAGCTTTCAAGCAAATAACAGAGCGTTAGCAAAAACGTACCATGCAGACTCCAGTAACGCCGTTGTAGAGTCCAGTGTCTGTGTAGAGACCTCCTGAAAGACTTTGATATTGCGAGTTGTCCCGTCGAGCTCCCGCTGGACCTTATCATCTGCAATATAATGGAGGAACGTCGTCACTTCCTCGACCGACCATGGCGTGCTTTTCTTTGCCATTGTTGTAGCTCCTCTGTTAACAAAAATGCTGCAAGCTTCGCTATATAGATATGCGACGCTAGGGATTATGTCGCGCGCCGAGTGTGACGATTCTCTCCGACCAATCAGCAGCTGAGAGTGTTGACGTCACACACTCAGGCCGGTTGTCTCTGGCCCTAGACCCACGATTTTATGAGGCCAGAAAAACTGTGAATTAGGACCCGCCGGCCGGTACTAGGCCAAGTGGAAACGCAACCAAAAACGGGCCGCTGACGTCACAGCCCTCTTAGACCGTGCTCCGCGCTGTAGTGGAAACGCGCCATAATGTTACTTCCCCTGCTCCATTGTGTCTCATTAGCTGTGGCAGCCATTCCAATCCACTACTACATTTCAAAATGTGCAAGAATTAATATAAATTGTCAAAAGTTCCCTCCAAATGAACACATTAAGATATATCAAGATTAGATACATTATAAACATTTTTTTAGATTTTGTATCAAAAACCTTTGAGATTTGGATATTTTTATCTCCGGTAGAATTCTGATCAGGCATTAGCTCCGCCTCCTCTTCTTTCTTTTTTTCAAGCTAAGGACCCAAAATCCGTGTTTCTCTAACAGGGCTGCAAAAGAGGGGTATGAGCAGTATGAGGCATGGCTACAATGGGGGAACGGTTTGGTATTTTAAGCAAAAAACTTCACAGACATGTTTTGTATAGGTATGGCCCTACAATATATTTTTCAAATATAGCATAATAGGTCCACTTTAAATAAAGCGAGGTCCAGTAAAATCAAAAGTGTCCCCCCCCCTGGTGACATCAGAAGACAGGATGAGTGACTCACTGTGTTCTTCATTCTTCAGAAACTTCCCTCACTACTTTAATGCCAGGAATATCATTTATTTTAGGACATTCTATATTGTCTCAAGGAAGATACGGTTTTGCTATATATTAACTTTGTTTTTGTTAATAATATTAATGCTCTAGAAATAACATTTAGTCCATATATACAATTATTTAATTAGAATCTATTTAATTGAATGGCCGACGTGACATGGCCGACATGACATGGCCGACATGACATGTAGCTAATGAGCACACTGCAAGTCACATCGTGATCTCAATAATGAACAATGTTTGGCACAATGCACAGCTCCTTATAGATGGATAGATAGATACTTTATTGATCCCAATTTGGGAAATGATTTCGTCACAGAAGCAGAAGAGTATTCAGACTTATATGAGGCAGGCTGCTGATAATGGACCTTTGCTGCGTTGGCAATTGTGTAATTCACCTAATTTCAACTGGCCCATGCACACACACACACACACACACACACACACACACACACACACACACACTGCGTAAGGGCAGGGCATCTGCTGATGTTCTTAATTACTGTAAATATCTCTTAGCCTGTCTCCTGAGTGGAAAACAAACAACAAACAAATTAGCTGGTTAGTAGGTAATGACAGGCACTAACGATAATTCCTTAAACAAGAGAGTTTATGTTTGTCATGTTTGTGTCCATGTTGCTTCTCTGCAGCCTGCTGACGCAGCAGAGAGCACTCTCCATAGAAAATGAATTCTCATGGGTATTTGCTCTGATAGACCCCCCCCCCCCACCCCCTCCTCCTACAGGGAAGCAGGGGCACACAGAGGCCACGCTGCAGCTGATCACAACCTCTTTATGAAGTGTGTTCCACTTTCTGAGGTTCTTAACACAACATCCAAATCAGATGCAGTTATTTTTCTTGTTCAGATGCATAGGAAGTTTTCTTTCACCCTGAAGGTGATTGGAGAACAGTTGATTCTCTGAGAATGAAACCACAAGAACCAGAGTCAGTCTCAAAACCAGTCATCTGTAGATAAGCAGCTAATAGTCTTTAAAGAAATATCCCAGGTGATATAGAATAAGATGAAAAGCCAGCTGGAGCAGCAATATCCTCTCAAATGTAAATAGAACTGATTATATTTCAAATCACATCAAATATATTTTTTATATAAAATAATGTGTATGCCTAACTGCCAAAAGCAATAATCTGTTTCCGTTTCATTTGTCCCGAGGTTCACAGTTCAGTTCTAGAAATCCACCTAGTGTGAAAAACTGTTTTTTAAAGGTTTAAACCCCCCTGTATCCTCACAATCTTATCTTTTTATAACGCTTAGATCCATGAGCACCTGAACCTCTTTCACAGCCGCGCTGAAGGCAGAGGTTGAGGCTATCTATTTCTTCTGTTATTTCAACTTCTGGAAGAAGTCTCATTTTATTCATCCTACCATTGTGTGCTAGGGTCAACTGGTTTTTAATCACATAGTCATTTTCTTTTGGCTTTATTTAAACCATCCCTTGATCCAGGGGTTCCCAAAGTAGGGGTCGAGAGATGATTCAAAAATAAAAAAATAAATTATTATTATTATTATCCTGTGCTTCCAGCCATAATCTCATTAAATATGCACATATTTTAATACATGTCAGGAACACAATTCTGAACATTGGATAAAGTCAGGTTCAAAATTCTTGTTTCATTTTGTAGTCATAAATCTAAAGTTTTTACAGAAGGGATTTTGGATATCTCTTGTTATCACTCTATAAATCACAAAATACTGTCAACAGCTCTAAAATATCAATTTTCGCCATGTATTTAGGTATAAAATGTTATATAATTCAGGCTATGAATGATATATAAACAAACCCTTCTGTAAAAATCTTCAGTGTGTGTGTACACAAAGTCATTATTTGCATAGCCAATGTTCCACCTTTTCCAGCCACCTTAACTCTTTTTCAGCTCAGGCAGAATGCTTTTCTTTGACAGATAACAACACCACCCTGACAGACTCGTCGTCACGCATGGAAGAATAAGGTTGTGCAAATATGTAATGACAAAACCAAACATTCCTCACTAGACCTTCTCCTAACACTTTGTACAGACAACTCTATCGGATCACCGCCTTAGGAAGAGAATTAAAGGAAGCAAAATTCTGGCTTTTAACTAAAAGTCAGCCTGCAATGAGATTTTTTAACAGTTGTGTTACAGAATGCCATAATGCATATTTTAGGATCAATATACAATTCTGAATGTAGTAGTAAAACATCCAAAGTAACCCTCATCTTACTGAGGTCTTTGTAGTAAGAAAAGGAATGTGCTCTCAAACAATAGTAGCTGCTGCAGGAATGGAAACATTGCGTCGTCCCCCTGCAGACTGCCTGGTATGTTGGGTCGTGATGATTTGTAGTAGACGAGTGCCGTTTCTTTTCTTTTTTTCTCTGTTCCTGAATGTAGCATCAAGTGAAGGCCGTGTCCTCGCTGGCATTCCTGCTTCTCCACGGCCCAGTGAGGACCTGAAGAGATGTGTTATATTTGGGCTTTAAAAAAAGGAACAGTTCTGACATATATTCCCAAATCGCAAGGGAGACCTCCGCATCCCCTTACACACCTACAACAGAAACAGAAAAACAACTGGAGTGTGTATGCCTGTGTTCATGCCCTGATCTGTGTGTCAAAACAGTGTTATCTTTTGAGGCCCGAGGGAAGAGCAAACAAAGAGCTGCCTTATCACCCCCTTATTTTCTTCATGGACAAGAACATCACGGTTATCAAATTATTAAGTAAATCTTATATATCTGTAATAGTTACTGTTATGAAGTAAATAAGTAGATTTTATCATGTTTTTAAAATGTTGAATTACTCATTTGTTTGAAGTTATATTACTCACTTTAACCTGTTAAGCCCGAGAGACCCCGGTACCGGGGCACTGCCGCAACATCTTGCAGGAAACAGTGTCTGAGGGCATGTTCATTTAATCAACTATGAATGTTTTATATCCATGTAACGGGAAGAAAGTCATCTAACTGATTATTTTTATTTTTTTTCAAAATAAAACCCACAATGCTAACACTGAGCCTCTGAATTAGCAACGAGCGAAAAATGCTAACAGATTACTGCACCGAAATTCACTCACAAAACCTTATTACTTATCTTTTCTGCACATCCATGACATCGTTTCACATCGTGAGGTGACACAGAACCGAAGGGTACCCTCATTATCACTGAATTATACGAACTCGCAACTTTATAAACAAAAACAGACATCAAAACATGTGGCGCTGGGTAGCTAAAAATGCTAACATGGTTTACCTTGTGTAGTAGTCTGGTCCAAAGTGGTCTTCAATGGCATTAAAACGATAAAAACGCTGCTGAAGTTAATGCATAGGTTAATCCAATGTGTCTGTGTCCCTTTTAAATGATTTCTGATAATCCATGAGCAATAAAACTGCTTTTCCGTTTCTATATGTCAGAGCTACAGTATAGGTTCGCTCTGATGCAATTCTGAATGCGCGAAGCCCCCACCTTTTTGTTGTACAATGTTAGTGAGTGGGGAGATCCCCTTCGATTCTATTGGCTCTAACGGTCAGAAAGAGATGTCAATCACCAAAATCGACCAATGGGTTCGAGAGTCCCATTTCCACCCAAATCACCAGCCAGTTATTTTGGCTAAACCTCTCTAAAAAGGTCAAATGTCACTTGTTTTGCATCAATCTTGACACAGGGTACTTATTATATGTTGTACTTTGGATTCCTAAAGCTTTTAGTCTACCTTACCATCATCCAAGGGTAGTTTTCACTATAAGTAAAACATAATTTTTGGACGGACACTATAATTTACAGTTTTTTACTATGTTCAATCTTTAATTTTCATTAAAAATAAAAAACATCTATTGTTCTGACTCTTCTACATCCAACTCACAGGTTTATCATTACTTTGAGGAAAAAGATTATTAATTTAACCCTTTTAGAAGGGAAGATATGGTAATTTGTTCTGGGAATGTCATTTTCGAGCCTGAGACCTGAAAAACAACAAGTTAATTATGTAATTGTTACTCATTTACTTTTGAAAAATGTTATCTAATAAATGTAATAATCTCTGCATTTAATATACATTGAGCACAAATCACACAACTAAAATACAATACAATTAAACTTTATTTTGTCAACAATAAATATAATTTTTGCTAAAAGATAACATAAAACCCCAAATACTACACACTGACCCTTTAAATCTGGATACTCAATCTGGTAAACATCAATGTAGGACAGTAGAAGGTACATATCAAGAAGTCAGTTGGGATGTACGAAGATTGTTTTTTGCCATGTCTTTAACCTGTTACGCACGGCCCGCCCGGTACCGGGCGGAAAAACGCGTCATTTGCAGGAAACAACGTCTAAGGAATCTTAATATTGAATAAAACTATGAATGTTTTATATCCATGTAACGGGAAGAAACTCAGCTAATGATCTTTTTAATTTTTTTTCTCCAAAAAAACCCCACAATGCTAGCACTCAGCCTCTGAATTAGCCACGAGCGAACATTTTTTTTTTATAACGGCACTTAAACTCACTCATAACTCCCTTATTACTTATCCTAGATGCACAGCCAACCACTCGTTTTTGGTGTCCTGGAGACACTGAATCTAGTGGTGCCCTCCTCAACACTCAGTGATAAACATTTGCGACGCTATAAACGAAAGCGTACATCATAACATGTGGAGCTAAGTAGCTAGAAACGCTAACATGGCTTACCTTGGTCAAAACTGGTCTTCAATGGCATTAAAACGATAAAAAAACGATGCTGCAGTTAATCCATAGGTTCATCCTATGCATCTGTGCCTTCTTTGAAATTATTTCTGATAATCCATAAGCAATAAAACTGCTTTTTAGTTTCTATATTCCAGAAAGAGAAATTCCTCCAATTTGCTTTCGATTTCTAGACACGAAGCCCCCACCTTTTCTCTTTACAATGAGTGTGTATGTGGGCCTCCCCCTTCAATTTTATTGGCTCTAATGGTCAGAAAGAGGTGTCAACCATCCAAATCGAGCAAGGGGGGCCAGAGATATGGGAAAAAAAACATTTTCACCCAAATCACCTCAGAGGTGGGGTGGTTTTGGCTAAACCTCTCTAAAAAAGGTCAAATGTCACTTGTTTTGCATCAATCTTGATACAGGGTACTTATTATATGTTGTACTTTGGATTCCTAAAGCTTTTAGTCTACTAACCCATCATCCAAGGGTAGTTTTCACTATCTGTAAAGAATAATATTTGGACGGACACTATAATTTACAGTTTTTTACTATGTAAAATCTGCATTTTCTGTAAAATAAAAAACATTTATATTGATTCTGACACTTCTACATCCAACTCACAGATGTAACCTTGCTTTGATCAAATAAATTATTCATATAACCCTTTTAGAAGTTAAGTTGTAGTCATTTGTTTTGGGCATGTCATTTTCGAGCCTGAAACATGAAAAACAGGCTTGGTGCTTAACAGGTTAAAATGCAATTTAGTCAATGTACTCAAAGAAGTAATGCTTACACTCGAGACCAACACACACCGACACAAATTACCAATCGAATTGAAATGCAAAGCTAGAAGTCCCTTTCCGTGCTCACAGTCAGACTGGAGTGAAAATACATTTTGTGACTGCAGTGTTTTCGGAGATGACGGGCCACGGGGATTCACCTGAAGGCGCGTTTGGTTTTATGTTCTCGGTGATTGATGCTGCAGCTCCTAGCCCTGTGTGTCTAATACAGATACCAGCCTCACCAAGAACTCATCAACTGTTGCAAAGTCTATTTCACAACATTTGCCAATGGTTGTTGTTGTTTCTTACTATTTTAGCCCCTTATTCTTTAAATACCACATCATAAACAGTTGTAATCCTGCCTAGGATCCTCTTAATCCGCCAAAACAAGCCAACTTCCTCTGAGCTTTGTTCAACAAATAAAAGCCGAAGAGAGAGAACAGCAATCCTCTTGAAACTTTGCACCTCATTTTCCCAAAGTAGAGAATTATGAAGGCTTTGTTTTACGTCCTGTTGTGTCTTTTCTACGGAGGCCAACCCATGCTAACTTGTACAACGGCCTAAAAAACTTTCATTAGGAGAGAAATCACATGAAAATGAAGAAATACATTTACCAACTTGATAAAACATGTAGGCCTACAGCATTTAGAAAACATTCAACAACTTGATGAAACATGCACAATATTTACTAAAAGCTCTGCATAAATCAAACGCTGCAAATACAAAACACTGAAAGAAACTCAAAACACAAGGGAGACCAGGGGACACTAAAAAGTGACGCACACAGCTGGGAGACCAGGGGACACTAAAAAGTGACGCACACAGCTGGGAGACCAGGGGACACTAAAGAGTGACGCACACAGCTGGGAGACCAGGGGACACTAAAGAGTGACGCACACAGCTGGGA
>CALSBW010025521.1:370683-390266 GCA_943590975.1 Lindbergichthys nudifrons | reverse complement strand
TGTGTGTGTGTGTGTGTGTGTGTGTGTGTGTGTGTGTGTGTGTGTAGCCGTTCTGATCACTCCCAGCATGAAGCTGGATCCAGCTTCAGGCCTCTCCACCACCTCCTCCACCCTCCAGTATGCAGCTTCCAAAGAGGACAATGTCTCTGTCTTCTCTTGCATGTCCACACACCAGCTGACCAATCAGGAGGCTGAGCTGGAACCCTTTCCCATTCACTGTAAGTGCAATACAGCACCGCATGTACCACATTTGAGAAATGTAGTTAAACGCTTTGTGTTAAATGACTGACATGATGAATTGAATGAAATCTGCTACATGGAGTGTCTGATAGGCCAAGTCCAGCACTCATTTTAGAAGGATATGGCTAGTGTGAGATATTAAGTGCAGTAACAGTTTGCCACTCCCTAGAACAAAAGGGCCTTTTGGTATACTCATGATATTTATTTTAGATTTGATCAAATATATGTACAATGAAAGGGGAAATAAAGCTCTGAAACTCTTCTTATTCACCTCAGAGACCATCATCCAAAGTAACAGTAAAATAATTTAGAACAAAGAACTCCTACAATCTTTTCTGACATCAAATCCAGAATCAACTTTTTGTATTCACAAACAAAACATATAGAGGACACTTTGCCTGATTCTATCTCATATACCTCAGATGTTACAAGCACACTGTGTTGGGTGTGTAAGACTTTTCCAGACATGATAGAGCTCCAGTGCTAGCTTGCGATAGCTGCAAATAAATGTACAGGATTGAAGAACTTGTTGTGTGAGGCAGTTGATCACCAGACTGTGAAACTGTCTCGTCTCTGGCTGTGCAGAGCAGATGGAGTCTTGTTGAGTAAATCAGAGCTCTTGGAAGGCCTTGGCAGGAGCAAGCTGGTGTAAGGGTCTGAGAAGAGGGGTAGTCAGAGACATCTTCATCTGTGGTGCTACACTAAGTTGTTCTAAATTGATTTTGAGTTTTGGTAAATAAAGCCCTTTTTGACCAGAACACTGACTCTGTGTTTGACCACCAGTTTTCTCTTGGTTGCCCGGTCCTTTTACAGTGGGATACATTCTACTTTGAGAGCTAGTAAGGCGACTGATTTCCAGTTTATTTCTGTGTAGGGTGGTCTACAAACTTTGTTGATCAAAGGCTGATGCGGGCACCTTTAGAAATGTGATCAAAATGTTTTTGTCTGTTGCATTTATCTGGATTGTTGAGTTGATCCAGTTTGAGAGAGATTTTCTTTGTCAATGTCAAGCATGCATCTTTTATTTTCTCTACATTCACTTTTTCCCATACTCACCCTCTGAACCTCTTAGATCCATCAGAGAAGGTTAGCCTCCAAGTTCTGTCCAAGGTACCGGTCGTAGAAGGAGATAACGTCACGTTGAAGTGTCACGCTGATGGAAACCCCCCCCCCAGCTCCTTCGTCTTCCACATCAAGGTCAGTCATGCTAAAACCTGTCCCCAGGACACTCTGGACTTACAGCCACTCATTACCACTGAACCTACAGTATATTTGAGTTCTACTCCTTTGTAATGATCACAAACTTAGAAAAAGATACTATTGGAAATGAAAACTTTGATAAAACTGTTCAAATGCAAATGTAATGATTGCACTTTCCTAATTATGAGTTATTGCTTTGGATGTAAAAGTCCCCCTCCTTCCTATCTTCTTTCTGTCTGATATTCTTTCACTACAGCAGAATCTAACGTTGTCCTTTACCCCCTCCGGCTCTTCTCTCTCCACCAGGGCCAGAAAGCGCTGGTGAACAATTCGGACACCTACACGCTGACGTCCATCAGCAGAGAGGCTGGGGGGGAATACAAATGCTCCCTGGCTGACAACGAGAAAATGGAGTCCTCCCAAAGCATTGTTGTTAGCTGTGAGTACTATGAGCTTCAGCATGCTGCACCACAAAGAAGACAAATTCTCCAACCCCCCCACCCCCAGCTCTTTCCACCTTGAATGAACTTTCTTAACTTCCTATATATGATCAGGCAATTTTATTCACTGTTAATAAAGTCATGGGAGCAGAGTAATTATAATCTAATTTATACCCTGAGAGTGCAGCTTGGCAGGAAGGCAGATGGGTGAGGGAGCAGAACTCATTAGAACATTCTGACAGAGAGTGAGTCAAATGTGAGGAGGATCTTAAACAAAGAAGTGTTTTATAGCCCCCCCAACTTTTCAGATCACTTTGTGACGAGGAGAAAAACACAGTGTTCTTTTTTAGCATCTCTTGATATTTCAAACATTTGGTAAAAAAGCGTCACTGTAGCAACGTTTCTCACACTCATGGAGCTCTGCCACTCAAGGAAGTTATATCCAACTTTGTAGGACACAATACTTGTTAGTGGTACAATTCTTTGTTGATTTGGGTGTTCATATGACATTTCTCGACAAAAAAAACAACAACCTTTGAACTCTTTAGAAGGTTGACATAAAAATGAAATATCAGCAGTAAAATGGTGTCTGTAAGTGGACCTGGTGATAAGAGGCAGAATAACTCAACAGACATGTCCTCCTCCTGTCCTCTCAGACCTGGACCTGCGTCTGACCCCCTCTGGGACCGTGCGGAAGGCAATAGGGGACAGCTTGTTGGTGAAGGTGGAGCAGAGCGCCTCGGGTGAGGCTCAAGTGTTGTGGATTAAGGTAATGCTGCTGGGGTTTGGTTAATGATGTATGGGGTCTATTTAATAGACTATAAAATAATGTCACACATGCATTGTGGTTACTATATTTCTATTGAAATAAAAACTTCTTGAATAAAGGAAATATAATATTAATCTACATACTGGGTTAGAGGGCATAAGTTGAAGACACTGGCCTTTATATCAGAGAAACATTAGGGTGCACGTTGCTTTAGAAAGGCCCTATTGACACAGAGAGACTGTTTTCAGAATGGACAGAAAGTGAAGCTGCCGGAGTTCAGCAGGCTGACGTACGCTGATGCAGGAGTGTATGTGTGTGAGCTCTCCATGCCCGGCCTCACGCGGCGCAACAGCTTTGAGCTGATGGTAGAAGGTGAGTTTTGGTGTCTGTGTCACACTCCACACCTGAGTGGAACATTTAAATACATTTACATGTATATACTCTTATGTTAAAGGGGACCTATCATGCAAAATGCACTTTTGTACGTCTTGTATACATGAATATGTGTCCCCGGTGTTCCAGGGAACTCACCAAGTGTCAGAAAACACAACCCTCTCTATTTTCCTCCATACCCAAATCTCTAAAAAAGGGGCTGCAACGGATCTGATCAAAACTGATCCAGATTTGAACACTGTCCTGACGTCAGGACAGTGGCGCTACGGCTATTGGGCCAACTCCACCAATCAGGAGGAGACAGCCAGGCCATTGCCGTTCGAAAGCGCTGGAGACGCTGTAGTACATATGCCAGGCCTCTAGATGGTGCTGTTGCTCACAGAATCAGCCCTTGCAAAAACAGAGCTAACATTTTTCAAATTGAGCAAAATGAGGCATGGCTAAAATGCATGATCTGTTTCGTATTTTGAAAAAAAAAGTATAGAAGTATAAATATGCCTTATATAGGTATGGTCCTACACTATGTTATTCAAATATAGCATGATAGGTCCACTTTAAGTCACACAATCCAATTTTCTTAAGAGAAAGAAATCTGCCAGGATGGGAATTCAGTTATTTGGTATTACTGTATCCCTACTCTGCAGTGCATCTTCCTCTCAGGACTGAGGTGCTTTCAATAATTGAAACCCATAAGCACACCCAGCTTCTAAATCATTTTTCTGGAAAGTACTGGAAGTCATTAAATTGTTCCAACTAGTGTAAATCCTGTCACCCATCTAAACTTTGTTGTTAACAGGAAAGCCAGAAATCACGGGCCTGAACAAACACCGCCCTGATGGCGCCAGCTACAAAGTTCTGACCTGCGAGGCAACGGGAGTTCCAGAACCCAGCTTCCACTGGAGCATCAACAGTACGAACGTAAGTGTGTGTGTGAATCAGGGTTCGAGTTATGTGGGAGCCAATGGGAGCTGAGCTCCCATAATGAGGGGTCTGAGCTCATATGAAAGCAGTGAAATCATACATCACAAATAATGCATGTGTCAATGTAATGAGTTATTTACGTTAACGAGGTAAATAGGCTAAAAGAAAAACATGTTTTCCAAAAGAACTACGCATCGTATTCTCTCTTGAATGACAATATGCCTGTTCTTCACCTCCAAGGTGCGCAATCAATTATTACGCAATCTATGGCTGTGAGCGTGCTGCGCCGAGATGATGTGTTATGTGGTGTGCGTAGTTGAACCTGTGTGTGTGTGTGTGTGCGCGTGCGTGTGTGTGTTCGTTTTAAAGACCCCCATAAAGCTCAGATTATAACTCGAACCCTGGTGTGAATTAACCAATATCACAAATTACCCATTTGTCCCAGGGTATTCACAGTGTGTAGCGCAAATGACAACAATGTGAATGATTCAGATTCAATTTCTTTTTCAAGATGGTTCATTGTCATAACATATACACGGTGTTAAAATGTAATGTATGATGAACTTAGATCACAGGGTCCTCAACAGTGCAATTACAAGAGATAAAAAAAAACACAAAAAAAACCCAACAACAATAAGAATGTTAAAAAGTCTTATGGGATGAAACTGTCCCTGAGTCTGGTGGTTTTAGTCCTGATGCTGCGGTACCGCCTGCCAGACGGCAGCAGACAGAACCTGAGCCGCTGGGAGTAGAGGTCCTCCATGGATGGCAGCTCCGTCTTGGTGATGTTCTGTGCGGTTTTCACCACCCTCTGTAGATGTATATGGAAAGATAGGGCACCTCTCTAGCTACTAGTCCATTCAATGTTTTTTTGGTCCATCGGGACTCGAACCTGTGACTCTTCGGTCCCAGGGGCTAGTTCCTACAGACTAAGCCACTGCCGCCCCAATTGATGTGCCATTAGGCGCTTTCACACCGGAGTACTTTTACCCGTACTTTTCCCGTTTAGTTCCGTTAGTGCCTGGAATTTTGCGTTCTCACCAAAAAGAGAACTTAGTTCAGAGAACTTCTACCCCCATGTTTTGTGCCTGCTAGAGAGGTGGGACTATCCTGGGGAGAAAAAAGTACCAATTTCGATTGGCTGGGCGAATTGTATGGGATTAGTTTTGTTTCATAAAGATAAAGCAACACTTTCTCAGAATCAAGCAAAACTAAGAGTTTAAAGGTGGGGTAGGTAAGTTTGAGAAACCGGCTCGTGATACACTTTTTGTTATATTCCATGGAATGCTCTTAACATCCCGATAGCAATGAATATCTGAAGTGCTTTGACAAAAAATCCATAAAAAAATATCATCTGTGGAAGCCGTAGTACTGTAAAAAGCACGACCAATCATTTTAGCCGGCCCGGCTAAAATAACTGGATGGCCTACCTGCCTGTCAGCCTTCCATCTGTTCACAAATTTATCTCGTGCCCTCATTAGTCATGTGCGCGTTTGTGTGTGTTGGAGGAGGGGCTCTGTAAGGAAGTGGTAGATTTTTTCCGGTTGAGTATTTTCAAATTCTAGCGCACTCGAGCTGGTTTCTCCAAAATTACCTACCACACCTTTAAGAGAAAAAAAACTGAGTCAAGCAAAATAAATGTAATTTAAAAAATAAAACTATAAGTTGCAAACAAATCATTTGTGTAATCATGTGAACTATAAGTCTTTTTTCTTTGTTTTAACATATCTTTTTGTTTGCAGTTCTCTTTGCTTCTTTTGCAGACTTTTCCTTTCGCTGCAGCTCTTCTCGTTTGCGCTCCCTGGTGGGCGGGACTTTCAGGGGTGCGTCCCCATTGGCTACTCAGTTTTTGAGTGACAGCCCACTACACCACAGATCATACAGTGCAACTCATGCAGCAAACTCCGGAGTCCACTCGGCCACGTTAGTGTTGGTGCCTCCTCCCGGGGAGTTTTCTCTTATGGATTGCTGTGCATTATACTTGTGTTGTGTAGTTTATACTTTATTCCAACTTGAAATATTTTAATACCTGAACACACATTTGCCAATTTGGGATTGATAAAGTGTCTGTCTGACTGTCTATTTATTTATTTTATAGATAAAAAAAACACATCTATGTATTTTCAAGCTAAAGGTGATACACAATATAAACTGTATACTATTATTTTTTCAAATACATGTTACATTTCAAAAGCATATATTGCTATGTTTAGGACAAACAATTAAAGACTGCTTTAATTGAACAAATTCTACAATATAAAAGTGGCAGATTTGCTTTATTAAACAGACCAGACCTAGGCTGCATACCAACACAATTAGGAACATGCTGACATCTTACTGTGTTGTCTCATTCTATATCCTGTGAGAAAATGATATACATTTAGCATTACAAACTCGACATACTATTCCTAGCCTGAGGAAGATCTGAATAATCAACAGATTTGAATGGAATCTCTAACATTTTCATGTAGAATAAAGACTAAAGAGTCCATCCATCTTCTCCTGCTTATCCGTGGTCGGGTCGCGGAGGTAGCAGTTCCAAGACAAGAGTGATTATACAAATTACATTTATTGAAATTTGAACCAGAAGATTAAGTCTCAAAGAATGTTTTAAAGTAAAAGGACATAAAACAAAAAGTGGATAATAATAAAATCTATAAAATGTATATGTAAAGACATTTGGTCAAATGAAATGACACTGAGCCAGTGATAACAGCAACGCCCAGCGTGGATGAAGCTGGTGCAGGTCTCTCTTCATGCCCCCCCTCCGTGCTGTCCCCTCAGAGGAAGTGGGGAAACGGGATAAGACCTCTGGACACCACGCTGTCTCAATGATCCACACTGTTAATATGAGAGGAAAATAAATGTTTTAGGAAATGAAAAATATGAAGTTAACAAATAAAACTCAGCTCAGGGAGGGAGTCAGGGACGGTAGGTTTTCCTACAAAGATAACTCAGCCTCCATTGATTTTCAAATCAAATTAGCGTGTTAATAAAATAAGCTATCATGGCTTATACTTGCATATCTAAACAGAATCATGAAACCTGTTGGTAGAGTCAGGCACACGAGTCAGTTTGAGTGTGTCTGAACTAGGGGTTTCACCAACTAATCGACTAGTCAACTATCTCTACCACTAGTCGGCGCTGTAGGCCCTAGTTATCTAGTCATGAACAAAATGGAGGCAAACGTGGGAGATGAGGATGCCGACATTGGCGCTGAGGTGCTGCAAAATGCTCCAGCAAAACACGTCCGACATTCAGGGGTCCTCATTTTATGCGCAAATGCGCCGCACCTATGCACTCTACAGTTTCAGTTTTAGCTCCGGCGCTAAAAATTCACGAGCGTGCTCCACTAGCACCCCACCTTTGAACAGCTGTTTGGACCTCATTTTGAGAGCAACAAGAAAACATGGGTCAACAGTGGCGCGGATGAGCTACGGCAAGGGTACTCAAACTTTTTTATTTAAGGTCCACTTGTGAACTTTATACAAGGTCACTGATCCGGATCAATGCCAGTAAAGTCACCCCCCCCCCCGAATCAAAACTGAAATTAAGAAGCAGTTTCTTATGGCGCGCTATGCATGGGGCCCCCTTGAGGGGGTTTCCCGTTGCAGTAAATGAAAGGGTGTTCCATGTTGTCGTTCTTAATCTACCTTCTTTGGGGGCCCCCTTCTGGTCCAAGCACTTGCCTGCCTTGCCTGTCGGCAAACGGCGCCGCTTTATACACTCACACATTCAATACATACAGTATGGTGGCTTGGCTGTTTGTCTGTAGTCAATGCCTTGAACCTCGGCAAAAAAGGCATTAGAAGCATTAGAAAGTCAAGGTAAACTTGCGGTTAACTTGCGGTCTGCAATGAGTGTCACGCTCGCGCACACAAGTTAATATATATGCACGTTCATTCTTACTACGCGTCAGACACAAGACGCGCGTACATAATGATGTACATTAATTTATCAGAATCAGATTATAATTTTTTTTAAATCATTTTTTATTTTTATATAATGGGACACAGGGTTCGGTCCGGATTGATTTGCAGTTTGGTCCGGATCCGGACCTTGGTCCGGAGTTTGAGAAGCCCTGAGCTACGGGATTACTGCCAGCAGACGCCCCATATCCCCACAATGGATAACCCTCTGAAGTGGTGGGCACAAAACGCGAACCGCTTCCCCCGTTTAGCCAAGCTTTCCAGGAGCTACCTGGCTAGCCACCAGCAACACTGTTAGAGATTCCATTCAAATCTGTTGATTATTCAGATCTTCCTCAGGCTAGGAATAGTATGTCGAATTTTTAATGCTAAATGTATATCAATTTCTCACATGATATAGAATGAGACAACACAGTTTTTATCCATTGTGTATGAATGCTTCAGCTCTTCAGACCAACATAGTAAGATGTGAGCATGTTCCTAATTGTGTTGGTATGCAGCCTAGGTCTGGTCTGTTTAACAGCGGTCAAGCCTCCTTCCCTCACATGTTGATGCTTTGGTCTTCCTTAACGCAAACCAAAAAACCTGGAAGGGTGGACATCGTTATCGAGGAGGACAGTGACAGCGAGTAAAGGATGTGAGAATGGGTCTGCAGAGAGAATGGGTCTGCAGTGAGAATGGGTCTGCAGAGAGAATTTTGCCGCGATCCCAACTGTCTGTTATCAGCCTGCAGCCAGGGAGGAGAAATCAGCAGAGAGTGTGTGTGTGTGAGGAAGTCCGTGGATTGGTCAATTTGGACCAATCAGCGGGGGCTTAACGTAACGGCTCCACGGATTGGTCCATTTCGTTCCGGGTACCGCATGACCGTATCGCGTCATAGCTCTGGGCGTGGCTACTGGGTATCCCTACGTAGCGATACCCAGGAAGTAAACAATGGACAGTGACGTATCTCCAACGAGGCGTTTTGGGGAGGTCTTTTCTGTGTTAGAGTTTTACTCCCTACAGGGTGTACTTTCAGGGTTTTTGACTCTGCAGACCGTTTACATGCATAAAAACCTTCATAACACACAAGGGGACGGGTAATAACCGGAAAAGCATGACACCTCTCCTTTAACACAATAAAGAAACAGACCGTATAGTACAGCACAAACAACACAAATTATCAATACTTACATATATTTTCACTTATAATAATTGAAATGCTGGTTCTTCTGGGGGTGTTCTATCCACGCTCAGCTACCGCACCGCAGTAGAAGCTGCTGGGAGTCCCAGCAGCTTCTACTGAAGCCAGTCCCCAACTCCGGGGACTTCCGGCCGGGGACTTCGGGTGGTAGTATACGCCGTGAAGTTGTTTGCGGCCTGCCAGTAAACTCAAAGCAGAAGAAGACGAAGTGACGTCAGCGGCTTCATTTGCGTAATCTTCCCTCAGGGAACATATTCCGGTGTGAATGCGATCGGCTCTTAGTTCCATGGGGGTACTAAGTGCTGGGAACTAAGTACGGCAAAGTACTTGGTGTGAAAGCGGCAATTGTGACATTTGCAGTACTTTCCTCTCATGATCTGCATTCACATTTACATTTCTGTGTAGGCCTACGTGTGTGAATAGACAACTTATTTTACAGCTAAAGAGGCTGTGTGAGATTTTTTTTCTCAGAATATGTTTATAGTCTCTTATCCTTGTACTTGTTTTTTGCTGTGCCTTCAGGAAGAGAGCTCTTACATCAACGGCAAGGCCACCCATAAAATCAGTGTGATCCCCAAGCTGAATCTGACCGTCACCTGCAGCGTCAGCAACCGGCTGGGAGACGACACCCTTACCATCAACGTTTCCTCCGGTCAGTTAATGCATCGCTGGGCTCAGAGTCACTTGAGAACAATGAGAGACCATTAGTCTAACAAAACTTAATTTTAACTCTGTGATTTAGTTGCTCCTGCAATCACTGAAAGTTTTCCAAGAGATAAGATAAAACATCAACGATTCAAGTGAAAGCATCAACACAATGATATGGACTGTAACAAAGCATCTGCACTGAAAGAAGGAATTAGCAGTTGAATGGTTTTATAAATAAACAGATAAGAAATATATTGAATCTGATTAAAGCACAGCTGGAAGGGAGCATGACGTTCAAGCAAAAAATACAAAAATAAAGTTATTTAAGGATCCTCCGGAGTCTAAGATTACCACTAAGCAGTGTTTGTGGAGATCGGGCTGTTACTCACAGCACTTGAATGTTCAATTCGGTTTTTTACTTCTCGTTGAGACCACTGTTTCAGTTGTTACATTTTCAATAACACCATTTTTTTTTGCTGAATCTAACAGGTGCAGAATGTGTTTATGTGGAACCTTTAAACCAGGGGTGTCAAACTCAATTTCATCGCGGGCCACATTAGCATTATGGTTGCACTCAAAGGGCCGGTTGCAAATTTAAGACTATATAAATATACATATATAAATATATAATATATATTAAATAATGTATTATATTATAATATTGGCTCTGCATTGGATTATTATCAGTCCTGGTAATAACTTCATAAATAACTACGTCTGAAAGCAGAAGTCGAGGGCACATAATTGAAAGCAAATATTCAACAATTACATCAAAACTTTTGAAAGAACATCCATAACATGAATCTGTTTGCAACTTATATATATCAATATTCCAATTACTTGTATATAGACTATTCTGCACTATTTCTATTTTTTTTCTATTTACTGCCCATATTTATTACAGAATATATTTGGCTTTCCGTTTTTTGGACATTTGTTTTGCTTGTCTTATTTTTATGAGTTCTAATTTATTTATGTTTGATTTCAGTTTTCAAGGAGGAAAAGAAAGAAACAGGTAAGATTTTGTTTGCTTTGTCTTTATATTTGACTTTTCTTTTTAATAATTAAAAGGTGTTTTCCAAATATATCAAGCCAGACCTACCACCAGAAAAGCACTCACCACTTCCCCTGCGCACACAGCCTCGCCTCAGCTGTCCGTCCTCATGTTGGCTTACAGGCATATCTGTGAAAAGTAATGAAAACAGTCATCAGACCGAGTCATGTGACACGAAATTAGCTCAGTGAAGCTGATGTAGATACATATTCATTTGGATTATTTGTAAACAGTGTTAAATGAGTGATCATCTTCCTGTCTGCTGATTATTGATGTGCAGCTGCATCTAACCTGGCTAGAAAGGAACATTGATAGTGAGTCAAAATGTACTTTCCATTAAAGGCAGCTCATTGTGGAATAGCCTCCCAACTGAGATACAGGATTGTCCCACTCTCAATAGTTTTAAAGGTCAACTCAAAGAATGGATGAGAAACAAACAGACGTGTAATCACTGCTAAATGCACTTTAACACAGGGGTATCTCCTCTTGCACTTTAGGTAGCTCTTGTATCATCTCTTGCACTTTATATGTCGTTGCTGCTAGATTGTACTGCCATGTGGTAAATGCTTGTGTGTGCTACTCTTGCTCTTTTGCACTTTTTGCATATCATGTATTTGTTTTTGCTATGTGTATAATTGTCATGTTCTTAAATGTTTTATGTGAGGGACTGCGGATGGAAATTAGCTCCAAGCTAAAATCCGGCATATTTACACTATTTGCATTTTTTCGTTTTAAGTGTTCATTAATGTGCATTGTCCCTGCTAAATAAACGATTAAATGAAATGAAATGAGTCACACTGAGGCTCCCCAGGAGCCTGACTTATGGCGCATTTCCACTACAGCGCGGTTTAAGCGTTTGGTTGCGTTTCCACTTAGCGTAGTACCGGCTAGCGGGTACTATTTCACAGTTTTTCTGGCCCCATAAAATCGAGGTTCTTAGCGGGCCAACAACCAGGCTGAGTCGGGCTGAGTATGCTAAACTACAGAGAGAATCGCTGGCAAGGGGGCTACAACTACAACAAGATGAACATATTTGACCGTGATTTAATTGTAATACACGTTTCAAAATGATGCCGAAGTAACAACATACTGATACCGGTTAGTAAAAACCATGAATTAATGCTTTGACAAGTCTGCAGACAGACGGCAGGCGAAAAACCTTTTAAAATGCGTGTTTTCTAAATGGAGATTGGCTAAGCTAACGCAGTATATGCTCCGACCGTCCACACTCACAACAACGGCCTATACAGACATAAATAAACCAGCGACTGTACTCGCCATGACACAGGCAGTCTGTGGTTTGTACTTGTTTAACTTTTGTCTAGTTTTGGTCAATTTGGTCAAATGAAATGACACTGAGCCAGTGATAACAGCAACGCCAGCGTGGATGAAGCTGGTGCAGGTCTCTCTTCATGCCCCCCCTCCGTGCTGTCCCCTCAGAGGAAGTGGGAAAATGGGATAAGACCTCTGGACACCACGCTGTCTCAATGATCCACACTGTTAATATGAGAGGAAAATAAATGTTTTAGGAAATGAAAAAAATGGAAGTTAACAAATAAAACACAGCTCAGGGGCATCATGGACGGTAGGTTTTCCTACAAAGATAACTCAGCCTCCATTGATTTTCAAATCAAATTAGCGTGTTAATAAAATAAGCTATCATGGCTTATACTTGCATATCTAAACAGAATCATGAAAGCCTGTTGGTAGTCAGGCACACAAGTCCGTTTGAGTGTGTGCGCCGGTGTCTGAACGCTCACTCACTGCTAGCTATGTAGCTAACCCTAACCCTTAGGCTACTTAGCTTGCATTGTTATGGATCTAAAGTTATCAAAAGCTAACTTTCATAGCACAGCTTTTCTTTACCTCTCACTTAACACAATAAAGAAACAGACCGTATAGTACAGCACAAACAACACAAATGATCAATACTTACATATATTTTCACATGTTGTATTATAATTATTGAAATGCTGGTTCTTCTGGGGGTGTTCTATCCACGCTCAGCTACCGCACCGCAGCTGCCTGCACTGTACAATAGGGGTGGGCGGATCGATCCCAAAATATCGATACTTCCGATATTACGTTACGTTTCAAAATATCGATACTAGAGCCAATAGGATCGATACTTTTATACTTTTATCCCCCTCTCCTCTACTCGTCAATTTCATCAAAAACTATGTGCAGACGAACACAAGTATATACGCTCTTTCAACCCAGTCTCACGGCATTTCGTGTAGTCACGAAATTAATTTAATCTATTGATTCGTGTTCACCAACACGATTTTCCACTTTTTTTCGTGTCACACAGAACGATTTTAAATGCAATGTATTTCTATTGGTAGTATGTTTCGTGTCTGCAACACGTCTTTTTGTCCGGTCGGGTCTTGGAAGACCTGAAGCTGTGTGGTTCATAAAAACATGTTCTTACTCAATATCTTACCCTAAGCCTAACCCTATCCCTTTTATTTTAAATTGTATAATGTCTGAGTTTTTTTGCCGTCAGTGAGGAAAAGAAATGGCTCAGAGCCTCAGAATACTGACATCTGTATTTTATGTCATCTTTTTTTCCTTCTAATTTGTTATTATTTGGTGCAGACACGAAACATACTACCAATATAAATACATTGCTTCTAAAATCGTTCTGTGTCAGAATACTTAAATCTGTATTTTTTTAAATGTCTTTTTCCTTCTAATTTGTTATTATTTACATTGCTTTTAAAATCGTTCTGTGTGACACGAAAAAAATGGCGAAATCGTGATGGTGAACACGAATCAATAGATTAATTTCGTGACTATAACACGAAATGCCGTGAGACTGTGTTGGCTCTTTTCTTCTCTCTCCACTGCTATCCTCCTCTCCTCGAGGCTCGCGCACGCGCGGCACGCTCCCTGCCTGAACGCCGATTATCAAGCTGACTGACAGCAGCCAGCAGGACAGCAGCAGCCAGCAGGACAGCAGCAGCCAGCGACTCGCGAGTGCGACACACACACACGCATGATGGCTGAGAGAAAGAGGAGCGTTGTGTGGAGCTATTTTACAACTGTCAATGAAAACTTAGCAAACTTTGATGTGTGCAAGAAGGCAGTTCGCTACTGTGGCCACTTTGTAATGTTATTTTTCATGTTTGCACTTTAAATTTGCAAAAGTAAAATGTTTATTTGTCTATAAAAACTGTCCTGTCTTTAATCATGAAAATGAATTCAGATTTAGTCTATTTAGGATGCATTCAGCTCAAAAATCATGTCATGCAGCTCTCCCCTACATGAAAGTACATAAGAAGCTTTTCATTTAAAAAAGTATCGGTATCGGCGATACTGGCCCTGAAATACTTGGTATCTGATCGAATCCAGATTTTGTGGTATCGCCCACCCCTACTGTACAATCGCTGGAGGACTGGGCTGTAACTCAAAAACTGAGTAGCCAATGGGGACGCACCCCTGAAAGTCCCGCTCACCTGGGAGGTTTGTGTCAGAATCTCAAACAAAAAGTGAAGGAGCGAGAGCAAAAGTCTGATAATTGAGAAAGAAGAAACAAGAACTGCAAACAAAAACCTATGTTAAAACAAACAAAAAATACTTCTAGTTTACATGATTACACAAATGATTTGTTTGCAACTTATAGTTTTATTTTTGAAATGTATTTTATTTTGCTTGCCTCAGTTTTTTTTTCTTTTAAACTCATAGTTTTGCTTTATTCTGAGAAAGTGTTGCTTTATCTTTATGATACAAAACTAATCCCATAGCATTGAAGATGACGTCACAGCTCTGCCTACACTGCGTAGGTAAATCCGTATAAATCCTCCATATAGTTACTGCCCCAGCTACTAAACTGAAATGGAAACGCAGCATAAAGTGATTCTGGCCTAACAAGGCCTAATGAGGCCTAACTATACCATACTAAGCCCAGCGAGGCCCTGCAATGGAAATGCGCCAATAGTGTTGAATACATGTGGGGGGGCTCTCCTGCTGGAGGGACAGTTCATGCTGCTGAGGCACAACGCAGCTCAGGGTGCTTTGTGTTGGTATCTGAATGACTTGTCACTTAGAAACAGAGGACACTGAGTGTTGTGTGATGAAGTGTCATGTTGTTGCTTCAGTATAAGCTTAAGATAGACCTTTATTGATCCCGAGGGGGAAATTCAGTTTTCCCGCCGTTTTTTTAATCTATACACGCACATGCATTTGTACAGATACAACACACACAGTCATGGGCGTAATTTCCACTGGGGACAGGGGGGACATGTCCCCCCCACTTTTCAAAATCCCGTTTGTGTCCCCCCCACTTTTCAAATGTGTTTATTTTTTACGCAAGCGGTCCTCGTCACAGAGGAGCGTCTGTGTGTGTGTGGCACGAGCGCATTTTGTGAGAGAGAGACAGAGAGAGAGAGACATAGAGAGTTACGGGGGTTGTTGTTAGCATTTGGTGCTAGCTCGGAGCTAACGGAGATTAGTAGCTGTTTCAACAATAAGGAGAGGGAGAGCTCTTTCCTGTCGGACTTTGAGAGACTGAGAGAGAGAGAGAAAAATAGAGAGAGAGAGACAGAGGGACAGAGAGAGAGACTGAGAGAGTTACGTGGGTTGTTGTTAGCATCTGGTGCTAGCTCGGAGCTAACGGAGATTAGAAGCTGTTTCAACAATAAGGAGAAGGAGAGCTCTCTCCTGTCGGACTTTGAGAGAGAGAGAGAGAGAGAGAGAGAGAGAGATAAAAGTAGAGAGAGAGAGAGAGAGACAGAGAGAGTTACGGGGGTTGTTGTTAGCATCTGGTGCTAGCTCGGAGCTAACGGAGATTAGAAACTGTTTCAACAGTAAGGAGAGGAAGAGCTCTCTCCTGGGGGACTGAGAGAGATCACGTCAGCTCAGTGAGGTAAAGGACTCTGAGGGATTAGGTTGTAAACTGTAGTCTAAGTTATCTCAGTGGCTCTCAAACGCTTTGCTCATCTTTGTAAACTAATATTTCCATATGTAATATTAGTTGTATATAAAATAAATTAAGAAATCCTTCCAATGTGTACTATAGGTCAGTACAAAAATAAAAAACACAGTTTGAAAGGGGAGTGATTAGTCAAATATGCATACATAAAAAGAAAGAATGCAGACTAGGTAAGATAAAGATATAGAGAGGAGTTTATCAATGATGTGTTATTGCTTGTGAGCATATTATACTGGTTTTTTGATTATTGAAATATATACAGTTCTGTTTCATTTGATTGTTGAGAGCTGTATCCATACATCTCTTCATGTGGCCCTCAAAGTGCACCAGATTGATGCTTTAGCTTCAATTTAAAGACAAAAACCTTCCCGGGGGTGCATGCCCCCGGACCCCCCAACAGGAGGTAAGGTCATCTCAAATAAAACAGGTTCACATGGATAGGATACTAGATAAGTGTGCACACTCATTATATACACTACACATTTTTCTTGGATTTGTTAACACCATAGTCCCTAATATATTTGTAGAAAGGCAGGAAATGGAATTAAATTGAGAAAATGTTTCATTGCGGAGGACCCCCTGTTTTGTGTCCCCCCCACTTCTCAAACCAAAGTTACACCCTTGCACACAGTCATATGCACGCATACACATGTATTTTGAGAGGCTCCAGGTAAGGTGACCAGGTGCCAACAAGCCACATGTGGGACAAATAGGACGTTTTTGCGGGACAATGCAGGACATGTTACTGCGTTGCTAAGAGCTAGATTAGATGTTTATAGAATGTCTATCTAACCTTTATTAAGAATAAACATTTCTATGAAACTATAAGCTTACAAATATTAATAACAACGCTTTACTTTGGTTTAATTGTTTGCACAAACTATGCAAGTGAAGGAATTAAATATATTTGTTTGTAACAAATTATTACGACCAGAAAAAAATGACCGGATCTAGCTTACTGCCACAGTCTGCAGACCTGTGCAACCGAGTGCTAAACGTTTATTAAATCAGATGCTGTTACCTAATCTCTTTTGGTTTCAGGAGGAATATATCCATAGATCGGGGGGGGGGTGGTAGTAGAGCAGGATCGTGACTGTTACGGCCCGTCCACACAGCAGCGTTAAAAATCTTGGAGGTGGGCGTATCTGAAGCTTGGGGATTTTCTGCGATCAAGGCACCAACGACCAATCACATGAATCTCCCGCCCCCGACATACGAACAAAAAAGCCCGAAGTAAACTGGATATAAACTCCCCAAACAGGCGAAAACCTACCACTGTCTCTGCCACCTCCCTCCATGCCTGGCTCCTCCGGTTTATATCCCGGTAGGTAAATAGGGACTGGTCATAAAGCACCGGGTGATTCCCTCCCGCTAATTTCTCCTCCATGTTTTGGAATATGAGGAAATGACCTGCAGTATGTCTCTCCCAGCATACACGCGGTTTGATTGGCTAGCGCTTGAACTGTCAGATTTGCATACACGGGATTTGATTGGCTGACGCTTCCACTTCAGCTTCAAAAGTTGAACATTGCTCAACTTTGAATCCTGAAAATCCTGAAAATCTCCGCTCGCCTGCCCACAATGCAGTTCGGCGAAAAGTGAGGCAAAGTGACGTCACCCCATTCAAAGTGAATGGGCAGAAGCGTTCCAAGATTTTTTAACGCTGCTGTGTAGACGGTCCGTTATGTTACTGGCCTCAGGCCTAGGGGTACCTGGGCCAGCAGCAGACTCTACCTCTGTATATGAAAAACACACGAGGCAGAAATGTTAGCTTGTTTGTAGCTCAACTGTAGGATTTAATCTAATTTGGAAACAATCCACAACAAAAGCATTTATCTATACTCATTTATATTAGGCAACAACATTATAGAATAAAGAGGCAACAGCATGTACATTATACACCAAGCAACACGTGTCTACGTAGTACTGTTTCACCTTAGCGTTAGCTCCGCTAGCCGCTAGTGTCACATTGCACATAAATACATAACTGCCTAAAACAATGATTAGACATATCACACTCAATCACAACACACTTATACCCCTTATACTGGGACACTATGGTGTCATTTGAAGGACTTAGAACCCACCTGTATATGAAAAACACACGAGGCAGAAATGTTAGCTTGTTTGTAGCTCAACTGCAGGATTTAATCTGCAGGTTTCTGCCCTTGCAGGGTTCTAGATCCTCCCGAGTGGTATCGCCCTCTAGTGATCAGTCCGCCACACAGTTGCAATGTAATACAGTTTAATGACTTCTAAAGAGACATCAACAATAACAAATATGGGGGTGACACTTTTTTTACTTTACTATTTTTTTAACAATTAACTGGTTTAACCCTTTACATTAGCGCCGGAGCCTCGCTGCGGGGAAACTGTGGCGCGCATAAGATGCAGCCCCACACACTCTGCGTGTTCTGCGTGCCCATAAGTTAATATATTTATCTGTTGCAGTGGCGAGCCGTGGCCTAAGATATTCTAAAAAATTATATTTTAAAGCCTTTACAAAAAAAAACATTTTTTTTTTAATATATTTTTTTAAATATTGTTTTAGTTATATTTTTCATTAGTTTTACCAAAGTAACTTGATTTAATTGTATTTAAAATAACATTTCCAAAGAAATAAATCCTTCGAATCTGCCTGTTCAGTTTCTGTTGGAATGTGAAGGGTTAAATGCCGTCTCTGCGAGTTATGTGAAGACAGGAGAGCTTGTTGGTCCCTCTGTACATTCACAGAGGGCCAGCTATAGTAACTCAATGAGAGAGTAATGTCAAATGACAGTACAATTGACCAATCATATCTTCCCTCTAAATGGGTGGGCTTTATTTTCGCGGACTTTATGACAAGTTCCGCCCGCTGTGAGGTTTATGCAAGTGGTGCAGTCATGGGTGCAGTGACGCGTCCTAAAACCCGGAAGTAAGCTGCGCTCGGGTTCCCTCGACAGAAAAGCAATGGGATTTCTCCATAGGATTTTGGAAAATAGCTCGAAATAAGGTCTGTGGGAAACGAACCTGTTAGATGAATGTATGTTTTGTTCAGCCGGATAATATCCACATGTCTACCTTACTTTTATAATTTTCTAATCATACATCTAATCGATAGATTTATGATTAGCATAAGTTCGTTCATGATGGCTCATGTCAGTGATAGTGATGACATCGTTGCGAAATTATTAACCGAGTCATTTTCAAGATTGAGTTACAATGATAAACTGGAGTGGCAAAGGATCAGCTGCATGACCCGCCATCAAGTGCTTCATCCAAAAGGACAGGAGGATGGACTTTGTGTTTAAGTGATTTGATCATCAAAGGTAGGCCTAAGTCATTTTCAATGTGGGCTGCCGTGCCGACTTAATTCATTTGTAATTGTTACTTGGCTGTGATAGGTGTTTATATAAATGGTGTTGTTTTGTGTGGTAGAGGGTCGCTGTCATTGATGCGTTTTGCACCCCGGGCCGCTGTTTTGATATTCCGCTGAAGTATACGCTGAGACGTAATAACTCTTCTTTTTTGTTCGAGGGAAGGGGGGGGTCAGAGGGCCTAGGTATAAAAGTCACGGCTCGCCACTGGTCTGTTGATTGACAGCTGACACAGCTAATGGTGAGAGCCCTCTCGTCTTCTACACATCTTTGTATAAAAGCCTTGTTTAAGACAAGACAAAGTCCAAGTCCCTCCAGACTGAACCACTGCCGCCCCTAAACAGCAGAGGCCAGTTTACAAAGGGGGAGGGATTTTGTCTCCCTCATAATGTAGCGCATGCTAAATGCTTGCATCGTGTAGGATCTACCACTTAGATTAAGATGCTTTGTGACCTCAAGAACAGCCTTGTGTGTGTGTGTGTGTGTGTGTGTGTGTGTGTGTGTGTGTGTGTGTGTG
>CALSBW010025521.1:351795-364361 GCA_943590975.1 Lindbergichthys nudifrons | reverse complement strand
ACAGGAGCCTCTGAACCAGAGTCCAGCCTGGAGACTAACAGGAGCCTATGAACCAGATCCACATCTCGCTGGCTCATCAGCCTGCTTCCTTTTCTTTCACAGGTAAAGCATTCACAAACGGTCTAATCTCCCTTTTTCATTCTCTGTGTTCTACTGTGATTTGGTTTAGGCCACTTTGTTTCGAGGGATCTCTCTGTTTGGCAACAAAAGGCATGTCTCTCCTCAGTCTGTTTCTGTGCAGAATAAAAAAGCCCATTTCTGTCAGTCCGTCCCCTGTTTGGGGCTAGAGGTTCAGTCTTGGGGGCACCAAGGCGAACTCTCGCAGAATGTTTCGGGCCACGTCCACTTTGTACTGAGCGATCGTCAGCGCCCGCTTCACATCCTCAAAGGAGTAACCCTCTCCCATCAGCTTGGCAATTTTGGCATCGACGTTCTCTGACTCCAAGCTGGGGGGTTTGCCTGGCTGAATGCATGGATGGATCTTCCTGGGCAGGGGCTTGGGGGGCCTGGCAGGGGCCTGCAAACAGTCCAGCAGTACTTGGAGAGAGAGAGAGAGAGAGAGAAATCATGCCATTGGAAACACAGGCAGAAACCTGAGAGTGTTGTAAGAGGTAAAGGACAAGTTTATAGTTAGGTAGTAGAGGAGAGGACATCTCCAAAACCTTCTGAGTACAGACCTTTAATATTAAGTCATCAATGTGCTGCATGGCTAGAAAGCAGATATTGAGCTTTTCACTGCACACATGACCCATGTCCCGGCACTGTGTTCCTTACAGTGCCGGGACATGGGAAAAACAGGGGACATTTTGGAAAATAAAAGTACTGAAACACAATGAACGGATTTTGAAGTAAAAGTTTGGACAAACTTTGCATGTCTCAGACTTCCTTCATGTATCGATGAGACTTTAAGAGAGCTTACTTTGCTACCAAAAAGTATTTCTACCTTGAATTGCACAATTTCACTTTCAAAGACTCATACTTCCAGAACTTTAATCCTTGACATCCAAGGTTTGATGTGATTTTGGAATATGGAAAAGAATAAGTTAGATTTTGCTTTTGTGAAAGGGAACTCATCAAGACGTGGGCATGTGATTTTGAAGCTGTGTGTGTGCATTTCCTCATGTGGTCATGTGCTGAGAGGTAACTACCCTGAGTGCCGGGCAGATGGTCGTACTCCAGGAAGCCTCTGGAGCCTGTCACATGATCTGTGTGTCGTCTGAGGGGGGGCAGAGGAGCAGCACTGCTCAGCATGTCCAACACAGTGTCTACAACACACACCACACAGAGAGACTCAGGTAAACACACTTGTTTATAACTGGAAGTAATGCTGTGTGAAAAATGTAGGATTAGCATAACACACACGGACATGCGCCAGGTTGTTATTTTACACATCTTAAATCAGAATGAACCGTCACGAGTTTTCCAGCTCACCGGGGGTTAATAGCAGGTGATCATGTCCAGAGGAGGGCCGGGGGGGTTGTGCTACAGCAGAGGGGGCGGAGGTGGAGAAGTTGTAGAATGAGGATGTAGAGGATGGGAGGTCGGTGAAGCTATGTCGGGCTGGTGGAGGAGGGGGGGGCTGGGAAGGAGGGCGGCTGTTGAAGGGGTCTTCTAATGCTGAAACACAAGCAAACACAGAGAGGAATAAAGTCTCTCAGAGAGGATGTGTTTCAGGTTCACAGAGACAAGAGAGTGCTGTGGGTGAACAACACCCAGAGGTGATGCTGACATCAAACATACAATTATATGCCAATAATGAGTAAACAGGCAACTGTTTTATAAACTAAATGTTTGGGTTTGTTTACAGCATTACAGTAAGAATGTACTGTATATCCATTCCAACTCCAAAAGGGCGAGGTTGCAGCTGAAGTGATGATCTGGCAGCGGAACAGATGGAAAAGTAGATTCCATCATTCCATGGAAAATGAAATGAAATGAAATGTGCACGGCCTAGGAGTTGACTACCAGTGAACCTCAATATCGGTCAAAAATGCCATCACTTCATCATTTTCTCTTATTAGACATTTGTGTAAAATCGCATGATAAGCAAGTACATTTTTGTGTTGTGTCCAAAAATATGCTCTTTGAGGTCACAGTTACTTTTGACCCCAAAATCTAATCAGTTCATCTTTGTGTCCAAGTGGACCTTACTGCAATATTGGAAGTAATTCCTTCAAGGCATTCCTGAGATATGACGTTCACCACGCAGAATCATTGGAGGAGCTCAATAGGTCATGTGTGACACTGGGGATTGTTACGTAACAAGAGTGACATTTTCCAGTTGGACAGGTGTAACAAAACACAGGGTCGACTGCTCAGACAGGACTGAGAAAGGGCACTTTGGCTGGGGGAGGGCAGTTGGGGTTGGCTACCTTGTGGGGGCAGCAGGATGTCATAGTCGGAGGGTGTCTTGTTGGTGTTTAAGGGACAGAGGGCACGATGGGCAACCCGTGAGACCCCCTGCCTGACCAACTCAGAGGGTCCACCTGAGGAAGAGAAGCAGAGAACATGCTTTAAGTTTCACATGGTGGTTATGCACTGGCACATACATACACTTTGTACAGATGAACTCTAAGCATTGTTTTCATCCTGCCTATTGCAAAGCCTCTTGAAGATGCCAATGATCCCAGAGTAACTGAGTGGTGCAGTGATGATGTCTTTTTGGAGGCCGACTCAGAAGTTAGCACCACAAGGGCTCCCTCGACTATAAGCAATGGTATTTTTCAAAGTGATTTTGGAATATTGCAAGTGAAAAGAATCTCTGTGTCAAACACACGTTTATGATACTCATAAATTCTGTTTAGCAAAATAACCTCCAAATATTAACACCGCTTTAAGGTTGTTGACGTGTAAATGCAATCACCAGATGTAAAGAGCTAACAAGGCTATAAACAAACGACATCACGGTCTCATGACAGCACGCCTCCACTGCTATGATATAAACAAGTCTCTTTTAGTCATCGCAACCACTGTTGCTAAAACACATTGAAGATGAAGACATTCCCCAGTGGGTAGAAATCTCTTCAGCATGTGTTAACCACATATTATATTTCAGGCATCTAACCACAAACAAGTTACAAAAATGGTTGACTTCCAGATAAGAGGACCGGAATTGCTCAAATGTGCACTTCCAGGTTTCAGGACTCATCCTGCACCGCTCTTTAGGGCTTCAGATAATAGAGGTATTCGTTGTTAAACAGTGTATGCAGGACTCACCAGGATCAGGGGGCTGGAGCTTTTTCTCCTCGATACTGGGCTCTGAAGAGCTGCTCTCAAAGGGCCTGAAGAGAGGGGACAGCATCCTAGTTCACCTCAATACAACCATTATTACCTTATCACCATAGAAACGTTGATACAGAAAAATAGGGGGGTACCTGCTGGGTACAGAGATGCAGATGGGGGCCTGGCTCAGACAGAGGTTGGATGAAGGGATCTGATAGTTGTCTTCCATTTTGTCCACCACAGGGCTGCTGAACGCATTGGAGGGTCTGTAGAGATGACTCAGATTTATCACACAGCCTTTTCAATAGTGTCCCTCTTTTAGTTATTACATTCAAATGGCAATCACTAATGTCATCCCACAGGAGTAGTAGGATGGGGGATTTCACATGTTATTTTAACACGTTTCAAAAACATAGACACAAGGTGACCGGTGCCCTGTCCAACACATTAGTGTAACATGTATTCTGTAGTCATCCAGACAGATCCACTGGCATCAGATGTGGTGTTAGTAACTGCAATTTAATTCATCAGTTTTGTTTAATTGTTCAATCTTAGTCCTTCAGCCGTCACTCCTGCCAGTGTGCCGCGGCTAGTGACCAGCAGGAAACAGTTTCTGATTACTGCAGCTGCCCTTTAATGTGTTCTCTGTATCTTTATTATTGTATCAACTGTATATATTGTGATGTCTCAATTCTGTGTAGTGTTGTTTTATTGCAATAGTTGTACCTTTGTTTTAATGTCTTATGCCTTCTCTTGCTGCCTCTTGGCCAAGTTGTCATGGTAAATGATAATTGTTTCTCACTTCACTTATGTGGTTAAATAAAGGTTATAAAAATAGTAAATTAACATAAGTAAAATTGACATTACTTGCATTGTAAATTGTATTGTTAAAACCCTTTTTGGGTTTTTGTTTTCCATTTGTACACTATTTTACATTGAGAGTAAAATAGATAAATAGATTAAACCAGTTTAATCTGCAAATTGGGTTCATTTTTCATTTAAATTAAATATGAATGTACACAGCAACTGATGACCTCAATTTATCCTGAGGGACTAACAGTTCACTGACATGATTTTGACAGGCCATTATGGTGGACATGAATGGGTGTTGTATTGTGTGTGTAGTTGTGTGAGCTGGTTATACAATTTGACAACCACTCATCTAAATATTGGAAAAGCAGGCATGTGGCTAAAAGGTTTATGTTATAATCTCCTTAAAGTCACTGGGGACATGAGAGAGTGAAAAGCAGCTAACCTCTCTGACTGCTCGGGTAAATAAAGCCATGAAGTGGTTGTTTGGAGTAATCGTGACGGATAATAATCAGGTTCTTTAAGAATGGATCAAATGTCCCAACACTGATCAGGGCTTCAGTGGAATTCAGGGTGGTGTGAAACCTGCAGCACCATGTATTAGTGTTCACCTCATGTTACTGTGCTGGAGAGGTGCAAAGTGCACTAACTGTTGTGTCTCCTGTCGGTAATGATTGAACAACAGTGAAGGAGCTCTCAGGAACGATGCAGGAACTTATTTGACCTGATGTCCCTCCATAACCTCTGATACATTATAAACATGAGGCAATGAACCAAGCTGTGCAGAGGATAAGGTTACTAGGGATGCTCCGATCGCCGATCCGATCGAGTGGGCGGGGCCTAAATGGAAGATTTAGGCCCCGGCTCCACGGGAACGCATACGGCAAAATGCATCGGAGTAACGCAAACGCAACCGCAAAAAAGCTTCCACCCACACGCAATATACACCGGATTGTGTCAAGCTCCACGAGACAGCTCCGTGTACATCCAACCGCTGGAAAAGCTGCATTACATATGCCGAGCCTGTACGTGGAGCTGTAACTTCCTCCACAAAAGCAGCAACTTCCTCCACAAAAGCAGCGAAGAAGAATGGTTGTCATGGCTGCACTTCTGTTTATTCTCCGCGGTGGGGGCCGAGGGATCCGGGCAGAGTTTTTCGCCGGTCAACGTGTGTTAAAGTTGAAATCTTCCGGACAAAATGATAAAAGTGCCAGTCAAAGGTCTTCTTTGTTATTTATTGAGCTTTAAAACAAATGAATAACGACTCGATATAATGATATATAATAATAAAATACACGGAGGCTGTCTCTTTTTCCTCTCTTCTGACTGCGTCAGTGTCTGTCTCATGCAGCAGCTGATCCAGTAATGATGACTCGACAGTAAAAATAAACATATTTATAACTAGTTTAGGTAGTTTGAGAGGTAATTAAAATAGCTAAGGGTGATGACCTGACTTGAAGTGTGTGCTCCTCCCGCTATGATGCAGCGGGAGGAGCTGCGTGTCTCCGTCCTGTCAGATTAGACTTCACTCGCGTTTATGTCCATATCGAGATAAAGATAAATAATCTGAATTCAGTGTGCAGTGTACTTTTGCGGGGGTGAGCAGCAGAGGTGGGGAGAGGCGGGGCTATTGCGTCGTCATTATCACAAACGGATGACCGTATAGGCGACCACACGGCCCCGTTGGACCCCCCAAAGCGCTCCGTTCCCAGATCTATCCACCTTTGGACCCGTTGTTGTTTGCAGGGTCTGTTTCTACGTTTCCGTTACGGCGTCGTGTGGCTTAAAGGGCTATACGCAAGAGAAATATGCGGATACAACCCGTTTTCGTTCCCGTGGAGCCTAGGCCTTAAACATCACTTTAAATCTTCCATTTAAAGTGAGGTTTAAAACTCAGCTAATGGGGCTCATTCACTGGAGCTTCCACAAACAACAATCAACTTAATTATTACATTCAAATGATGTACATTATTCAACTTTACATTCACTTTGGATAATAACACGGGAGAAATGAGCGGAAGCGCTCTCTTTTCCTCTCTCTCCCCCTCTTTCCCTCTCCTGACAGCCTGTCAGTATCTCATGCAGCTCACTGATCCAGTAATGAGGGACACGACAGTGAAGAATAAATATATTTATAACTAGTTTAGCTTGTTCCAGAGGTAGAGAAAATAGCTAAGTGTGTTAGGTCTAACTCTTGTGTGTTCTGCTCCGCTCACCGGTCCGTCACAGCGGGTGGAGCTGCAGGATTTCTGCTTCACACACACGTTGCATACCGCTATTTTCAATATGGTCTAGCTGCGGCCGCGGCAAGTACACGATACTAGACGATACGCCCCCTACACGACACGCCCACCTGACACGACACTACGGTGGCTGAGAGACATTAGTGATCTCCAGTGTGCTGGGCAGTGTGGCGGCGGAGGGAGCCGAGGGCACCACCGGAGGAGAGGCGAGCGATGACAGCAGCATCACCGTGGTGCAGCTCCCCGCACAGACTGAGGGGACTTGTTACACGGAGCCCATCACCAGGGAAGCCTGCGGCGGGAGAAGGCGGTCTGCTCGGCCTGCCCTTGGCTCTGGGGTCCCTCCTTAAAAAAAGTCTCATCATACTTAATCCTAGACAGTAGCACAAGGTATATATTGTAAGACTTTGTCATTTTTTTAATGTTGATATGTATTCGCTCAGTCTACTGTGCCTTTCACGCAGACAATACAAGTGCATTTTGAAATGACAAATAGGTTTATGTTTCAAGTTTATTTGCATTAAAAACGTGTTTTTAAACCCTTCTGTTCAAATTTGATTTTTTTTTTCTTAAAAGATTAAATCTTTAAAAACATGCTGTTTGCCATTTTTAAAGTTTGATGGAAGAAATTAAAATATAGGTCACTGACGTGGAGCTTTAGGCCTGCAATGCTTTCAAAAAAAATGTTGGTGTTTCAGTTTTGAGTGAATATGGATGTTAAATTCACAAATGAGTATGAATAATCTTAGAACAGGATCTTGAGCCATGATGTTTTTAAAGTACAGAAACATTCAGAATGCATGACGATTCCTTCAAAGGTTTTGTAATAGACCCCTAGTACTTTTAATTTATAAAGTAATAATAATACATGTGAATGATTGAGCTCATTAGTGGCCTGACTGGCCCTCCTAATTTGGTCCTTAATGACCCCATGATGTGATTATGTATATCTTAAAACCTTTAACAACTATATTTAGATGTTCACAAATATCTACATTTATGTATAAATACATGTGTAGCAGTTAGACAAACATAATTAATAGATTATCTCATTAATACCTATTTTATATATTAAAAAAAAGTTTACTAAACCACCGTTTGTTGACAAAATGATTTGGGTTGAAAGTTATACTGTTGTGTCTCAAACGGATAGACTAGGTTATTAATTTATTTGCCTAATGGTTGCTTAAAATGCTACAATAACATTTGCAATTCGTTTTTAATCTGCCATGTACGGTAATGTCTCTCAGCCACCGTAGTGTCGTGTCAGGTGGGCGTGTCGTGTAGTGAGTGTACTTGCCGCGGCCGCAGCAAGACCCTTCTCGCTATTTTACTGTCTTTTTCGGACACCTTAAAATACTGCCAGACCGGTGAAGCCATTTTGGCGAGCTTGTTTAGCCGCGCACAGAGAAAAGTGTCATGTATTTTACGTCATGCGATCAGCTCTCACGATCGGCATGTTTAGAGAGCACCGATCGATCGGTAGATAGTGAGTATCGGCCGATCTCGATCGGTGACCGATCGATCGGAGCATCCCTAATTATTACCAAACCATCAGCTTGAGCTTCAGGTGAGGGCTTTGGGGATAAAAGCAGTATATATATACACTACCAGTCAAAAGTTTGGACACACCTTCTCATTCAATGGTTTTTGTTTATTTTAATTTTGTTCTACTTTGTAGATTAATACTGAAGACATCAAAACTATGAAAGAACACATATGGAATTATCTAGTTAACAAAAAAGTGTTAAACAATCCAGAATATAATTTTTATTTTAGATTCTTCTTAGTAGCCCCCTTTTGCCTTGATGACAGCTTTCCACACTTCTCTCAGTCAGCTTCATGAGGTCGTCACCTGGAATGGTTTTCAAATAACACGTGTGCCTTGTCAAGAGTCAATTTGTGGAAATACTTACCTTCTGAATGTGTTTGAGGCCATCAGTTGTGTTGTGCAGAGGTAGAGTTAGTGCACAGTGGAAAGCCCTATTTGAATACTGTTGTAATCCATATTATGGCAAGAACCAACTCAGTGAAGAGAAACGACCGTCCATCATCACTTTAAGAAATGAAGGCCAGTCGATCCGGAACATTTCAAGAACTTTGAATGTATCCTGAAGTGCAGTCGCAAAAACCATTGAACGCTATGATGAAACTGGCTCTCATGAGGACCCCCCCCCCCGGGAAAGGAAGACCAAGAGACACCTCTGCTGCAGAGGATAAATACATCAGAGTTACCAGCCTCAGAAAGCACAAATGAAAGCACCTCAGATTAGAGCCCACATAAATGATCACAGAGCTCAAGCAGCAGACAATCTCAACATCCACTGTTCAGAGGAGACTGCGTGAATTAGGCCTTCATGATCCAATCGCTGCAAAGATCCACTACTGAGGATGAACAACAAGAAGAAGAGAATTGTTTGGGCCGAGAAACACAAGGATTGGACATTAGACAGTGGAAATCTGTACTTTGGTCTGATGAGTCCACATTTGAGATTTTTGGTTCAAACCTGTGTCTTTGTGAGACGCAGAGAAGGTGAGTGGATGGTTTCTGCATGTGTCGCTCCCACCGTGAAGCATGGAGGAGGAAGTGTGATGGTGTGGGCTTTTGCTTTTGTTGGTGATTTATTCAGAATTCAAGGCTCACTTAACCAGCATGGCTACCACAACATTCTGCAGTAGCCAGCAAAATATAAATCATATTCTGAATTCCATGTGTTCTTTCATAGTTTTGATGTAAACCGGCCCTGGAACCATGTTGGTGTCAAAGGGGCATTAGTTCGCCGGAGCCTCGCAACGTGGTTACAGCGCAGAAGTGCGCTGCATTTGCGCATGACTGATGTGAAACAACATGTGACTCCTCTGTTTGTCTTCTGTTGGTCGCTTGTTAGCAGACCCTTCACGCGATAGCAGAGCCAACAGGTACAGGAGGCGTAGAGCGAGGGATCATTGTCCACTAGTCGTGCTCGCGGATGGATACAAAAATATAATTTGGCAGCCGTTAATAGGCTATACGTGGGCGGCCCGCCCAAGTAAAGTCTATGTTTTGAAGTGAGAAGTTGTCCGTCAGTCCGTGAGTCGGACCCCCCCCCCCAAAACGAAAACTCTTCGGTTCTCCACGAATTACGTCACCCAAATCAGCGTTAAAAAAGCGGGAGGCGCCGAAAATCGACTAATTTGCATCACTGAGTGGCGAACCGTCAGGGCCTTCAAGGTATTCAGAGAAAACCCTGGAACACTCAGATGAAACAAACAAAACATCGATTTAATTAAATAAAATGTAATCAAATGTATATAAAATGAATAAATGAGAATCGTATCTGTGTTGCTGATCTGTAATCAGTGTTACGTTGATTTGTTTGTCCTTCTCGGACCATGCACTGCGCATTTCAGTGGTTTTGTGTTAGAGAAGAAAGCAACCAATCAGATCTTGTTCTGGGTCTCTGGGTAGAATATCCTTCAACCAAGGTATTCTATATCCTTGATAGAAGGCCCTGGCCGTATACACTGAATGAGAGCGAACGCTCTGATTGACAGTTTGATCAACCAATCATATATTGATTTGTAGCCAATGGGCGTATTTTTCTTTGGAGTTTCCCACGGTTCAAGGGTACTCTAGAAGGTCCGTTAGTTCACCGGCGAGACAGAGGATATAGATGCGGCGTAACAATTCATTTTCCGTTTTATTCGTTTGAACGTTGACATGGCAACAGGTGAAGAAGATGTTGTTGCGGAATTATTGTCGGTACCTTTTTCAAGACGACAATTCACTGAAAAGATGGACATTGTAAAAAAAGGCCGTCCAACGCCCGAAAATCTTGAGCTGAATCAAGTTGCTAAAGCAGGCTATGTTCGCCATTTTCAGGCTAGCAACTGGGAAAGATACCCGTGGCTTACGGGCTCAGTTAGTCACAAAAGGCTCTTTGGGACCGAAAAGGGGGCATGGAATTGGAAAGGCTACGATAATCTGAGCTGTTTAACCAAGGCTGCACAAAAACACCAAAACACAGCAGGGCATCTTAAGGCAACGGTCACCATGAAGACTTTTGGAGACTCAAGGATTGATCTACACCTGGACGAACAGAGACGTAGAGAAACGATCATGCACAACGAAAAGGTGAACAAAAATCGGGAGATTTTGAAACGTCTGATCCACTGTGTGATTTTCCTTGGGAAACAGGAGTTACCTTTCAGGGGCCATGATGAGAGCAGAGAATCAGCCAATCGAGGTAATTACCTGGAGCTGCTTACATTCATAGCAGAATATGATCCAGACTTGCACTACCATTTGTCCACTTCTAAGGCGTTCATTGGAACCTTGAGTCAAATACAGAACGACTTGATAAGTGCTGTTGCCGAAGTGATGGGTGAGACCATCAAAGAAGAAATAAGTAAAGCACCCTTTGTAGCTTTAATGCTGGATGAAACATCAGATGTCAGCAATGCTGCACAGTTATCGTTTGTTGTTCGGTTTGTAACAGACAGTGGCGTAAAAGAGAGGTTCGTCAAATTTGAGGATGTGACAGGGAAGAAACGGGCAGAGGATGTAGCAGCCATGGCCCTTGGTTTCTTGGAGGAACATGGATGCATGGACAAACTTGTAGCCCAGTGCTATGACGGTGCTGCCGTTATGGCATCGGAGCTGAACGGAGTCCAAGCCAAGGTCAAGGAAAATATCCCACAGGCACTTTTCATACACTGTTATGCACATGCCCTTAATTTGGTTTTATCTCAAGATGTAGTTAAAATTAAAGAATGCAGAATTTTCTTCTCACACCTGTCTGGCCTGGCTGCGTTCTTTTCTAGATCGCCAAAACGAATGCAGCTGCTTGATGAATTATGCCAGAAGCGACTGCCACGAGTGGCACCAACCAGGTGGAATTTTGCATCAAGATTGGTGTGCACTGTATTTGAAAAGAAGGATGCTCTTAAGGATCTGTTTGAATACATAGTTGAACACCACAACAAATTTGATGAAGCTGCCATTCTCAGTGCTGATGGCTGCCTATCAAACCTGGGCAACTTTGAATTTGGCTTTTTCCTTTCAACTTTTAACGAAATATTTGCGCATGCAGATGTTCTCTTCGACATCTTACAGAATAAGTCATTTGACATGCAGTTTTGTCTGACAAGGGTGGAAGAGTTTTGCATTTGCATTGAAGGGCAGAGGGATCGTTTTGATCAAATATATGATGAGACTGTGCAGAGCCCACGGAGATTCTCGCTCACACTACAAGAAGCTGCACAATGGCATTCTTGAGAACATTTTAAATCAGGTGCAAAATCGGTTTAAAGATCACGAAAAACTGTCATTCCTTTCTCTTCTGGACCCTCAACAGTTCAGCAGTGATCAGCTTTATGACCGGGTAATCGAAAAATTCATCCACAAGGACAGGAGGATGGATTTCGTCTTTAAGTGATGACCATTGGTGAGTGAGACTCATTTTTCTTTGCTGGTTATGCATCTCGTTGAGCTGGTTGCATTTTGTTTCCTCACACTTGTTGAATGGTTCGTTAATGTCTGTCTTGAGTGTAGTAAGTGTTGTTGTGCATTTAAATCTGACTAGTGCGGCTGCGGCG
Organism: Lindbergichthys nudifrons; assembly: GCA_943590975.1. Lineage (NCBI taxonomy): Eukaryota > Metazoa > Chordata > Actinopteri > Perciformes > Nototheniidae > Lindbergichthys > Lindbergichthys nudifrons. The sequence continues at coordinate 352,509 of CALSBW010025521.1, read as the reverse complement.
GCTGCTGCGGCGTGCATGGGTGGGGGTGTGTGTGTGTGTGTGGGGGGGGGGGGGGTTGGGGGTGGCGTTTGTGTCTACAGAAGGTCCAGTAGTGATAGGCACGGTTCACCACTGATATATAGTAATACAAAGTGTTAGAGTGATCCTATCAATATAACTTGTGCTTGTAAAATGCATACTATGTAATTTGTATATGGGACGTGTGTCATACACCAACCTCACAATATTTAACAACACTACATCGTTTTTAGCAGAACCAGAGCATCCCCTTTCAGCTGAAGCTTCATCAGAGGAGACAGCTCCATCCCTTGCCTCCACTTTAGCCCGATACAGAGAAATAGCTAATCTAATTCTGGCTGCAGTTTAAAGGCTATTAGAGGCTCTGCTCTGTTCTGCGTGTAGGGAGGGGTGGCCCTGCCCATAAGTTAATACATTTCTCTGTTGATTGACAGCTGACACAGCTAATGGTGAGAGCCCTCTCGTCTTCTACACATCTTTGTATAAAAGCCTTGTTTAAGACAAGACAAAGTCCAAGTCCCTCCAGACTGAACCACTGCCGCCCCTAAACAGCAGAGGCCAGTTTACAAAGGGGGAGGGATTTTGTCTCCCTCATAATGTAGCGCATGCTAAATGCTTGCATAGTGTAGGATCAGTGTGATCAGTGTGTGTGTGTGTGTGGATGTGTGTGTGTGTGTGTGTGTGTGTGTGTGTGTG
>CALSBW010025521.1:331039-351695 GCA_943590975.1 Lindbergichthys nudifrons | reverse complement strand
GTGTGTGTGTGTGTGTGTGTGTGTGTGTGTGTGTGTGTGTGTGATACTCACTTGTGGCTACTGGCTAGCATGGTCTGAGTTGGTGATTGCTGTGAGGGCAGGATGTCATACTCATCGTTGAGCTGCACACCATTAGAGAAGGGCTGCACACAGAGGAGGGGGACATTTACAAAACTGAATGTCCACTGAATGTCTTGTGAATTACAAATATATATATATATTTTGCTACAGACATCTTATGTTCCTCTGTGATTCTGGAGTAGGAGGAAGGTAGTGAATATGATTCCGCAGCTCTGCAGTAAAACTCTTAACACTTCCTGAACCATTCAAGCTGCCCACTCAAGAGGAAGTGTGGGTTTAGGGATGCAAAATATGTATTTACGTGCAAAACACTGGTTGTTGTTTTTGTTTTTCCAATCAGCAGTCTATATTTTTCTGTTATCATCCACATAAAAGACAACAAAACTATTAAATATACTAAATAAACAACTAGTTTATATACTATGTCACGTAAAAGCAATGCTGCTTACACATCCCTGTGATTACCTTAGGGATAATTGTTTTAGCTAGTGCTGGGCTGCTGGGTCACGCAGCGTCACGACCCTGTCCTGCAACCGTTTATAGCTAAATCATGGCTGATCTTGGGTATTAGATGCTACATGTCAACTTGCCAAGGTTAATAAAGTTTAGGTTTGTTGATTCGGTACAAATATTGTAGCAAACTTATTTTGAATACATTAAAGTATCAAGTCACCTCAAGTCAGAATGCTCCTCAAGTCCAAATCAAGTCCCGAGTCATTGGTGTTGAAGTCCAAGTCGAGTCCAAGTGTTTTGTGATTTTGTCAAGTCGAGTCCAAAGTCATCAAATTTGTGACTCGAGTCTGACTCAAGTCCAAGTCATGTGACTCGAGTCCACACCTTTGGTCGCAGGTAATACACCAACTATGGATAAGTACCTCGTACATCCCCACTTCAAAACACCCAAACTACCCTTTAAGGATCTAAGTGGTCTTTACGCCCTACCTTGGAGCCCTCTGAGGGGCCAGCCCCCTCCATTCGCTGATGGAACCTCCCAAATCCAGCAGAGGGACAACTGAGTGGCCTTCCGTTCGGGTGAGAGGGGCCATTGTGCCGGAGCTGGGGCAGGGGCTTTGATCCTATGGGACCCCGTGTCTCAGGGGGGGGCTGTGAGTCTGACAACATGCCGGTGGAAGATGACGAGGGAGAAGAACTTGGAACCCAGGAATGGCGCGACTCTGGGGGATTGGGAGGTGGACGCTCAGGGGGAGGGGGTGGAGGTGGTTCCCTCTGGGGAGGAGGTGGTGCTGGGAGGGGCTTGTCCTGCTTCCTGGACATGCCTGGTGAAGACTGGAGAGGTGAGGAGATGTGCTGTGTTTTAATTTAATGACAGAAGACAATCCAAGACAGAGCCTCATTTGTACATCACACACCTCTCTTTGTGTCCCATTGTTTGTACTGTGTGTATTGCAGGAAGGCTCGTGAGCACACTGTGGAAGCTACACGTAAAGCACATATATAAAACACATCTATGCAAAGATAGCCCAGTGTTCCCATTCAGTGTGGTCTCAAATCTTCATGGCATTTTAGAGCTGTCAAATCAAAAGTGATCTGTGGCCTCACCCTGCTGTTAACCCTGCCTTTAAAAAGGTCTCATGTATCTACTGTATCCTTGTACTTTCTCTAACTAACTGATTCCTGTGTTTACACCTTATTTAGTGTTTTCTTAAGCCATACCTTAAAATAACCTTTGCTTTTATATAAAATTACTATCATATACACTAAGTGCAGGAAAATACAGCAGACCTATTTTTCTTAATATTTTTGAGTTGGGGAATAAAATCAGTGACCTTGGGGGAGCCGGTGGGGCTGGCCGATGGAGAGCGGATGGCGCCCTTCTGGATGAGGTCGAGTCGTGGCGGGACGGGGGGGAGGCCGAGGTGCTGCACGCAGTGGGGGTCTCCCCCGTGGACCTTTCTGTGTTGGCTGAGAGGGGAAGAGCTGGGAGACACCATGGGGGAGTTCTGCCGCTCTGCACAGTGCTGACAGGAGAGAAAATAACCTCTTCAAATGCTTCAGGCCATCAAAGAGCTTTCCCTTTATACACTTTGATCAGGGACAGAGAGACAGAGACTGACCATAATGCACTATGGATCAAATACTTTAAAAGGCCCCTAAATTCAAGAGATCTTCGGATGTGTGAAAGCAAGTGGTAGTAAAAATAACAATTTCAGTTGAATTTTCTGATAAAGATTCAGAATAGCAACATTTTAAAACATGTTCTGGACTGACTGTACTACATATGATTGACATATTCGCTGAAGCAATATGTAGGTGAAATGTAGTTTTGGCTGACTATTGCATTTGATTTGTAAAGGATGTTGCATATATCAGCATTGCAAAAACAAATCAAAAGATGGCACTGATTTTGTTTGATATCATGTACTTGTCACTGTAATTCTCTTTATTATGTTTTTTCTTTTACATTTGAATTTTAGGAATTAACCTTTATTTAATCAATTGTATTATATATGATTTATATATGGGATGAGTGTTTAGCTCACATTTCATTGCTATTAATTACAATCACATTTATCCAGAATAACATATGAAAGTATAAAAGGTTAGAATACAATAAAAAAGCATGGTTTTTCTTCCTATATTTGGCTCGTTTAGTGTGTGTGTTGTTAATCACGTGATTGCTTGAGGGTTCCCTTTTAAAGGTTACCCTGACACTGCTCAGGAGAGCATTCGTCCTCAGAGTTTGATAAATATCGCTCAGCCGGACCATCAACAGAGCCACTAGCCGCTGAGATCACTAGTCTTTACCTTTCGGATGTTGGCCAGTCCATTCATGACCAGGCAGTCCTCTCGGTCCTCGTCCTCATCCAGCTCCAGCAGGGGGCAGCTGAGCTGGTCCAGGAAGAAGCACTTGGTGCCCTCATTTCGGGGGTCAAAGGGATCAACAATGATGGGCTCAGTGCCTTTGATCTCACAACGACAGAACGGACAGCCCTGACCATCTGATTCCTGGAACAGATAAGGGAAAGAGTTTGTATTGAACCGAATATTTTATGCAATTTTATTTTCCTCTAATGATCTGATGAGCGTGGCTCATCTTTCTGTTGGGTTTGAGAACATGAAGAATCACTTAGGCCGTCAACAGGAAGGCTGTTCCAACACACAGCTGGGACACACATGGGAAGGCTATGTGCTGCACTATTGCCCTATGTCTTACTCTATGTCCCCGACTCATGAAAGGACTCGGGTTGGTTGACAGGACACATGTTTGTGCATATATTTGTCAGGGAAAACTGTTCTGTGACTTTACAACATTCATTGGCTACATGTACATATTCCACATGGCAGCCTCTGTCATAAAGGGTTCATAAATAAGAGGTTAAAAGGGTCTACAGTCAAAGGCGGACAGTGTATTAGAGAAGAAGGCTGAGTGTGTGGTGGCCATATGGTCGGGACTTGGTGGGGGCAGCACCAAAGGCATGTTTGAAACGGAATCATAAGGGGTAGGAGGAGAGGGGAAGGAGTGGGATGTGAAAAGGAGGGGAACCATGATGAGGAAAAAGGGTGAGATAAGAAACAATACAATACATTGATATTTTGAAGTGTTCGCTACATTAACACATCCAGTAGACAGAGTGTGAGCCACATTAAAAAAAATTGTTATTTTTTAGCTCTGGATTGCTCTCTACCATCGCTGCTCAAAGCTCCAGAAACCTGCTAATGAACATATGCTGATGATCATTTACAACTACTGTTAACAGTGTTACTGTGGCAGACAAATATACTGAAGATTGTGCACCTGCCAGCTGTCATCCTATCCATTGTTAAATAAAGGTACTGATTGGAGCAGCTTTTAACATCGTCCACATCACCCTGTGGCCTTACTGTTACTTTCTAAGGCACTTAGTCTTGACACAATCATTAGTAAGCTACACAAAGCTTATCATCTAATGAAATATACAGTCTTGTAAATATAAGACAGACTGAGAATCACCCAGCGAGTCCGAGCTCCATTGAGTCAGGGTAAAACTAAGATCTAAAACTAGGACACACTCTTATGTACCTCATACTCTGAGAGATCAAAAACTAACAGGATGTGGAATTACATGGAGCACGAGCCAGCTGGGACTGAGGAGTCAGCGTCTGAGCCCAGCTGACTCATACAGAGAGAGGAAAGATATGGAACCAAAACCGAGACAAGACCTTACCGGGTTCCCTCTCTCTCTGACTCACAGTTTCACTAATGTGGAGGAAAATACTTCACTGCTGAAGCACACACACTGGTATACGTCACTCAGTCACTGGCTGAGATTGTGGAAGAAGGCAGGGTCATGTTGTCATAACAGGAAGTATGACAAACACACACTGTTATTTTGGGTGCTGCCAGGCCCATGCTCCACATAGCCCAGGACTTATTAGGTCATTACAAACAGGCAAGCTTCTGATGCACAACAACCATCCACAGCAGTGTGCTCAGTGTAGACATGACACCGAGACAGAGCTGATGATGTGCAGATTCTGGCATTAACCCACAATGGCCCTTGTATGTGAGATGCACATACAGCACTCGACCAACGACACTTGTGCCCCATGTTCAGAGATTTGATTTTGAAAATAGTTTATGCAATAAGGTTGATCACGATACCTGCCAAGCTGTAAGACAGGAAGTACACATGAGGTGACCGCAGGGTTCGATCTTGATGTCTTTGTCGTTCTCAGCGCAGATCTTACACAACTGGAAGGTGGAGCCCATTTCACAGTACAGCTCATACTGCTCCTATTTGGATAGAGCAAACTCCGGTTATTCATTCAATGATTCATTTATCAAACCAAAGAAGAGTACAGACACAAATGTAGTATACAGTCACTACATGCGTCCATAAACCGTATGTTCATATTGTATTATAGATGCTTTCCGGAACAGAACCCCGATTTTCTTTTACATTACGAAATATTTGGTCAAGTTCAGTCAGTTATCATTGAACATTTTCCACACTTAGATGTCATCAGGTAGTCTGCACCTTCATGATGTATGCTAGCTTTCTATGGATAAGAAATTCCATGACTAGTAGGAACCATGAACATTACTCCGCTTATCTAGAGGAAACATGTTTTCACACGCACACACACGCACGCACACAAACAAACAAACACAAACACACTAAACCCACTTGTGTCACTTTGATGTGATCATGAGGCGTTGGCTCACATAAACCAGTAAGGTCAGGATTGTAACTGCGACCATCAGGGAACAAGTAGCTGCGAATGAGAAGAAACGTTCAAACAAGCTAAGGTTACAAACAAACAGATATTGACTCTAAATATTTGGATCAAAGACATGTTTTGGGAAATTACAGAAAGTAAGGTAGCTAACACTAGGTTTAATTAAACTGTAGCCCAAAGTGTGACAACGTCTGGGATAAATGTGCCCACATTTTTAAATAGAAAAGGCTCTATCCTCATATCAAACCTGATCAAACCTGTTGGAAAGTTTTTTACTGATGTCACATTTCTGTGACATGTGACGTTGGCCAGATGATCTGCCCTGACATTTCACCAATGTTTAGTTTCTTTACATTTCTTCTTGTGCAAAGAACAGGAATGCGACACTGTGTTTGTTTTGTTTTCTCTAGTGCTTTCATGTCTAGCATGAATGGACTAACTACACCAGCATTTCTAATGTAACCCTGTGCAAATTCCATTCTTGTAAATGATGAAGAAAGAATACTTCAAATTAGTGATAGTAGAACTACAAGCAGAAATAGGAGCACTTGCTTTCATTGTTTTACTTGAAATGTGTTACAGAATATATATATATATATATATGTATACATACATTAAAATACAATATAGCCAAAAGCAATCATTACAGAGCTGAGCAGTAACTCTTTTACTTTTACTTCAACCCACAATGATTGAAATGTAACAGAGGCACTGACGGGAAGTGAACTTCCCCCAGAGTTTCACTGGGTCTCCGTGGTTGATCAAAAACAGATGTAATTAAAATAGCTCCCCCTTCACTCTTTCTCCATCCTCCCCCCACTCCCCGGTTACAGAGGACTGCTTAAACAGCCTCAACCAGCTGCTACTACGGTGATCCAAATGCTCACACTAAAGGGAGGGAAGCCTGTCAGATTACCAGGTGTGACAGGAACAGCCATTTCATCGAGGAACTTGATTTCAGTTAACCTGTTAAGCTAAGGTGACCAGATTTTCTAAATTAAAACCGGGGACATTTTGAGTTTTGTGGTGAATATATATCATTAACATATCCAATTTTCTTCACTGTTAAAGAAAAAAGGGGGACAATTCTGGTTCAATGTAATTCGAACATTTGAACTGTTGGATACAAACAGAAGGACGATAGCTCATATATGAGACTTCAAAGGTCTTTTATTTTGATACTCTACATCAGATTGTCCTGATTCTCTCTGAGTGACTAGATGGGGTGTCCTGCTATCACCCTGGAGTGAAATAAGTCTTTGATAATTTGACAGTTTTTTATTTATTCTTGTATAAAAACAGAAGGACGATAGCCCATATATGAGATTTCAAAAGTATTTTATTTTGAAACTCTACATCAGATTGCCCTGATTTTCTCTGATTGACTAGATGGGGTCTCCTGCTATCACCCTGAGGTGAAATAAGTATTTGATTGACTCCGAATTACTCTTTGATTATGGACAGTTTCCATTAAATAATAGTCAAAATATAGATGGACAATTTGAGATTTTAAACAGCATACATTTTAAATTGTGCTTCAGAAAGTAATGTTATTTTAGGAGTGTTGTGAGATGGTGTCAACATCAATTGAAATTAGTCACCCAGTGGAAATGTCAGATATGTCTTCATAACTGTATACTTACATTTTACATTCACTCATATATAATGTTATAATGTAGTAGTTATACGTAGTTTGTTTTAAATTATTATTGATCACATTATATAGTACATATTTCTTAATTTAAGCTCCAGTATATATGAATATGTTTGGTGTGTTTTTTAGGTATATTTGTTATTGACCAAGAGTAAACGCTTTTATTTTGAAGGCAGTTTTTACAGGCCTCTACCGTAATGCAAAGGATATTCGCGCACCGCAATACAACGTGCGGGCTGGCTTGACTGTGTTTTCTGTTTACCCAGTGTTTCCTGACATGAAACGTTTTATTTCGCTTGCTTTACTCTTTGAAAGTCATCACATCATTACGAGGTCAGAGCTGAGGTGAGGTCTGCACGCACTCCCTCCTGTTCATACTGCCAGTAACTGCCTGTGCTGAGGTGGTTTTCTCCCGGAGACGTCGCGAAGAGACGGAGCGGCTCCACCTGCTGCTGCCTGCTTTCCACCTGTCTGGTGTCTGCGATCTGCGGAGGCCTGCTCCCACCTGTAGAGTACGGCTGTGCTGAGGAGGTTTTTACCCCGGAGACGTCGCGGAGAGACGGAGTGGCTTCACGCTTCGGACTGGGGCCTGCTTCCACCGGGCATGTGCTGCTGTGCGGAGGAGGATTTACCACGGCTGGGGCCTGCTTTCCACCTGTCCTGGTTCTGCTGTTGCCGAGGCCTGCTCCCACCTGTTGTGTGCTGCGGTGTTGTGTGCTGCTTTGCTGAGGAGACCTTTTACCCCGGGGATACCATGGAGAGACCGGAGCGCTTCCACACTGCTGCTTTCGCCTGTCCTTTGCTGCTGTGCTGATTTGCTCCAGGAACGTAGAGTAAAGTAGATGTATGTGTGTCGTTTAAGAGGAAAATATGCCTGGTTTTTGTTGTTATTACTGTCAGGAAATGTCCAACCTAACCCTGGTCCGCCCAGTAGTAGTAGTCAGATCGCTACTCCTGCTGATTTTAAAGCTAGGTCTGGGTTGGGTTTCATCCACTTGAATGTGCGCAGTCTGTTAGGTAAACTAGATTTTGTCCGCATTTGGGCAAGCTCGACTGACGCTGACGTCATTGTGTTATCAGAAACATGGCTAAATAAATCTATTTTGGCCTCTGACATTGCCTTAAATGGTTATAATGTGTATCGTTCCGACCGGCCTAATAAAGGTGGTGGCGTTGGTCACATTGGTTTCCAAATCTATCAGTAAGCAATTCGGATTTTTAGCCTTAAATATAGAAGTGGCAAAGGGTCAACAGGTCATGGTGGTGGGCTGTTACAGACCCCCCTCAGCTGTCAAGGACTACTTGTCTTCGCTAGCAAAACTTTTATCGCAACTAGACTACAAGGAAATATTGCTACTTGGAGATTTTAACTGGGACTGGTTAACTGCAGTATCAGAGGATTTAAAAAACCTTTGTATCTCTTTAAATGTTACTCAGATTGTTGACAGTCCTACTCGCCCTAACATTAAGTCCCCTAATAAATCCTCCCTAATTGATCTCATTCTAACTAATGTTCCCTATAAATGCTCATCTGTGGGAGTATTTGCGAATGATGTGAGTGACCCCCTCCTCCCTTCTGTCAAGCGACTTTGTCAACTACTTTGAAAAAAACGTTGATGATATTCGCTCTTCTTTTTCTGACTCACCTTTACTCACCGCTGGGTCACCTGACCCACCTTTCACCCACTCACTAACCTCCTTTTCCCCTCTCTCTCCAAGTGAGGTTCTTACCCTCATTACCTCTGACCGTCCTACCACCTGTCCTCTGGACCCTATCCCCTCAAACCTCCTTCAGACTATCGCTCCTGATATTCTACCGTTTCTCACCCATCTCATCAACACTTCTCTAACTTCTGGTCACTTTCCAAACAGTCTCAAGGAGGCAAGAGTAAACCCTCTCCTAAAGAAACCCACTCTCAACCCGTCTGATGTTATAAACTACAGGCCTGTCTCTCTCCTCCCGTTCCTGTCTTTAAACAACTCCCCTGTTATCTCCATCAGCACAACCTTCTGGATCCGCTCCAGTCTGGTTTCAAGGCAGGTCACTCCACAGAAACTGCTCTCCTTGCTGTCTCTGAGGAACTGCACACGGCTAAAGCAGCCTCCCTCTCCTCTGTCATCATCCTTTTGGACTTGTCTGCTGCATTCGACACGGTGAATCATCAGATCCTCCTTCACACTCTCCAAGAACTTGGAGTTTCAGGCACTGCACTTTCCCTCCTCACCTCATACCTCAAAGACCGTACCTACAGGGTAACTTGGAGAGGGTCCGAGTCCGACCCTTGTCAATTAACTACAGGGGTCCCTCAGGGCTCTGTCCTTGGTCCCCTCTTCTCTCTGTACACAAACTCGCTCGGATCAGTCATTCGCCCGCATGGTTTTTCATACCACTGCTACGCTGATGACACCCAATTAATTCTGTCCTTTCCCCGCTCAGAGAGCCAGGTCGTCGCACGCATCTCTGCTTTCTAGCAGACATCTCTCAGTGGATGTCTGCTCACCACCTCAAGCTCAACCTTGACAAGACTGAACTGCTTTTCCTTCCGGGAAAAGATTGTCCCACTCTTGACCTAACAATCAACATCGGCCCCTCTGTTGTTTCCCCGACACAGACTGCAAGGAATCTGGGTGTGACCCTAGATAACAACCTGTCCTTCACTGCAAACATCGCTGCAACAACGCTCTGCTGCAGATACACCCCGCTGCTGCAGATACACCCTTTACAACATCAGGAGGATACGTCCGCACCTGACCCAGGAAGCGACGCAGGTTCTGGCCCAGGCTCTCGTCATCTCACGCCTAGACTACTGCAACTCCCTCCTGGCTGGTCTACCTGCATGTGCCATCCGACCTCTCCAGCTCATCCAGAATGCAGCGGCTCGTCTGGTCTTCAACCTTCCAAAATGTTCCCACACCACGCCACTCCTCCGCTCACTTCACTGGATTCCAGTAACTGCTAGAATCCACTTCAAAACAATGGTACTAGCGTACCATGCTGTGAATGGATCTGGCCCTTCCTACATCCAGGACATGGTTAAACTGTACACCCCAGCGCGTGCACTTCGCTCTGCATCAGCCAAACGGCTCGCTGCACCCTCACTGCGAGGGGGATCCAAGTTCCCATCAGCAAAAACACGTCGGTTTGCTATCCTGGCTCCAAAATGGTGGAATGAGCTCCCCAATCAGGACAGCAGATAGCTTGCACATCTTCTGGCGCAGACTGAAAACTCATCTCTTTCGACTCCACTTCGAGCGATAGAAGCACTAACAAAGAATTGCTAACAAAGCACTTATATACTAATAAAGGACTGGCTTATCTAAAGCCAGTTGAGTAGCACTTGAAATGTTTTGGCTCCATGAAACCTGATGTACTTATATGATTCTGTTTTCTTCAAGTTTGTATCTTCCTGGTCGAATGTACTTATTGTAAGTCGCTTTGGATAAAAGCGTCAGCTAAATGCAATGTAATGTAATTTGCTGTAGCCACAATTAGGGACACAAAGGTCCAAAAGGTTAAACCTCGTATTGTCATTAAGAGAGACATAAAACATTTTGTGGAGCAGGGTTTTGTTCATGATCTGTTTGGTTTTGATTGGGGAAAAATCGATCTGTGTGCTGATGTAGAAACGGCATGGTCTTATTTTTATCTTGGTTTTATGGAGATCATTGATAGACATGCACCCCTGCGTACATTTAGAGTGAAGGGACGAGACAATCCTTGGTTCTCTGCTGAACTGTCTAGTCTCCTGCATGAGAGAAACAAGGCCTGGGCAAAGGTTAAATCAGGCTCAGAGGTAGAATGGCTGCGTTTTAGGCAGCTAAGGAATAGCTTCACTTCACATGTCAAAAGTGCTAAATCTAAGTACTATCTGTCAGTTACCACAGAAAACCTAAATAATCCTAGGACATTTTGGAAAGCCATAAAATCGATATCCACCGGTGAGATCCGTAATGAGCTACCTCCGTGCCTTACCACAGCATCTGGCTCTATATCGGTCGGGGCCACCATGTTAAATTGCTTTAATAAGCATTTTGTGTCCTGTGGCTCTCTGTTTGATTCTGTGACTAACTCTGCTTCTGTGAACACCACAGTCTGTGACTCTGAACAACGTGGTCTGGAAAACCCTTTCAGTTTTACTCCTTTTACTGTTAATGTTGTTCATGAAGCATTATCTAAGTTAGATCCTAAGAAACCGGCCGGCCCGGACAACGTAGAACCTTTCTTTTTAAAGATAGCTGCAGATTTTATTGCTCCACCTCTTACTTCTCTTTTTAACCTCTCCCTCAGCACAAACACAATTCCAAAAGTATGGAAGTCAGCGTATGTCTTGCCTTTGCTAAAAGGAGGGGAGGCATTTTAAATAACTATAGGCCAATCTCTAAATTATCAGTTCTGGCTAAGGTTCTTGAACGCCTAGTGAGTGAACAGGTAAAGGAGTTTTTATGTAAAAATGATATCCTGTCTAAACATCAGTCAGGCTTCAGAAAGAAACATAGCACCATCACTGCAACAATGAAAGCGGTGAATGACATTACGAGTATTTTAGATAAAAAGCAGAGTTGTGCAGCTCTATTTATTGACCTCTCCAAAGCGTTTGACACCGTCGATCATTGCATCTTAAAGCAGAGGCTACTCAGTATTGGCATATCCAGCCATGCAGTGGGTGGTTTGTGAACTACCTCTCTGAAAGGTCCCAATGTGTTCACTTTGATGGGCTGTCTTCTGAGTGGTTAAACATTACTAATGGTGTTCCTCAAGGTTCTGTCTTAGGTCCACTTTTATTCTCCATCTATATCAACAGTTTAGGTCAAAATGTGGATGAAGCTACTTTACATTTTTATGCGGATGATACCGTGATGTACTGTGCAGGTCCCTCCATTAAGGAGGCGGTTGTTAAATTACAGGCTGTTATTAACATTATTCAGACTCAGCTCGCTGAACAGAAGCTTCTTTTAAATGTTGAGAAAACCAAGGTAATGCTCTTTTCTAAAGCTAAAAAGACTCCAGAGACTGCTTTGGATATTGTTACTATGCAAGGACAAGTACTCAAAGTGGTTACCTGTTATAAATACCTAGGTATCTGGCTTGATGATTGTCTTACTTTTAAACTGCAGGTCATTAATCTGCTTAAAAAGCTGAGGGTTAGACTAGGTTTCTTTTTCAGAAACAAGTCCTGTTTCTCATTTGAAGCCAGGAAAAGGCTAGTCACTGTGACCTTTTGACCTGTGCTGGACTATGGTGATTTGATCTATATGAATGCACCTGCCCATTGCCTGGAAAAGTTAGATGCCGCCTATCACAGTGCTCTGAGATTTGTTACTAACTGTAAAGCACTTACTGATCACTGTACCCTGTATGCCAAGGCAGGTCTGCCTTCACTTACTGTACGGAGGCTCACTCATTTAGTGGGAATGCTGATACAGCAGCATATGTTATTCTACGGACAAAATTATTATTATTCCGCCGGAATTTTGCACCTCTTCTCCTCCTGCATTCAACATCGCAGAAACTCCGTTCAAACATCAAAACGTTCAGCTCGGTCGGGAATCGATGGCTATCATTTGGATTTTTCATAACTTTCATAATTCCAGAGATACATCCCATAATTCATCACATTTTTAACCATTGAAGTCAATGGAGAAAATCTTCAGACTTGAACAATCTTCATGCGACTTCAACTGCTAACTGTTCATTCATACTTTCACTCAGAAACCTCTTTCCAACTTTAAAATGTTACACATCTTTCTGACATTATTCGTGTAACACAACTTTTAAATCTAAAGCGTGATGTCACAGCTAGAGTGGAGCAAATCTTGAAATTTGTTATTAGATATCTGTCATTGTGAATAGGTTGCTAATTCATACCCCTGTAATTATGTTGTATGATGTCCTTTTTGTTTTCTGTTGTTTTATGTGTAACCAATGTGCTTTAGGTCTCCCTTGAAAAAGAGATCGTTGATCTCAATGGGATTTTCACCTGGTTAAATAAAGGCTACAAACAAACAATTTCACCTTGCTATGTGTTTTTAACTTATATTAAAAAACGGGGACATTTCCTGGGACAGTTTCAACCGGGGACAGGCCAATACAAACGGGGACTGTCTCCAGAAAACGGGGACGTCTGGTCACCCTATGTTAAGCCATGAGCCTGTTTTTCAGGTCTCAGGCTCGAAAAATGACATTCCCAGAACAAATGACCATATCTTCGCTTATAAAAGGGGTAAATTAATCATCTTTTTTCTCAAAGCAAGGTTACATCTGTGAGTTGGATGTAGAAGTGTCAGAATCAATATAGATGTTTTTATTTTAAAGTAAATTCAGATTGAACACAGTAAAAAAAAAAAACCACCCTTGAATGGATGGTAGACTAAAAGCTTTAGGAATCCAAACTATAACATATAATAAGTACCCTGTATCAAGATTGATGCAAAACAAGTGAAATTTGACCTTTTTAGAGAGATTTAGCAACAAAAAAAACACTTCTGGGGTCATTTGGGTGGATTTGACCTATCTCTGGCCCCCCTTGGTCGATTTTGATGATTGACATCTCTTTTTAACCGCTAGAGCCAATAGAATCGAGAGGGAGTTCCACATACACAAACACGTTACCAAATAAGGAGTGAGAGTGACGCGTAGCCAAAACCGGAAGCTGCATACACTCTGGTGGCTACCATTAGCAGCTAATATTTATTCTCCGATTTTTACATAAAAATTGAATTATGGATTATCAATAATTTGTTCAAAGTGACAGACACATTGGATTAACCTATGGATTAACCCTCAGCAGCGTTTTTATTATTTTAATGCTGTTGAACACGACTTTTAATCAGAATAACAGCTAAGGTTAGACGATCTCCCGTGTTTGCTCCGTAATGCTACGTGTTGTGATGTCTGTGTTTGCTTCCCCTGTCGCGAGTTCTGACGCTCAGTGATGATACTATACCTATATAATCGGTGGAATCTCAGCTTTAATCGGATATCTTGTATGTGCAGTTACGATAAGTAATAAGGGTATCTTTACCTTGATTTCAGTGCCAAGTGCGTTAGCATTTTTTCGCTCAGGGGTCACGCTTCTTATGAGACTTGTGTTTTGTTTTGGTAAAAATGGTTTGTATCGTCAGTTAGCTTAGTTTCTTCTCATTAATGTGGTATGACACATTAATAGGTTTTTAAATATTAAGAAGCCCTGAGACACAGTTTCGTGAAAAAAACTACCCGCCGCACCCGGATTAGGGTCCTCTCGGGCTTAACAGGTTAAGAACCTTCAAGAGGCACTATGAGAGTGAAACATTTAGGAAATCAGATGAGACTGATGGAGACGCAGGTGATCGTTGCTCATACACAGCGGAGAGCTAAAGAGGGAGAGAGTGTGTGTGATAGGTGGCATACAAGCACTCCCTGTAGCCATCGATGAGAGCCTGGAACAGCGGCTTGTTGTGGGGGATGGTCTGCAGTATGTTGCCATCATTGGTCACGTAGCCGATGGCCCACTGACCCAGCCGAGTGCAGCTCAGTCTGAAGATGTAACTGTTAGAGAGGACCCAAGGTTGGTCAGACACAAGCTGGAAACCAAAACAACAAAACCCAACATATCTCAGAATACCGAGTTCCCAGTGAAATCAGCTTATAATAAAAACAATCTATGTTTTTAAAGAAATGTAAACACTATAACATCCTTATCAAACGTTGACTAGTCCTAAATTAGGTGTGTGTGTGTGTCAGCCCTCCTCCACACATTACTTGTCCTGTCATTACTTGCTCAGCTCTACATGTTGCCACACTAAACACAAGGCATGCAGAGCTCAGCTCCAGGATATAGAATCAGACAAAGACAAGGCAAAGTATTATTAAGAACAGTTTTATAAAAATATATATCTCTCAAGCTATTCTCAAGCTATTATCAAGCTATTGACAACACCAAACACAAGGTGATGAAGTGTTTTTGAAATGATAAAGTAGTAATAAGTAGCTTTGGGAAAGTTTGTGAGATGAAGGCTCAGAGGTTGACAGCCAAGCAGGACCCGTTTATGACTAGTATAATCCCATGTGCAAATTGGGCAAATTCATAAACAGTATTTATTTCTGGCTGATTTCTGCTGCCTTTGAGTCTGAGCTTTATGGCTATTTGCATCAGCAACCAATGCTGTAAAAGTGTCATGAGCACATGTGCAAACAGAGAATATCAATGGTTATAGTATATCAATGAAAATGTGATCCTGAAGGTCCTGACCTGGCTGAGCAGCAGAACTGTGCTCAGTACCACAGGAAAGCTGCAGGGGCTTAGGTAAATCAAGAGAAACAAAGCCAGACTTCTTAGATCCTCGCAGAAGGTGATTTTAGTCAAAGGCTTTGAAAAAACATTTTCTAAATCAGCCAATTTATGGACAAAGCATTTTATTATTTGCCCAAGAGAGTTCTTTTTGTGTAAATTCAATATTTCTATCACGAAATAGGAAACAGTTTATGTCACACATTTTCAGAATTTAATTCAAAAACCAAATCAGAATATGTTGATTCAAGACACCAGGTTCAATCAATCGAAAGCAAATCAAATCTCATCAAACCACACCAAAAAACAAACTTATTAAAAGAAATATGGGCACAACCAATTCACTGTTTTTTTTTCTACAAAAAAATAAATCCTATTGTCTGTTTTCACAATTTTAAAGCAAATACAGTCTATTTAGATAGTTTTTTGGAACTGTTACCTCCGCGACCCGACCGCGGATAAGTGGGAGAAGATGGATGGATGGATGTTATCTTTTGTAAGTGATAGTGGGTAAGAAAAGGAAGGGAAGTTTCAAATTAATGATGTCCCCTGTAACATATTTCTATTGCAGAGGCATGGACCCTCAGACCTGAAAATTGGTTCAATTGCCGGTGGATATGTTGGTGGCTTACATCAGAGGCTGGGGCGGAATTTAGACAAAGAACTGCAGTTAATGATAAGTACAATGATAACTAGAGAGTGGTTCTGGGAGAGTAAAAATTGTGCTCGCAATTTGATCTGGCTGTCTAAGTAATTAGAACGACATGGGCACAACTCTGACACAGTCAGCCATAGTTGTTATGAGGGATATCTGTGAGGCCTGAGAAAAACAGCATTGTACAGAGTGACATCATGCCGGGCTACTCCTGGGCTCTAGTCAGTGGAAAAGCAAACGGGTTCTTAGAGGGCCGAACAAGTTGAACCAACTCTGATCCAACACGAGCCTCAGCAATGACCTTAAACAGAGCTCATTTTAGTTGAAAAGGGGTATATTTGAAGTTCAGTGTGAATGGACATTTGCGTTCTCACATAAATCCCCTTTGGATCATGTCAAGGTAATTAAGGGTTACATTGCATGTGTAAAAATGGGTTGTCTGTCCATTAGGTCCATCTTATATTCATTCGCCAGTGAAATAAAAAAAGACTCACTTGAGTTAAACCGCGCTGTAGTGGAAATGCGCCATAATTAGACCGCTCAGCATGCAGCCACTCGGAAGGCTTCAAGCTGAATATCTCGGAACTTTACAGAGATGGATTTTTTGATGAAGCGAACTGCTTGCGCTTTTCTGCCAGAAAAATAAAAAAAACATTTAAAATACTGTACACACACAGTCACCATACCTGCCAGGCTTGTTGATGTACTTGTGCAGTCTGGCTTTAACTTCATCATAGGTAAGGAAAGCCATGTAGCCGGGGTGGGTAACTGCCAGGAAGTTCCAGTTCCTCAGAATTGATCCCCATGGCTGAAAAACACAATCCAAATGTTGATTTACCTAAAAATAATAATATCAACTGTACATTTATAATCCATGCTTAAAGCACAAGTCATTACCAGTCGTGGAAATGGGCCTGTATAAGAGATATAGAATTTTATAGTATGTTGACACTGACACTGAATTATTTGGCTGCCGTCAAATGATTACAAATATTAACTGAATAAGAGAGGATTCAGAGTCTGAGGTTCATTATATCTAGCAAGATAAGCATTTCGGGAGCAGCTTGGGCACTATAGCCAGTAGTGTTTGGATCAATTTAACTAGTTTAGGTTTTCTGCAGAACAAATTCAACAGAGGTCAAAAAGAGAACTAGATAACATTAAAGGATGTTTACTTGACTGCTTAGCAGGAAAGACTAAATAGAACTCTAAGAGAACTCGACATCTGACTACAATCTGCACAGCCAAGCCTCTGCATTTTTTTTTTTTTCTGAATGACAATAACTAAGTTGTCTGAATCCAAAGATTCTGCATTAATATGTAGATATTAAAAAAAGAATATTGCCATTGACAGATAAGCTGTTCAGATCAGATGCCTTACTTAAGAGCATAAAGCTGTGGGTCATTGTGTTTGGAGGACTTCAGGGAAAGTATGCCAATTGACTCAAAGGTAGCCGACACTTTCTCCACCATCCTGCCTGTTAGCTGAAACTCCCCAGGGACAAGGATCGGCTTTCCCTCACTTAGTAGCTGGTTTGGCAGAGGAAATAAAACCTAATGGGTACTGGAACTGTCTCCGGGCCCGACCACTCTGTTGTTGATTTGAGCTGTAAACTGGATAATGGCCCAAAGAGGAAGGAGATCACATGTGCATGAAAGCAGCAGCAATTTAATGACCTACAGCTATTGAACACATTATGCACACACCACTGAAAAAGCACAGCAACAGCTGTAGTTTTACAATACAAGACCTTTCGCAACGGCGAAGATGTCTCCTGAGAGGATTGCAGTACATAATCATGATGAATTGTCAGAAAGTTTCCTACTTTCTTCACCCAGTCATTCTCACTTTCATGCTGGCCCTCTGATCCCAGACCTGCCTCCCATCAGGACTCCTCAGCAGCATAAGGCTGACATCTGGATTCCAATTGGATAAAAGACTACACCTGACTAAACTAACCAAAACTATCCACTGTCAGATACTTCTGCTGTCTTCAAACTCAAGCAGTATTTGGAGTAGATCCTACAAAGTTTGCGCTTAAGTGCACAGTCAGATATTTTCACAATATATCTAGTCCAAGCAGATTTGCAGTAGCACGGTCGCCGCGCTACAGTCCATGCACCATGAGTGCAAATGTTCCCGAGAAAATGTTAAGGTCTTAAAGAAGTCAAAGCCACATTAAATATGTTTGCCCTAGCTTTCACCAGACGCTAACCAGAGTCTGGCTGGGGGGACTGAGATTTTACAGTTTTCTACAGAACCAGTGGTACAAAAAACTTCACTTTCTCGGGTTGGCAAAATAATTGAAACTTAGATACACACACATAAAGGTACATCATTATAATTTCATTATACGATCTGATAGGCTTTGCATCTTTTTCTTATGTTAAAATTGCAAGTGGATTGGAACACATGTAATGAAGACACCAACATTTTTAAGCATTGTGTTTCCAGGTTTTTTCTGTTCCTCCTATTATCATAAAACATTAAAAACAAATTGTAAAGTCAAACATTACAATTAAGAGCCACATTTCTATCGGTAATTTGACAGCATATGTCTGGCTTGTTAGAAGTGTGCAAAACAAAACAACAAACTAGAGGAACCGCATGCAAATGCCCAAACCTTTTATGATCTGAAAACAGTATAAATCACTAGTACAGAGATTTGTTATGTGTGTGAAACAATAACATATCAATGTAGGATCCTTAGTTTAGTATGACCAACCTGGAAGAGGCGTGTGAAAATGTCAAACTCAAAGACAGAGATGTAGTCGTTGCAGGTGAGGTCGATGGTGGATTTGAGGGCCATGGCCTCCAGACCCGAGCTGATGGGATGTACTTCATGGAGGCACTGACGGAAGACCTTCCAAGGCACTATTGTCCTACAAAAAAAGTATCAAATCATCATCATAAATCTATACCTTGTTAAAGTCAATCTATACCTTGTTAAAGTCAATATTTTGGTCCAACTTATGACATTATGGTCAAAATGTAGTATTACTGTTACTGGGAAAAATAGTAACAGGCTGGACGTGTTATGCTAAACTTTGGTATTGCTACTTGTGTGACGATAATCAAGCTAGCACTTGGGGAAGTAAAACAGAAAAATATATTTGATACATTAAATATGAATAATATTAAAGATGAACAATATTTTACCAAAAATGATCAGTTTCCATTAAGAATAAGCATAACAGGGTGGACTTAAATGGACTCCACTTATATAGGGCTTTATCTGGTCTTTACGAACCATGAACGCACTTTAGTCATTCATCCTTTCACACCTAATTCATGCAGAGAAGTGCCAAATGCTCTAGGGAAGCTAACACTCACACACACTCACACACACTCACACACCGTTGGTCATCGGGGGCAACTCCGGGTTCAGTATCTTGCCCAAGGACACATCCACATGTTGACTGCAGGTACTGGAGGAATGGCCCTTTTACCAAATGTTCAATTACCAAATGGAGAATATGGTGACTGAACAGCAGCCTCAATTATCAAACATGCTACTTTGTGACATAGTTAAAAGTTATTGCAGCAACACTTTAACACTCAAATGCCTGATTCTGTGCGGGAACACAGAGAAAAATAACTAGAAAAAGACATTGGCAGAGAGATGAATTTATCTGTAGCCATAAATGTGGCTTTGCAGCAAATACAGAAAAGGGTGTTTGCATTAAAGGTGAAACCTCTACAGAAGCCAATGAGGGACATCTCGCTAGTCACAATCTGTGTTTGAGTGCAAAGCTTTTTAATATAGCTATCATTCAAGAACACTCCAGTGTGGACACTTGTCATATCTATGACATCATGACAGTGGAGTTGGTCTTCACCTAACAACTGAAGCAATTGAGGCGTTCGGTACTGACCGTTTGCAATTCATGGAAATCAACAGTACATAGTGTAATGAAACTTTTGGAGCAAGGACTCGGAACACAAGTACAGATGTAGCAGCTAATTTAGGACAGTTTGAAACGTGAGGGCCGTGGTCGGCCCGTGATCGGCCCGTGATCTGCCCGCGATAAGAGACAGCCTCCAGTCTGACTTGAGACCGCCCCCGTGATAAATACATTTAATTATTGTGAAGCCAGCTGCAATGGATCATTGATCCACCAGGGGGTGCAGTGGGGTTCCACACTGGAGCTCATGTGAAATCAACTTCGATACAGTAAGCTGGATGTACAGTATGTCTGGTACTACTGTATAGCGGATCTTTGTTAAGATCCATATGTCACAGATAGGATCATAGTCTGTGCTAAATAAGAGACATGTAATAATTTACAAAACATCACCATGTTGTTATTTAACAAAATAATGTTGTTTAGTCGAAAAAAACGAACGAGAGGAAATGCAGCCGGCTCTCGATTTTTAATCCTAATTTAATCATCATCTTCACCACGATCATTTATGTTTATGTTCGCCGAATTGACATGAAATCACTGACAAATATGAATATTCTGTATTCAACTTCATTAAAACGTTATTAACGTGCCTAAACTCAGTAATTCACTAAAAATATTTATATTTTAATGGAGCCTTGTCAGGCAGATCAGGATGCTTTTATGGATTTAGAATATGAATATGTTATTAGCTGAATGGTAGCTGCTTTTAGCTACAAAAATGCAGAAAAAGCTTAATATTTAAAAGAAAAGGTTTAAAAAAAGGTATAAACAACAACATGTATAGCCTTGATGTCCTGAAATAGCTGAATAATGTAATAGTTGAATGGTTTCTGCAGCTGAAAATAGGCTGAAGGAGTTAAATATCAGATGTAAGTAGTAGTGAATGAATTTGTATTAAGAAGAGAA
>CALSBW010025521.1:283427-316039 GCA_943590975.1 Lindbergichthys nudifrons | reverse complement strand
ATGTCGTTTATAACTGGAATATTACAGTTATTATTAACTTTGTCTGTACAAAGTAGCCTGTCCAGGAAATATGCCCAAATCAACAAAAACTGCGAGCCTGCATGCACGACGCTCTGCTTCTGAAACGCTTCTGGAACGCGCCCGGTGGGTTATGACGCTAGAGGAGGTCGGACCAAAACCGCGACGCAGACGGACCCGGTGCAAACTTGGGGTAAGTTTGTTCATGATGGCTCATGTCAGTGATAGTGATGACATCGTTGCGAAATTATTAACCAAGTCATTTTCAAGATTGAGTTACAATGATAAATTGGAGTGGCAAAGGATCAGCTGCATGACCCGCCATCAAGTGCTTCATCCAAAAGGACAGGAGGATGGACTTTGTGTTTAAGTGATATGATCATCAAAGGTAGGCCTAAGTCATTTTCAATGTGGGCCGCCGTGCCGACTTAATTCATTTTTAATTGTTACTTGGCTGTGTGTGCCCTGTCATGATAGGTGTTTATATAAATGGTGTTGTTTTGTGTGGTAGAGGGTCACTGTCATTTAGCGCGTTCACACCGGAGTACTTTTCCCACAATAGTTAATCAGAACTACGATATATTTGCGTTCACACCAAAAAGCCCCAGGAACTAAATTAGTTCATCAGAACCATTTTTACCCGCTTTTCAGTCCCTGCTAGAGAGCAGGGACTTTCGTGGGAGAAAAAGGTTCATATGTCTGATTGGCTGGGCGGAATACAAACCACGCCCCGTAAAACTCTGAAAAAGTGTTCGTAGCCGCCATTGTATGTGCTCGCATTAAAAACTCAGTGCACCGCACCAACGAAGAGATTACTTTTGTGGAAGCAGTTATTATAGCAACACTAAATAAATCATCAGAGCGGTGGAGTGATGAGGATGTGTCGGCGCTTCTGGCGATTTACTCGGAGGACGTGATCCAGAAGCTTCTACTGCAAAATGTAGGAGCGTTGTTCAACAAAGTTAGCCGACCTGGGAACCATCCACAGCGCAAAGTCATGCCGGGACGACGACAAAGGTACAATAAACTACATGCACTGCACTGTTTTAATCTGCACAATACTGGTCTCAGATGTACTTTTATTTGCTCAGTAGATCGAGCTAGCCATGCTAGCTGAACTGGCTATCATAGCTCCAAGCTGGCTATCAACATCTAGCTAGCTAGCTATTCTTAGCCGCGCCCGCTATGAAAACGTTTTGACTTGTGAATAAGTGTGAAATGTTCTGTAATTTGCTTCACTAACTCATGGCACTAATCGTGTGTTTCAGGCGAGGTGTTTCTCTCTGGATTGGAAACTAGTGAGCTTTCCCCTCCGGGATAAAACGATAATATAATGTTAGCAATTAGCATGCTAGCTGGACATAATGCTACCTCTGTGGCTACACTAAATAGAGGTAACTTACATGGTAGTTGCTATAATTTCATGTGTCATTTGCAACATTCATTCTACATGTTAATGGTAAAAGCTTAAACAGTTGATTACCTGCATGCCACAAAGACTGATGTTCTAATATTTTGCACATTTAAGTAAAAATGTAATTGAAATTCAATTAATTTTTCCTTTTTTTTATTGATTGTTATAATTTTACTCAGCCATGTTATGTTAGATGTCAATCCACTTACACTGTAACTACTCTGGCCTTGAAAGAAGGTTACGCATCGAACTGATGTCCACTAATCCCTATAAAACAAAGTTCAAGCATACATTAAGCACAAAACAATAAATAAGGGCACTTTGATATTTATTTTTTATTTGATATTATTTGATCTTATCTTATACTTTACACCTGCATGTTGTACACTGTCCCTGCCTGCACCATGTCCAATGTTGTCTCTGTTGACAACCTACTAGGCGATTAAACTGATCTTGTATCTCGCTTATTTCTCCTCTTAGGAAAGCGGGCACGGGATGACAGCTTCCTTGACACCATCATGGCGATGGAGGACCGCCGTGCCATGGTCAGCAAGGAGAATGAGGACCTGCGTGCCAAGGAGATGCACGACGAAGCCAGGTGGAGCAATACCTTTCAGGCTGGGCTTCTGGCAGTGCTAAGCGAGCTGATTAAATCCAACAGGCCTTCAATAAAAAAATAAAGAAAAACTTGTCGTCGTTGATAAACTGTACAATGACTTGTTGGGAGGCGTGTGGTGCAGTGGCCTGGTGCGTTGGTGTTCGGATCAGGGGAGCACAGGTTCAAACCCCACTGCAGTCAGCATGTCGTTGTGTCCCTGGGCAAGACACTTCAACCCAAATTGCCTACACCTGGGACAGTTAATTTTGTATTATTGTGATTATATATGCTACTGTTATTAATACTGACACTTCACTTTGCACTAAGGTGTGTCTGCTGCTGAGCCTACCTATTATTGTTATTATATATATATATATTATTATTATATATATATATATACTTTCTTTTATATTGAAAATGTTAACTTCTATTTACATTAAAACTTTGAACTTGTATTTACATGCATACGACACACCTGGGACAGCGTGATGCCGTTATTGATATTGTCTTGAATGTGCAATAAAAGAGAACCTACATGGCGATTAAACAGATCCTGTATCTTGCTTATTTCTCCTCTGACACTTTATCTTTACAGTGACCTGTGTAGCATCCTATACATCACATGTACGTGATTATTCTGATACCATCATGTTTGATCGGTTATAAACTGGCGAAGCTTTATTTATTGTGTCCCACCCCAAATATGTGGCTTTGAAAAATATAATTTCATTGTATTTCAAAATGGCGTCCATCAACACAAGCACTATTTATTTATAGAAAGAGTTAGTGTAGTGAGTTTCAGAGCAGTGTAATAATTATTTGACCTAAAACTAAATGTTTTTATGAATGTCCTCTGAGGAGGACATGGGGATTTGCTAACTTTTTATTTCCCCCATTTTACACGACACAAATGGAGGCCACTATGGGCCAAAACTAACACGTAGGTTTCTTTAGGGTTCATGGCAGACGGATGCAGTTGCTCTCAGGAGGATATATAATAAAGGTGTGTTAACTGCTGAGCCTATTTACTGTGCATACGACACACCTGGCAGTTTATTAATTTCACACAGGTTACGCAATCCATAGCGCGTGCATGTCGTCGTCCAATCCTTTTGTCAATCCTTCTTAACTGCCTTCGCTTCCGAATCAGCATTGCTATTGCATTTGACTGGTCGACGATCTGTATTTGTGTTTGCTTAAATAACTCAGACGAAGCTCATGTCTGAGGTCGGAAAGTAAACAGACGCCTCATATAAGCAAGTGAGCGTGGCAGTATACGCGGGAGGTTTTTCTTCTTCTTCTTCTCTCGGTTTTTTGGCGGATTGCAACTTTAAGGTGTATACCGCCACCTACTCCATTCCATGGAGTTCAAATTGTCTCACCACATCAAACCCAAACGTCAAATCTATTTCAGAAATCTGAAACATATCGACACAGACATCATGACTTTGGACCTGCAGCAAATCCCCCCCTCTGCAAACTTCACTACAGTCAGTGAATCAGTGGAATACTACAACAAAACCCTGAGTACTGTCCTGGATCTCCACGCCCCACTGAAATCACGAACAGTCAGCTTCTCCCGCTCAGCCCCTTGGTTCACTTCAGAGTTGCGTAGCATGAAGGCAGCTTGGCGTGTACTCGAGCGGCGTCTCGCACGATCTGGACTCACTGTTCACAGATTAGCCTATCAGGAACATCAAAAAACCTACTCAAAGTCACTCAAAAAAGCACGGTCACAATTCTACTCCGACATCATCAGTAAAAATCCTGGAAACTCCAAGTAGCTTTTCTCTACTGTTGATCATCTCCTCAAGCCACAAACTCCCTCACACATCGACACTACAGAAGAGCAGTGCAATAACTTTGTTACTTTTTTCAGGAAAAAAGTTGCCACTATTTGCTCTCTTCTCTCCACCCCTTGCGCTGTGTCTGTCCCTACTGTTAACCCACAGCATGGGATTTTCCAACCGCTCTGCTGCTTCATGGAGATCTCTCAGCAAGAGGTTGAGGACATCACCTGCAAGATGAAACCCTCCACCTGCACACTAGACCCTCTACCCACAGCCCTTGTCAAATCGAACATCTCGGCTATAAGTCCCATGATCACCTACGTCATCAACAGCTCCCTCAAGGCTGGTTATGTTCCATCGGCTCTTAAAACTGCCGTCATCAGACCCCTTCTCAAAAAACCCACCCTAGACCCAGACATCCTCGCCAACTACAGGCCCATCTCCAACCTCCCATTTCTAGCCAAGGTGCTGGAAAAAGTAGTGGCCGCCCAGCTTCAGGACCATCTACAACTAAACGGCCTCTTTGAAAAATTCCAGTCTGGTTTCCGTTCCGCCCACAGCACTGAAACAGCTCTGGTCAGGGTCACAAACGACCTGCTGATGGCGGCTGATACTGGATCCCCATCTCTCCTCATCCTCCTGGATCTGACTGCAGCATTCGACACTGTCGACCATAACATCCTCCTTCAGTCCCTCAAACACACCATCGGGCTCTCTGACTCCGCCCTGAGCTGGTTCCAGTCCTACCTGTCTGGAAGAACAGAGTACGTCTCCTTGGGAGGTGCGAGGTCCCAGACACACCCTGTCACCTGTGGTGTCCCTCAAGGGTCGGTACTCTGTTCACCCTGTACACTCCGTCCCTTGGCCGTGTCATCAGCAAGCATGGAATATCATTCCATTGCTACGCTGATGACACTCAGCTATATATAAAGACAGACCCTATCCCGCATGCATCCTCACTGTCACCATCATCGTCACCGTTCCCATCAACATCCCTTAACATCTGCATTGAGGAGATAAAGGCTTGGATGCGAGAAAACTTCCTGCAACTTAATAGCTCCAAAACAGAAGCTATTTTAGTTGGCACACCAAACCAGGTCCAGTCATCCCCCATAACCCACATTACCTTTTCTGGACAAAACATACCCTCTCCACAGTAGTTACCAACCTGGGTGTAAGATTTGACAGACATCTGACTTTTGACACCCACATCAAACACCTGTGCAAAACCTCCTTCTACCACCTCAGGAACATTGCAAAACTCCGTCCCACACTCTCCCTGTCAGATGCAGAACAACTGGTCCATGCCTTCGTCTCATCAAGGCTCGATTACTGCAACGCTCTCCTCATCAGGACTCCTAGCGGGAGCCTTCAGAAGCTCCAATACGTACAGAACAGTGCCGCTAGGATCCTGATGAGGGTGAGGAAATACAACCACATCACACCAGTTCTTCATTCCCTCCACTGGCTTCCTGTCTCATTCAGGATTGACTACAAGATCGCACTACTGACCCATCAATGCATCCACAGGAACGCTCCTCCATACCTGAAGGAACTTCTCACATCTCAAACCTCCACACGCGACGTCCACTCCACAACCAACCATCGGATTCGCCCCCCGAGGACCAAACTCCACACAATGGGGGATCGGGCTTTCTGTGCAGCTGCTCCTGGTCTGTGGAATTCCCTCCCAGACCACCTGAGGACTCCACAGACCACTGACGCCTTCAAGAAAGGCTTAAAAACCTTTCTTTTAAAAAAGCTTTTGATTAAACCTTTGTTTATTTTGTTTGTTTTTATTATGCCTCCTGTAGCACCTTGGGATTGCTGTTAGCAATAAATTGAATTTATTATTATTATTATTATTATTATTATTACTGTACTCGCCGTGAAGTTGTTTGCGGCCTGCCAGTAAACCCAAAGCAGAAGAAGAAGAAGTGACATCAGCGGCTTCATTTGCCTAATCCACCCCCAGGAACTCATTTTGGTGTGAACGCGATCTGCTTTAGTTCATCAGAACTAAAAGAGCTCTCATGAACTGAGTTCTCATGAACTATTGTGGGAAAAGTACTTGGTGTGAACGCGCCTATTGATGTGTTTTGCACCCCGGGCCGTTGTTTTGATATTCCGCTGAAGTAAAATATACGCTGTGACGTAATAACTCCCAAAATAACTTTTCGAGGGGGGGGGGTCAAAGGGCCTAGGTATAAAAGTCACGGCTCGCCCTAGTCTCCATTTTCCAACCCTGCAACATCAGCGCCTAAGGAAGCTTTTTAAGAGTTTACAGGAAAGATGGAGATCAGAGAGAACACACACTGAAGAGAAGGGTGATGGGCATTGCATGGAAGAGCATTAACAGGAAGTCCAAAAACAGATAAACATTCACCAGTGTCCGACAAATTACCTGCAGCTAGACAAAGCTTGCTAAAGTTTTGCCTTCACCAAGATTCCAGCTATCACAAACTAGAATCAACATAAGCCTCAAACCAAAGGTTCCTCTGAAACAAACGGGCCCAGGTGTGGCTCATCAGGTTGATCACCTGAAACACAAAGACCACAAAGACCCCTAGTGGAGTGGAGGGGGTCGTAACACCCTCTCCTGAGAAGAGTTTTCATCTTAGAAATTATTACTCTGGCTGATCAAAGAAGGCATATGTTAGTGGCACCCGTAACAATGTTGTTTGCACCCAGCACACATTAGATCTGGTATTGAGGCCCCGGCTCCACGGGGACGGATACGGCAAAACGCATCCGAGTAAACGCAAACGCAACCGCAAAAAAATTCCGCCCACACGCAATATACACCGGATTGGGTCAAGCTCCACGAGACGGCTCCGTTTACATCCAACCGCTGGAAAAGCTGCAGTACATATGCCGAGCCTGTACGTGGAGCTGTAACTTCCTCCACAAAAGCAGCAACTTCCTCCACAAAAGCAGCGAAGAAGAATGGTTGTCATGGCTGCACTTCTGTTTATTCTCCGCGGTGGGGGCCGAGGGATCCGGGCAGAGTTTTTCGCCGATCAACGTGTGTTAAAGTTTAAATCTTCCGGACAAAATTATAAAAGTACCAGTCAAAGGTGTTCTTTGTTATTTATTGAGCTTTAAAACAAATGAATAACGACTCTATATAATGATAAAATACACGGAGGCTGTCTCTTTTTCCTCTCTTCTGACAGCGTCCGTGTCTGTCTCATGCAGCAGCTGATCCAGTAATGATGACTCGACAGTCAAAATAAACATATTTATAACTAGTTTAGGTAGTTTGAGAGGTAATTAAAATAGCTAAGGGTCATGATCTGACTTGAAGTGTGTGCTCCTCCCGCTGTGATGCAGCGGGAGGAGCTGCGTGTCTCCGTCCTGTCAGATTAGACTTCACTCGCGTTTATGTCCATATCGAGATAAAGATAAATAATCTGAATTCAGTGTGCAGTGTACTTTTGCGGGGGTGAGCAGCAGAGGTGGGGAGAGGTGGGGAGAGGTGGGGAGAGGCGGGGCTATTGAGTCGTCATTATCAAAAACGGATGACCGTATAGGTTACCACACGGCCCCGTTGGACCCCCCAGAGCGCTCCGTTCCCAGATCTATCGACCTTTGGACCCGTTGTCGTTTGCGGGGTCTGTTTCTACGTTTCCGTTGCGGCGTCGTCTAGCTTAGAGGGCTATACGCATGAGAAATATGCGGATTCAACCCGTTTCCGTCCCCGTGGAGCCTAGGCCTGAATGTGTATTTTTTATCTTTGATGATAACTTGATTCCCCTGTGGAGCAATTTAAAATGTTGATGATCCAACTCAAGCAGTAGACTGTTAATTACAGTGTAACACACTAACATCTCACATAAAGCAACATTATTTAAACTCACACTCAAAGAGCAAAACCTCAGCTCAACTCCTCAAAACTCTAAAGACATGTTCAGGTCTGCACCAAGTTTGCAATTCAACTTGGCACTTTTTGCAAAACACTGCACAAGTAAGACACAGAAATCTGATATATTCACTTGTTTGCCATTTTCAAAACACTGCCATTAAAATGCTACACCCATGAACCTATTAACAAATACTCATGCCAACGTCCATAAACACCAAACTGCTTTGTTTTATGTATTTATTTTTCCTCAAAGTTTTCCTTTCCATTTACTGTATTTAACAGAGGGATACTTTTTGTTACACAACTGTAACTATGTGTTGTGCATGAATGTTGCACTAATTTCTTTTGGAGAAAAATGTAAGTTTAACAACAGTATATTTGTGTTTCTGCACATATTTCTGTAGACTTGAACAATCTTTATATGCAGAATCCTGAGATGAGTGTGCTTTAGATAAAGCACCACAGTGTGTAGTTGGTTGGACAAAGCGTCTTGTACTATAAATGAAGTGTGTGTCATTTGGTGCCAAAGTTTGGTTTTGGTAAGTGTTTATGTAGTTTTGGGTGCAGTGCTTCATTTTGCAGGATATATGAGGTGTTTTGCGAATTGTGTTTAGCGTTTTGAGAAAATAAGCCATGCTTTCAAACTGTAATGTGCCAGAACAGTATGAAAGACGTAGGAGCCCAGATGTGGAAGTTTAGTTAAAGAAAAAATTATGCTATTTTAGGCATATATTATGGGTCTTAGATATATAAAAAATATATAAAAAACATGTCTATGGCTTGCTCAAAATACCAAACAGATAGGGCATTTTAGACATCCCTCATATCCCTCTATCTCAGCCCCGTTAGAGAATGGCTGATTCTCTGCTGGCCCCGCCCCCTTTTGAGCACCAGGCACACTGTGAGTTCTGTGACGAGCAGGCTGTCTGCTCTGCTCAGATACAGCTAAATGCTGCTGTGATGAAACGCCATATCATGTTCCAAATCACTTCAAGCATTATTCTGAAACAGTATGGAGCTTAAATGCTTATTTCCTTGTGGGTTTACTACAAGGAGAGTACGTTGTACCCCAGTTTTTAGAGATTTGGGTACGTAGGAAGAGAGAGAGGGTTTTATTTTCTGACACTTTGTGAATTCCTTGACACACCGGGGACACATATTTATGTATAAAGGACATCAAAAAGTGCATTTTGCATGATAGCACACCAAGTTTTCATTTTCTTAAGCCTTAAATATTTTTTAAGATTTCTGGAAGAAAGAAATCCAACTTCTATAATGAAATTGAGAGCTGTAACTATTCATCTACCCATTCCACTACTAGTTTCATATGTAAGTGATTATGTGTGATTTTGTAAAAAAGAACGCCGACAGGTGTAACAGGACCCTGACGCAAAAAGCAGGCGCCTTGAATCACTCTGAACACATCGTCCGACTTATTACATGGCTACTGACTTAATAAATCAACAATTTGACACAACATATTCATTTTAAAATAATTGTTTTTTTCTTCCTCTATTACGTCTTCTTCTGCTGTTCCCTTTTGTGATTACTTCTTGGTTGTGTTCAGATTGTCAATTTAGCTTGGGAAGGTTCCTAACGTAGTGAAATTACCCAGAAGTCTTTAAGTGGCACCGCAGGCGGGGGCTATGGGGCTTAACAGGTTAACCTGTTAAACCCCAAGCCTGTTTTTCAGTCTCAGGCTCGAAAATGACATTCCCAGAACAAATGAATATATCTTCACTTCTAAAAGGGGTAAATTAATAATCTTTTTTCTCAAAGCAATGATACACCTGTGAGTTGGATGTAGAAAAGTCAGAATCAATATAGATGTTTGTATTTTAAAGTAAATTTAGATTGAACATAGTAAAAAAATGTAAATTATAGTTTCCGTCCAAAAAAAAACATTACTTATAGTGAAAACCACCCTTGAATGATGGGATAGTAGACTAAAAGCT
The DNA here is from genome assembly GCA_943590975.1 of Lindbergichthys nudifrons. Lineage (NCBI taxonomy): Eukaryota > Metazoa > Chordata > Actinopteri > Perciformes > Nototheniidae > Lindbergichthys > Lindbergichthys nudifrons. The sequence continues at coordinate 306,399 of CALSBW010025521.1, read as the reverse complement.
TTAGGAATCCAAACTATAACATATAATAAGTACCCTGTATCAAGATTGAGGCAAAATAAGTTACATTTGACCTTTTAAGAGAGGTTTAGAAGAAAAAAAACACCTCTGGGGTCATTTGGGTGTATTTGCCATATCTCTGGAACCCATTGGTCGATTTTGATGATTCACACCTCTTTTGAACCGTTAGAGCCAATAGAATCGAGGGGAAGTTCCTAAATCCACCTACACCAGTGCTTCTCAAAGTGTGGTCCGCGGACCACTGGTGGTCCGTGAGCGCCCCCTAGTGGTCCGTGAGTATATTGGTAACATTTCACATTTGAAATTAATTACTTTAAAGGTCCCATGACATGGCCATTTCTACTGATCATAATTCCATTGTTGAGGTCTACTAGAATAGATTTACATTGTGCAATTTTCCAAACTCACATTGGTTTTCTCATACAGCATCTCTGTATAGATGCATTCACTGAATTTCACTCTCTGTCCTAAGCGCCTTGTTGGAGCTCCTGCCCCCCCCCCCCCCCCCTGTGAGCCCAGTGTGCTCTGATTGGTCAGCTCGCCCACTGGCTCGCTCGAGGAGCTGACAGTGTAAGCTGGCTTACTGGTGTGGTTTCCTGTTTGCTGCGAGACAGCGAGACATCGCGAATGCACGCGGGAAGGGGGGGGGGTACTGAGGGGGCTGCAGCAGCCCCATCTGCGAGGCTCCACTAGCACCCGCATCCCCCCCCCGCACCCCAAAACGCGGTGCACGTACAGTGTAAGCGCCCCACAGTTTCGCAGCGCTGCGAGGCTCCACTAGCACCCCCACCCAAGCACGTGACATTTTCGACGCTAAAAGAGTGTGTGTGTGTGAGGAGCTCCACGGATTGGTCCATTTGGACCAATGGGTCCATTTGGGTACGGGCACGTCGCCATACCCAGGAAGAAAACAATGGATGAATAAAAATGTCCAACAAGGCGTTTTGGAGCAGCATAGACAGGTATTTTCTATGTTAGAGTTTTACTCGCTACAGGGTGCACTTTGAGGGTTTGTGACTCTGCAGACCGTTTACATGCATAAAACCCTTCATAACACACAAGGGGACGGGTAATAACCGGAAAAGCATGACATGGGACCTTTAAGCTTTCCGCACTGTCGCGAGAATATCTTCCCAGAGCAACACCTTCGTCACACATGTTGCCACTTGTTTGTACCATTTTCAGGCGATTTGTAATCTGTTCTTGAAAAACGATGTGGTTTATTTTAGATTTCAAGAAGCGTATAAAACAAACAATGTTTTTTATGAACATTTATCCATGCTGGAAGTAGATTTAGATGTGTTAGGAGTTAGATAGAGATTATTATCTAATATATGCATCCAATGAAGCATTGCATGAAGTATGTTGATGATCAGAGGCTGTTGTTGGGGCTGCATAAACCTAACATGTGAAAAAAGGGCTTAGACCTCAGATGCGGCTTTCACACCAGCGCTTTTCCCGTTCTAGCTCCGTGCTAGAGCTTTTCTGGTTCAGCTCCGATTTCCCTTTTCTACTCCCATTTTGTTCACACCGCCCAGAGCCCGACTGGTGCTGCCGCTGCTGCGTCATGACGTCACCGTTTACATCGCTGATTTGCTCCCCAACAGTGTTACGGCGCTCACTACAACAACAACAACAACAACAGGGGACTGCGTCGGGTCCACGATCGTGTTGCTTTTAATCATACAAAGCCAGATTAAATTAAATAACGACTTCTCCAACCTTATACTTTTCTCCCGAGTGCCGTGGTTCATTGTTTATTAATGTGTTTCGGCTGTATTTACCGACCGCTGCAGTGCTGGCTGCTCTTCCACGGGAGTTTATTCTCCCGTTAGCTCCGGGTTAGCTCACACGGCTCTAAAGTATTCACTGTCTGACTGTCACACAAGCAGCTGATACATATCCCCAGTTCCCCAAGTGAATGTGTGTCAGTCTGAATTGACGCTGTTTGGCATCACAACGCCGTTATGAAAGTTTCTTTGGTATAAAATGGGTGATGTTAGCATAGCAACCAAAGCTAAACTGACTATCTTGACTACTTGTTGTTGCTATCCTATTGTGGCATAAGCCGTTTTCTACAGGCACATTTTACCGGTGTATTATTCATTATGATTCTAATCAAATATTATTTTTTACTTATAGTGAAAACTAACCTTGGATAATGGGTTAGTAGACTAAAAGCTTTAGGAATCCAAAGTACAACATATAAAAAGTACCCTGTATCAAGATTGATGCAAAACAAGTGACATTTGACCTTTTTAGAGAGGTTTAGCCAAAACCACCCCACCTTTGAGGTGATTTGGGTGAAAATGTTTTTTTTCCATATCTCTGGCCCCCCTTGGTCGATTTTGATGGTTGACACCTCTTTCTGACCGTTAGAGCCAATAGAATCGAAGGGGGAGGCCCCCACACACACTCGTTGTGAAAACAAACGGTGGGGGCTTCGCGCATGTAATTTTGCAACAGAGTGGACCGATCTCTTGCTCTGACATTTGGAAACGAAAAAGCAGTTTTATTGCTTATGGATTATCAGAAATAATTTCAAAGAGGACACAGACACATGGGATGAACCTATGGATTAACTGCAGCATCGTTTTTTTATCGTTTTAATGCCATTGAAGACCAATTTTGACCAAGGTAAGCCATGTTAGCGTTTCTAGCTACCTTGCTCCACATGTTATGATGTACGCTTTCGTTTATAGCGTCGCAAATGTTTATCACTGAGTGTTGAGGTGGGCAGCCCCAGATTCTGTGTCTCCAGGAGATGCAAAACGAGGGGTTGGCTGTGCATCTAGGATAAGTAATAAGGGAGTTATGAGTGAGTTTAGGTGCAGTTTTAGGTTACATTTTTTCGCTCGTGGCTAATTCAGAGGCTGAGTGTTAGCATTGTGGGTTTTTTTTGGAGAAAAAAAATTAAAAAGATCAGTTAGCTCAGTTTCTTCCCGTTACATGGATATAAAACATTCATAGTTTAATAAATATTAAGATTCCTTAGACGTTGTTTCCTGCAAATTACGCGTTTATCTGCACGGTACCGGGGGGGGCGGTGCGTAACAGGTTAACAGTTAAAACAACAAGTTCTTCCTTTTTCACAAACTAAAAAATCAGTTCTGTAATGCTTGAAGTGACATGCTACCTTGAAGTAAATACACTTGGCCTGGGTTGGGTGAGTGTGGATAGCCGAATACTGCAAAGTGTCATCTCCAGATGTCTGGAGTCTGATGACCCTGCTATTGTCGGCCTCATCTCGAGGACATCAAGGAGTACAGAGAACAACTCAGGACGTTTCCCTCAAGTGCCAGGGGAACCACCTCCAGCTCAACTCAGGAGAGACCAGGGAGCTGGTTACACAATTACCCAAATGAAATAATTTTCCAAACTGGGATCAATGAAAGTATATCTTATCTTCAACGTACCTGGGTGTTCATCTGAATAATAAACTGGACTGGACTGATCATTCGGCTGCTCTGTACAAGAAAGGACAGAGCAGACTGTATCTGCTGAGCAGACTGAGGTCTTTTGGGGTGAGGGGGCCCTCCTGCAGACCTTCTATGACCCTGTTGTGGCATCACCTATCTTTTATGGTGTCGTCTGCTGGGGTAACAGCATCTAATTTCTTCTTATTAATGGAAGTCAAGCCTTTTTGTCTGCCCTGTACCTTTGCTGCTGTAACATCATACATTTCTCCGCTGCGGGACGAATAAAGGATTTCTGATATCAGAATAGCTGCTGTGTGACTATTGTCACCCGGGGGTGAATAGACAATCGGAATAAATAATGATTCAGTTGTTTGGTCCATTAACTGTATGCCACTGTGCATTGTTGACCATAATGTACGGTAAGGGACTCAGTCTCCACACTGAAAGCTCTTTACTAATGCAGAGAGTAAGATTCCAGTCATTGCCAAGGTGTTAGTGAGCCCAAGGTTCACTAACACAAATATAATTTCAGGGTCAGGGGCGAAGTAAGACCATCAAATGGATGAAAGAAGGGTGAAGCCCTGAAGAAAGGTTTTGGGGCAATCGCAAGTAATCAAGCATATGTGACAGACTTGTGCTGACAGGATGCCACAAAGACACAGCAGGCCAAAGATGGGTCCCGTGTCCCTGGAGACAGATGTCATACCAGATGTGAGATCACTATGCTATATCCTCAAAGAAAAAAAAGTTCCCTTTTATTTGAGTAGTGTAAATCATGATTTATACACTGAGACTTGATCAAGCACTCCTGAAGTTCAAATAACAAAGAATTACCAGCGCAATGGGAATACAATCCTAAACATTTGCAGTCATTTATTATATTGATGTGCTCTATTTAACTGACAGATCTTTGTGTCTATTTTCACATTTCCTCCTGCTTACACAATGCTTTGAAAATGTAGCGTCACTCTACATTGTCATGTTAACAAGGAGTAGAGACTGTTTTGAGATAAGTAAGATCAATGGACAATTGACAGTATGTTGAATTAAATAAGGGAATTGCCGGGTGTTTGTAAAAATGTCATCTGTTAAAAAACACGACTACATTTTAGGTCCTAGTACTGAAGGACTGGCTTCCTGTTGACCAGGACACTAGCCCCAACCCAGCCCTGAAAACAGCAGGGTGTTAGACATAATGCATCTTTAAAAAATACAGTTTTTTTCAGTTGCTAACACACAAAAATCTCACATAAGGCATAATTATTTAAACTCACACTCAAAGAGCAAAACCTCAGCTCAAATCTCCAAAACTCTAAACACATTTTCAGCTTTGCAGCCAATTTGCAATTCAACTTGGCACTTTTTGCAAAACACTGCACACGGTTCTCTAAGTAAGTAAAATGCTAAACACATGAACCAATCAACAAATACACGTGCCAAATGAACTTAAACACGGAAATGCTTTATTGATAACTCAGTAATCAGGATGTAAGCACTTGAATAAGGCTCCACATAATACCTTTTTATAACAACAATGGATATATGGATAGCAGCAAGAGGAAGAGGTAGAGGGAAGATAAGAGGATGCGAGGGAGGATGAACTGAAGTCAATTGAAGAGTTTATATGCAGCATAACGGTTAACCTTATGTTGCCTGAAAAGTTGTTCAGGCATGACTGAACAACTGTTGCTGACAAGATGGCGCCTGTGTCGGCATGCCGCTCCCTCAGCTCTCTGCCTTTAGCTATCCTGCTTTTGTTCTATGTATGTCAAAATGTCTCTGCTCTGCTCGTCTATGATCGCCAAGCTCTCCTCCACCTCAGACCCTCACTGGAGTTTATACTGCTGCCCAAACCTACATCTGGCAACCGTAAATCGACTCCCCCCCCCTCTACTGTCTGATATTCCCACCTACCTGCGCCGGTTGCCCTGCATCCTGCCTCACCGAAAGCGCTTTAGACGACGGGGAAAGAGTGGTGGTGCTCTGGTCCATCTTAAGGCATACCTGACGGCTTCTTCTGGGACTTATCCACGCATCAGATGCCATGGCCCTCCCGCTGCACGCCATCTGAGGGATCGGTGGATTCACCCTGTCTTTCCGGAGCTGCGGCCTCTGCTGGGCCCACTGACAGCTCCTCCTGCCCGCGCTGCGTTCAACACGCACATCTTCGTCCGCTAAGACGCACTACTAAGACGTCAAAACCTCTGGTTAGGGACTTTTTAAATCTCCTTGATTCTTTCGGTCTCATTCAGTCCGTGGCTGGCCCAACACACGAAAAAGGACACACCTTGGACTTAGTATTATCGTTTGGACTGTCTGTATCTGTGGATGAAATCTGTGCAGCAACACGTATCTCAGACCATTTACCGGTTCTGTTTACAACCTCGATCCCTTCCGCTGGAGTCGAATCACGTGCCCCTGCGCGTCGTCTGCGTTCGATTAACCCCCTTGACTGCCTCACAGTTCTCTGATGTTTTTAATGCTTCTCCGATCTGTAATTTAGAGGTGAACTGTGCTTAGTGCGGATGAGCTTATCTCCATGTTTGACTCGACATGCACCCTAACACTGGATTCCGTTGCTCCTTTTACGCTTAGACGCACCAAAGTTCTCTCAGAGCCGTGGCTCAATGACTGTACTCGCGCTCTTAGAAGCACCTGCAGGCGTGCAGAGAGAAAATGGAAAAAGGATAAACTCCATGTCTCCCTCGAAATCCTTCGTGCTTGCCTTTCTGACTACCAGACGGCAGTCAAAGCAGCCAAAACAGAGCACATTTCTGTTAATCTCCAAAAACAGCCATAAACCTCAGGTTCTTTTTAATGTCCTCAACTCGATCATTAATTCCTGTGATGCTTCTCCAATTGTGCCATCGACTACTCTCTGTGATACATTTCTTAAATGTTTTATTGAAAAAGTATCTGCTCTTAGGCTAGCCCACACTAGTGCTACCCCAGATCCTGCTCCTTTTCTGTGCCCTGCTGTCCTCGACCACTTTGAGCCTGTATCCCTCTCTTCTCTCTCGGATGTAGTCAAGCACCTGCGGCCGACAAACTGCACCTCAGACAGCATTCCCTCTCGCCTTCTCAGAGACGTTTTCGAATCAGTTGGAGCAAGTGTTTTATTGCTTGTAAACACCTCTCTTAGCTCAGGATGTGTCCCAGCTAGGGATGGGTATCGTTTGAAGTGTATCGATTCCGATTCCGATTCCGGTTCTGCTTAACGATTCCGGTTCTTATCGATACCCCGTTTCGATTCCAAAATTGTAAAAGAAAGAGGTCAATCGTTTAGATAACAAAAATCTCTTTATTCTTTTAAGCTTTAACTGATATTTTTACAAATCAAAAATATACATGCAATACAAATGTATTGCACAATAGCTGTGCTTTATTTTAACTGAGCTATGCCTGTGGCAAGCTATTAACAGGCATTACACTGTGCCTTTTCCTCCGGGTCACCGCGGCGCAGACGGACCCGGTGGAATACAGGGTCTACCGCGTTTAGGAACCGTTAAGCAGAACCGAAATTGTGTATTTTGTATGGGTACCTGGTACTCGGCATTTTCTTATCGGTTCTCATCTGGAACCGAGTTTCGGTTCCCAACCCTAGTCCCAGCTGCCTTCAAACATGCCGTGGTGCAACCACTACTTAAAAAGAAAAATCTCGACCCATCCATTCTCGCAAACCCTAGGCCCATCTGCCCAGCTACCTTTTTTATCTAAAGCCCTGGAGCAAGTCGTCTATGTCCAGCTACAGTCGTTCTTAACCACGCATGGAATCCACGAAAAGTTTCAGTCTGGCTTCAAACCTATGCACAGTACTGAAACAGCCCTTTTAAGAGTTTTTAATTATCTGCTCCTAGCCGCCGACTCAGGTAGCACAGCTGTCTTGGTGCTGTTAGACCTGACAGCTGCCTTTGACACTGTGGACCATAGCATCCTGCTGTCACGGCTTGAACAGTCCGCTGGCATCACAGGCTCTGCCCTTGCATGGTTCAGGTCCTACCTGACAGACCGTAGCTTCTCGGTACAGCTAGGTGCCTTCTCCTCTGCCAAAGCCCCTCTTACCTGTGGGGTTCCCCAAGGCTCGATCCTGGGCCCCATCCTTTTTCTACTGTACATACTGCCCCTAGGCTCAATTCTCACAAAACACAATATCCCCTTCCATTGTTACGCTGATGATGTACAAATATATCTGCCTCTCAATCCAAATGTCAACTCACTACAGCAGCTGATGGACTGCTTTACAGAGATCAAATCCTGGCTGAGCCAAAACTTCCTCAACCTCAACGAGAGCAAGACTGAGGTCATCTTTTTTGGACCCCAACCTCCAGCCTCTCCGGTTGATATTCTGGGCTCCCTCAATAAAAACATCCTCCCCTCTGTCACGAACCTTGGAGTGACCTTCACTAGCGCTTTTAAATTTGATAAGCAGGTCAGCACCGTAGTCAAGACCTGCTTTTTCAAAATACGACTATTGGCCAAGACCAAGTCGTTTTTATCTTTTAAAGACCTAGAAAGGGTTATTAACGTTTTTGTTACCTCGAGACTGGATTACTGCAACGCTCTGTATGTGGGTATGGACCAGGCATCAATTAGACGCCTGCAGCTAGTTCAGAACGCAGCTGCACGTCTTCTCACTGGCCATAAAAAGCGTGACCACATCACTCCAATTCTAGCCTCACTGCACTGGCTTCCTATTCGGTTCAGAATTGATTTTACACTCCTTTTATTTGTTTTCAAAGCCCTAAATGGGCTGGCTCCAGCCTATATAGCCGAACTCCTCCATCGCAACACCCCAGCCAGAGCCTTAAGGTCGGCTGACCAGCTGCTGCTGATAGTGCCCAAGACCAGGCTCAAAATCCGAGGGCACCGAGCATTCGCAGCAGCTGGCCCTAGGCTCTGGAACACTCTGCCCTTCCACGTGAGGTCGGCCCAGACATTAGGGTTTTTTAAATCAACACTTAAAACTCACTTCTTCTCTCTGGCCTTCGAGCCTTTTCTTATCAAGCTCAACTTTTGTGGAATCAGCTTCCAGTTTGTGTTCGGGCTGCAGACAGCCTATCCGTTTTAAGAGTACGCTTAAGACCTTCCTTTTGATAAAGCTTATAGTTGATCAAATAACCTAATGAGAGTGCTTTGACGCCTCTTCACCTACATTTTGGTTCTTGCTCTTTCACTTAAATCCTAAAAACTTGGATCTTATATTTAAAACTAACGTTATTACTACTCTTTCTATTTTCACTTTACCCAAAACCTTTTCCCTCCACGACCTCACGAGGTTTTATTAGAGGGAAACAAGTTTGCAGAGGGGCTTATTCCAGCCGGGGAGTGTTATGCCGTAGTCACAGCGTACCTCCTTACCTCTCACCAATTCCAACTAAGGCCCCAGCGGGGACCTTGCTCCCTGCGTGTGCCTGTCTGTGTCGGTGTATCTGCATGTTCCGATTAACCCAGCCTCCCCCAAATTTTCTTTTTTTTTGTGTCTATATCTACGCCGGGATCCGGAGTCGAGGCTTATCCTCTTGCTGTGGTCCTGTGCCCTGGATCCTCTATCCTGAGTTCTGGATTAAGTCGTGGACTTCGGGTCGTGGCCGGTCCTGCCTGGGTCTCGTCATGCTGCTTCCCTGATGGCTCCCACAGGATTGTTCTTGACATCTTCGTGGATTCATCTTCTTATTATAGACACATGCATTTCCAAACATTCGGTCTACCTATGCTGTAAAATGTATTATCTCTTACCAGTGTTGTAGTCAAGTCACCAATTCATGAGTCCAAGTCACTCTCGAGTCACCACTCTTCGAGTCCGAGTCCAAGTCCGAGTCACCAAGGGAGAGTCGTAGTCGAGTCCGAGTCCAAGTCCGAGTCACCCAAGGAGTGTCCGAGTCGAGTCCGAGTCCGAGTCATCATTACCTGTGTTCGAGTCCGAGTCCAAGTCCGAGTCACCCAAGGAGTGTCCGAGTCGAGTCCGAGTCCGAGTCATCATTACCTGTGTTTGAGTCCGAGTCCAAGTCCGAGTCACCTAAGAAGAGTCCAAGTCAAGTCCGAGTCCGAGTCATCATTACCTGTGTTCGAGTCCGAGTCCAAGTCCGAGTCACCCAAGGAGTGTCCGAGTCGAGTCCGAGTCATCATTACCTGTGTTCGAGTCCGAGTCCAAGTCTGAGTCACCTAAGGAGTGTCCGAGTCGAGTCCGAGTCATCATTACCTGTGTTCGAGTCCGAGTCCAAGTCTGAGTCCCCAAAGAAGAGTCCAAGTCAAGTCCGAGTCACAAGTCTTCATGTATTAATCCTCGTGGATATGTGTTGAAATGTAGCTGCTCCTCTACATTGCTTTTATCCTGTCATGTTATACTAATGTGTCTATTGAACTGCTGTGAAGCAAGTTGGCTACAATTCTTGTAATAGGTGCTATACAAATATAAAGTTTATTACTAATATTAATATTATTATTATTATTATTATTATTATTGTAAATGACCTTTAATATGTCTAACTATATTTAAAGGGGACCTATCATGCAAAATGCACTTTTGTACGTCTTTTATACATGAATATGTGTCCCCGGTGTTCCAGGGAACTCACCAAGTGTCAGAAAACACAACCCTCTCTATTTTCCTCCATACCCAAATCTCTAAAAAAGGGGCTGCAACGGATCTGATAAAAACTGATCCAGATTTGAACACTGTCCTGACGTCAGGACAGTGGCGCTAAGGCTATTGGGCCAACTCTCCACCTAACAGGGGCGCAAAAGCGCTGGAGACGCTGTAGTACATATTCCAGGCCTGTAAGTGGCGCTGTAGTCTGCCACAAAAGCAGTGAAGAAGACTTCCCGCGCATAGTTACCATGGTTACCCTTCTGTTTATTCTCCGCTGAAGCTTTTTTTCTCCCTCCCCGAGGCAAGCGTTTGCTCCCGCTGCTTTAATTCAATGCAATCCCTCCCCGTCGAGGCAAGCACTGTAATTCTCTCCGGTTAGTCCACCAGCAGATGACAAACACCCACCTCTCCGCCTCTTCCAAGGAACAAGGGGACCGTGCGGCAGAGTTTCAGTTAGGTTTTCTTTCGCCGGTCAAGATGTCTGTTAAAGTTTAAATCTTCCAGACAAAATTAGAAAAGTGCCGGTCAAAGGTCTTCTTTGTTATTTATTGAGCTTTAAAACAAATGAATAACGACTCTATAGGCCTATAATAATATAATAAAACACGGAGGACGGAGATCTATTTTTCTCCCCCTCTTCTGACAGCCCAGCAGCTGATCAGAGCGCACTGCAGCTCACAGAATCAGCCCCCTGCAAAAACAGTGCTGGAGAACAGCACATAGAGCGAAATGAGGCATGGCTTAAAATCATGATCTGTTTGGTATTTTGAAAACAGAAACGTATAAATATACCTTATATAGGTATGGCCCTACAATATATCATTTAAATATAGCATGATAAGTCCACTTTAAAATGAGTTACCTTTTTCATTACATTTGTATGCCAATATTTTCCTATGGTAAAGTTTTCGTTTTGCACTTTTATTTTGATAGTAACAAGATCGGGACTCTTATTTTGAAGGAACTTTTACCGGTTAAATCGGTTTACTGATGAAGATTAAGCCCCAGAAAGCACATGGCTACTTAGCATGCAAAATGACGTCATTCTGCATGCTAAGTAGCCATGTGCTTTCGTGTTATCGGCTGAATCTTTATGTATTGATTAGATCACGTTACTCTGATGATAGTGTTCAAGACAGCCTATATGTCTGAACTCGATCCTTAGAGTAATGTGTTACGGAGCCTTCTCTTCAATATTTTTTCCACTTAACGAGCATTTTGCGCTGCTCTTTTCCAATGTGGAAGCAGAATGTGTGAAAGCATACAGCACGATGTGGGGTGTGTCTCTAGACATCTTTAGACTGGAATAGCAGGGCCCAGTACGTGAACTCGCCTTGCAGGTGCACACGCCAGGATAGAGGACATCAGACTCCAGAGAAAACTTGCTCGAGTCCGAGTCCAAGTCCAAGTCGGAGCGTCAATGTACAAGTCGAGTCCAAGTCAGCGGACGCGAGAATTCACGAGTCCGAGTCCAAGTCATCGTGCGCGAGAATTCACGAGTCCAAGTCTGAGTCGCGTCAATCAGTGCGCGAGTCCGAGTCGAGTCACAAGCCCGAGTCCAGGACTCGAGTACTCCATCTCTGTCTCTTACACACGGCATCTATTGCACGTCTGTCCGTCCTGGGAGAGGGATCCCTCCTGTTGCTCTCCCTGAGGTTTCTCCCATGTTTCCCCTTAAACTGTGGGTTTTATCTCCGGAAGTTTTTCCTTGTACAATGTGAGGGTCTAAAGGACAGAGGGTGTTATTTTTCTCATACTGATATTCTGCACAAACTGTGCTGTTGTATTTGCTGTAAAGTGTCCTTATTGTAAGGTAATTATTATATGTACAGCACTTTGGCTCGACCAAAAATCGTTTTAAAAATGTGCTATATAAATCAAATTTGATTTGATTTGATTTAAAGCTGTCTTTTCCATTTACTGTATCAGATAGAGAGCATACTTTTGGTTCACAAAACTGCAACTGTGTTTGCTGTGCATTTTGTTCTGGAGAGAAATACAAATGTTTTGTTTCAGCAGAATATTGGTGTTTCTGCACATTTTTGGTGTGCATAATTTCCTACATACAGAAAAAAGCCCATAAAAGTAAGTGTGCTTTAGATAGAGCACCACAGTGTTTAGTTGGTTGGACAAAGTGTATTGTACTATAAATGAAGTGGGTGCCATTTTGTGCAAAAGTTAGGTTTTGGTAAGTGTTTATGTAGTTTTGGGTGCAGCACTTCATTTTGCAAGAAAAATTAGGTGTTTGGGTGTGTGGTTTTGAGAATTGTGTTAAAGGTGGGGTAGGTAATTTTGGAGAAACCAGCTCGAGTGCGCTAGAATTTGAAAATACACAGCCGGAACAAATCTGCCACTTCCTTACAGAGCCCCTCCTCCAACACAAACGAACGCGCACGTGACCAATGAGGGCACGAGATAAGTTTGTGCGCTGATGGAAGGCTGACAGGCAGGTAGGCCATCCAGTTATTTTAGCCGGGCCGGCTAAAATGATTGGTCGTGCTTTTTACAGTACTACAGCTTCCACAGATGAAATTTTTTTATGGATTTTTTGTCAAAGCACTTCAGATATTCATTGCTATCAGGATGTTAAGAGCATTCCATAGAATATAACAAAAAGTGTATCTCGAGCCGGTTTCTCAAACTTACCTACCCCACCTTTAAGTGTTTTGAGAAAATGAGCCCTGTTGTTAAAAAATGTGTTTTAGCAATTGAAAAAAACTGTAAGAGGCAGAAGGGTTGTTTTGAGTAGATTTTGAATCTCGAAATATCGTGCGACTACCTAAAAGTGCTAAATTACAACATATATGTAACTGAAGTGATTCAACTTTGACATTAAAGTGGACCTATCATGCTATATTTGAAACATATATTGTAGGGCCATACCTATAAAAAACATGTCTTTTTTTTCAAAATACCAAACAGATCATGCATTTTAGCCATGCCTCATTATGCTCTATTTGCTCTTTTCCAGCCCTGTTTTTGCAAGGGCTGTTTCTGTGACGTAGCTTTAATGCAAATGAGCTGCAGCTGACCACGCCTCCCTGCAGGAGAGGGAGATCAGCTGCTGGGCTCTCAGAAGAGGGGGAGGAAAAGAGAGGCTCCGTCCTCCGTGTATTATTCTTATATTATTATATAGAGTCGTTATTCATTTGTTTTAAAGCTCAATAAATAACAAAGAAGGCCTTTGACCGGCACTTTTCTAATTTTGTCCGGAAGATTTAAACTTTAACGGACATGTTGACCGGCGAAAGAAAATCTAGTTCATAAACATGTCCGTGGTAAAATGTTTAGAACACACAAGCAGAAATCTGCCGGAGTCTTCTGGCACATGTCCCTTGAAAATGAAGTCTAGCCACAGATTCTTGTCTTTTTCCAGGGATGGCATTGCATGTAGTCCCTTATCCCGATTCTTGCAGCCAACAACAGCACAACATTTAACTCCCTTAGACATCCTGGCAAAAGCAGGCAAAAACACAGATGTGACTGGGGGAGATTTAGCTTTCCGACAGCCTATATGCGAATGAGAGGTTGGGCAATGGCCGTGGCCGTGGCCCAACAGACCTCTCATCCCCCTGATAGGTGGAGAGTTGCCCATATAGGCGGAGCACCCCTTTTCTGACGTCAGAGAAATTCAAATCTGTATCAGCTCCGTTGCAGCCCCGTTTTTAGAGATTTGGTATGGAGGAAAAGAGAGAGGGTTGTGTTTTCTGAGACTTGGTGAGTTCCCTGGAACACCGGGGACACATATTCATGTATAACAGACGTACAAAAGTGCATTTTGCATGATAGGTCCCCTTTAAGTTTAGAAAACCTTAAATTCGCAACCCTTTTAAAGTTTTACCCTTTTCACTGTAAGTACAGCATCAATATGTAGTGTTTACTGTAAACACCATGAACACAAAGATAGATCAAACAATCAGCTGGGCCACTATTTCAACCAGAGAACAAATATATGGACAGGATGTAATGTGCAAGGGGATTGAGCTCTGCACAACATTTACTTACCTTACTTTACCCCAGTGTTTCTCAAAGTGGGGGGGCGCGCCCCGTCTGGGGGGCGCAGAGGCATATCAGGGGGGGCGCGAGAGACCAGGAGGAAAAATTGTTATGAAAAAAAAAGAAAGAAAAAAATGATGACGTCGGCATGACCGGAGGAACACTAAACTGTTGTGTCGTGTAGTTACACTTAGAAACCTATGAGGGCGCTGTAGGACACAGGTGTGTAATGTACATGATGAGTGTTAAGGAATAATTCTTCTAGATATCTAACCTTTTGCTCTGTGACGTTTTATGATCTACTCTGACGTCTGTTATCTCCTTTAAGAAAAGGCCTTGGTGCCATATGTGTTGTTGTCACCAGTTTGTGACCGGTCAACTTGTCTGGCACGAATGGTAATTGTTGTGAGAACACTGAGGCACTTCTTTATCGGTGTTTGTGGACTCTAGGATGTGAAATCTTCGAGGCCATCAGTGTCGGAGGCAGGTGGCTCAGTGTTCCCAGCTGTTTAGTCTACTCCTTCAGAGATGTTGATTACTCTCTGTGAACCAGTTAAAAGGTCTAGCATAGAGAGAGGCTCTTCAGAATTGACGTGGCAACTCTACCATGAAGTCAGAACCTCTGACTCTTTGACTTGTGATGTGAATCCTCCGGGCCGAATACTCTGAATAAACCCATCAGTGTTTGACATCAAAGCTCCAACTCTCACCGTGTCTCCTTCCTGAGTCGGTGACTCCATGCATTGCTACACAGAAGTTTCTTCCACAATGAGGATGGAAGGTCAAGCCTGCAACCCCGTTTTGAAGAAATGTGCAGTGCAAAACTGGCTCATTGCAGCCACTAATGCTGTGATAAGACACACTTTTTTGCCAAATATCAGCATTTTTGTTCTTTTTCCTTTTTTTGCAGAGATTGCAAAGTGGCAAAGTATTATAAGTTATTATTCTAGCAAAGTGATTGCACAATTGTATTATTTATTATTATTTTTGAGCACACAGACTTATGGAGCATTGTTTTATTATCACTGTTCTAGCAAAGTGATTTTTGAATTATTTTTTTTAAAGGAATGCTGACTTTCATATTGATGTATTTTAATAAATGTTAACTTGGCCCATTATGTGACTATTTGTGTTGGGGGGGCCCGACTTTTTTTTTCCTCCAAAGGGTGGGGCCTGACAGAAAAAGTTTGAGAACCACTGCTTTACCCCAACTTTAATGAATGAAAGCTTTAAAGAACAGGATTCACATATACTTTCTCATTACTATACAGCACTTCAACATCTCTCATACAACTCACTGCTCCATGTGTTCACAAAAACGTTCATTATGCATTCAGAACATTGTTAAAGAGAAAATTATGCAAGCAGTGGCACAAAGAAAATGTTGTGATAATCGTAAAAAAGTGATTGGGGAAAGGGAAGTTATATTTTGACTTAAAGTTGTCAGATAATTGACTATCCCAGTGATACAGTAACATGCCATTTTTTAAATGCTATGATAAAGCATAAAATAAAAGCAAGTGCTGCAGCTGAGGCTGCTTTACACAGATAACCAAAATTGAATGTAACATTTACTTTCTGCTAAATATGCCCCTGCTCTCTATTCTCGCTCTGACTCTCCTCTCTTCTTCTTTTCCATCTCCACCTCCCACTCTCTATTTAATCTGAGTCACTCAGGGTCATGTCTAACACATCTCCATCATAGTGGGAGGATGGAACAAAAGAACACATGCCACAAACCCAAATCTGTGTATTATGTTGCAGCGTGCAAATTACTATGGTTTCCTTCCTGTAACCCTGGTGAAACCACTCCCATAGGATCATCATCATCAACATCCCCCTTCCCCCCTAGTCCCAATGCTCCCCGGCCGCTGTACAATAGCTGCCCACTGCTCCTACTACTAGGATGGGTCAAATGTAGAGGCCAAATGTCACTGCGTGTGCTGTGTGCTCTGCATGTGTGACCATTAAAGAGGGTTTCATCCCTCAGATTCTATCATCATCACCATCAGCATCAGAATAAACAGATCTATAGCCTAATATTTCAAACTACTTTCAGACCGTCTATTTAACTCCCTTTTAACTCTTGTGCCCTTTACTACGAGGGGCTCCCGCTCTATAAAGTCAAGTCTGTTTGCTTTCGGCTCCATCAGGTCTGTTCAGACTGCACCTTGGTCCGTTGAATGAAATTAAGAACTTGTGTAATAAATTCATCTGTAATATTTGAAAGTGGTTTTCCATTGTGAGGTCAAAGTAGGTCAAGTCAGTGGCCCACATAGCATGAATATTGTCATAAAGTGAAAAAGGGAAGAATAAAAACTAACCGAGATAAAAAACGTTCTCTTACCTGTCCTGTGATTGATCCTCATACATCCTCTCCTTTCCCTCTTTAAAAAGCCGGATGGCCCGTTTAGATTTCCTCATAAGGCTATCAATGTAGACTTTGAAGAACTCATTCTCACTGAGCTGTGTGAGTCTCTGGTTCTCTTCATATTTTCCCAGAGTGAGCCGCAGGTGCTGGTAGGCATCAGGTAAGATATCCAGGATGTACGGTGGACTGTTTTTCAGCTGGAGTCTGGGATTTTGGCAGAGGCGGACCTGTGGTAAAAAATAAACATGAATTACTGCTTGTTTTATGTCCTTACATGTTTTGTTTACACATTTGAGAGGGCTCTGCCACCAAGGTGCATCACATGTTTATTGATTGAATCTTATTAACTGAACAAACTCTTACTCTGCTCAAAGGGAAACTCTAAAATGTAACTATGGTAAAATATGTTAAGAGTAAGCTATTATGGAAATGATTTACTAATCTGTAAGACATGTGTTATGATGTCAAATTATTTTATTGTGTACCATGTAGTATGTATGATGTTTTAATGTGTGTAGAACTGCAAGACAGGGTCCGGGAACAGATTTCCTTACAAGGACAATAAAGTATACCATAATGTATCGTATTACTTTATTATCTTTATTGCAAAGACACACTTCTCTCTATTTAGTATCCGGTGGAATGCGGTTCAACAAATCAGTGTTCTGCTGTTCTTTTTCACATCAACAATTAGTTATCATAGTGTCAGAGACAATTAACGACTCTCCTTGATTTAGAACATTAGAGGATATGAAACATATATTTGCATGTATTGAATACACCATCAAAACATGATCAGAGAACACATACTGTAATTACACATTAGCATTTGCTCTACCTTCCATGTGCATCTATAACAAAGTGCCTCCCAGCATGCAGCAGACAAGCTTCATCACTCCCAACTTACAACTTTATCCATGAGTTTCCAGGTCTTCTCCACAGTCCTCCGGTCAGCAGCTGCTTGCTTCGGTGGCCCCACTGCATCCTGGATAGCATCAATGATTCCTAAAATCCGGCCCTTGCTTCGGTTAGGTCCTCTCCCCCCAGGGTTTCGTCCACTGAGAGCAGTTGCCATGTCCTAAACACTGAGCCAAACAATGATGATAAGAGACAGTTCCCTTTTTTCAACTTATACATCAGATACAGTTGTTCCTATCCAGTCACTCTTTGACTGTTTTTTTCTGTGAGTATTATTGTCAATAGTGTTTTAGACAGAATTGTTCAACTTTTACATGAAAGGAAAAAGAGCTTTATATTTGTTAGTGCGTTAACAAAAGTAACCCCCAGGCACCGTTACCATCAGTGCTGAGACCCCGCCCCGGCGCCCTCACTGGGCGGGGGGGGGGGGGTCTTTCTGTTTCTCTACAGATGTTCCTGGTTATAGAATGTGCTGGTAGGACTGTTCAGACGGATACTCTCTTTCACCTACAGTCCAGCGGCGTGTAAAGCTATACGAAACCAAAACTTTTTTTAAATGTGAAAACGTTTTTGTCCAATGACGATCATGTAATTATCAAACCAATATGTTTCATTCAATTTTGAACTGTAACCAGATTGGTCTGCTGGTCTTGTTGTGTTGATCTGGTGTAAAAGAGTGTTATTAAGGTAGTATAACCCCCCGTACTGTGACCGAGCCAACGTTAACGATCCAACTCACGGTCCTACAGTAAGTGTTGTAAACAGGAACTAACAGAACGGATCAATAGCGTGGAAAAACACAAGTCCTAACTTACTAAACCACCAGGGGATGTCAGCTGGGATCCCGGTCCTCTCGGTCCACATGCAGCGCACACACTGAAGGAGTGTCCGGAGGTGGAGAGAGGCAGAAAGTATCCAGCGTGTAATCCCTTACTTAGAACAACCCTCCATGTTTTAGACGTCTTTAAAGCAGTTGAGCTGGTCGCTCTCTACAGGGTGCTTCCTACAGCCCCTCAGTGTGAAGCTAGCTATCATAGATACACATCCAGCTGCACATTTCAAAATAAAGCTTCCACACAGCTACCAACCAAACATAGGCTACATTGGATTTGCATTTTGGTTCTACATAGTCACATGTTATTACATTGTGTTGTTCAATTAAGTGTTTCAGGTTAGTAGTGTTGTAATCTCCCCATTAAAGACCCTTCCGCTCAACAATGATACATGTTATTCCTTTAATGTGAAGGCATGGCGGGGGTTTCCGGTTCTGTGTCAGTGCTGTTGGCGGGAGGCGGGTCAGTGGCAGGATGAAGCATTATTTTCCAGGAACCGATCAACGCAATGAATGGCACCCCACACTTAGGCAGCTCTGACACGGGAGAACAGCTTTACATTATATTTAGTCTCTGGATCAGCACCACGGACAAAGTTGACGGCTGACGTCATAATAATAAACAACGTGTTCCTGAATGTTTCCCTCATGAGCGTTTTAATGATTTTAAAATAAATCTTTGTTCGTTTGTATTTAGCTGTTTGCTATAGTTTATTGACTACAATCGAATATTTTGACAGCAGCTGTATACATGAGCACATGAATTTGCACACGTGCACGTGAATGCACATCCATTGGCCTATACAAAGATAATAAAGGCCCACATATATAAAATAACAAATAAAATAATAGAGCAATTGTAAAATCGTGTTGGCTGATACTGTACAAAGAATCGAGAAGCGTTCTGGTTTAAATAGATAAAGTAACAACTATAATACACTGATATACATTCCATTAAGCATGACTAAATACTGACATCAGGGAAGTTGACTGTTCCTCCCTTGAAAAAAGTTACATTTAGATTTGACCAAGCAACAAGCAACATGATTTTTTTGTCAGCTTTCACATGTCAATGTATTTAAGGCAATTATTATTTTACTTTGTGAAAATTACTACCATTTGTCTCTACATATTGTCTGTAAAAACGTGGTAAAAGTGGTTCTTGCAGTGAGACAACCGAACAGCATGACACTACAGTTGCACTAAGTTCTGATAACGTTGAATATTATTTTAATAATAACATATATTTTAATGTTGATTAACCGCAGAATGTTCATTCATAATCTGATTATCTTTGTAGTACAAAGTGATCTGCACACTGAATAGTGTGTTGGCAAACAGGACTATCATTTGTTTGTGACAGCTGTGCCCAGTATGGGCTCACCAGGGGCGTTTCCTGGACCTGAAAACATTCGGGGCTTAGCCCACAGTGGCGGCGGCGCTACAGTGGAATATTCTACTGCAACACTCCCCACACACACACACACACACAGTATACCCGCGACTGTTACAATGAAGGCTCGATAATCAGTTCACGGCATATAGGCAGGGGTAGTAAAGTGCTATTTTTTATGAGTGGGGGGGGGACCTAACCTCCTCTAGGGGGGTCCGGAGGGATGCTCCCCCGGGAAGATTTGTTTTTAAATATTGAAGTTAAAAGCATCAATCTGGTGCACTTTGAGAGCAACATTAAGAGATCTATGGATACAGCTCTCAGCACCCATATGAAACAGAACTGTAAACAGATTTACTTTTTCTTTAAGGATATTTTACAAATCACTCCCATTTTAAATTCTATTCTTGTTTTACTGCCATATAGTATTTCATAACTGTTTTTCCTTTATTCTCTTTATTTTTTTTATAACTATAATGATCATATAAACGTGTGCCGCGGAAATAATCTTTTGAATCATTTGTGACCAAACCGTTTGAGACCCACTGAGATAACTTAGACCAGGGGTACTCAAACTTTTTTATTAAAGGTCCACTTGTGAACTTTATACAAGGTCACTGGTCCGGATCAATGCCAGTAAAGTCATCCCTGCCCCCCCCCCCTGAAACGAAACTGAAATTAAGAAGCAGTTTCTTATGGCGCGCTATGCATGGGGCCCCCTTGAGGGGGTTTCCCGACATGTCATTGCAGTAAATGAAAGGGTGTTCCATGTTGTTGTTGCTGTGGACCTTCTTAATCTACCTTCTTTGGGGGCCCCCTTCTGGTCCAAGCACTTGCCTGCCTTGCCTGTCGGCAAACGGCGCCGCTTTATACACTCACACATTCAATACATACAGTATGGTGGCTTGGCTGTTTGTCTGTAGCCAATGCCTTGAACCTCGGCAAAAAAGGCATTAGAAGCATTAGAAAGTCAAGGTAAACTTGCGGTTGAACTTGCGGTCTGCAATGAGTGTCACGCTCGCGCACACAAGTAAATATACATGCACGTTTATTCTGACTACGCGTCAGACACAAGACGCGCGTACCTAATGATGTACATTAATTTATCAGAATCAGATTTTTTTTTTTTTTATAATTTTTTTTTTTAATATAATGGGACACAGGGTTCGGTCCGGATTGATTTGCAGTTCGGAGTTTGAGAAGCCCTGCAATATACAGTCTATGGTTGCTACAGAGGATTGTGGGTAATGTAATGTCTTTGGCCATCCAAAACTCATAGAAAACGACTTGTTTCTCAGAATTGAAGGGGAAAACGTGACAAAAGCATTGTACACACACTAAAACCTATCAATGTCGTTTAATTAACAAGGATAACCTGGTGTTTTTGAGTTGATGAGTAGTGGAGATATCACTGTCAAATCAATCGACAGTAAGGAGAATACTTACTTCCGGGTGTACAATTCTCCGTTATCAAATGGGAATGGCCGCTCACATTGCCTTTAACAGCCTCCGACACAAACGAATGCCGTGCTTCCATGAGCGTCAAATCCCGCGGCAGATGGGAATACATTGCAATCAGTTGAAAGCTATTTGCGTCTGTTTATGAAGCTGAAGGAGCCTAGGAGCGTCCCAACTGCACGCCTCGGGACCCTGACCAAGCGTCGCTCCTGGACGTTTATGGAGTGAGAGTGTGTTGGAATCTGACACCCAGAGGGGGAACAGGTAAACTTCGGAGCCACTGGGAAGATTGTATCCACAAAGTCATTCGTCAGGTTGGGAAAGACATGCCCATCTATGAAGTTCTGCCGGAGCAAGGGAAGGGTAGAGGAAGCCGGATACTACACCGTAATCTCCTGTTGCCATGTGACCATCTGCCCTTAGAGATACAGCTACAACCTGCAAAGTCAAAAAGAGAAACTACAACTAGAACAAGTAGGGACAGAGAACAACCGCATCAGGACGACGATGGAAGTGACAGCGATGATGACTGTGAATATTATCACATGCCCAGGGTCCAACCTCTGCCTGTAATGCAGCCTCAGGTAAATACCCACAGAGAGGATCCCGAAGTGGAAATTACAGAAACCTCCCAGGATGTAGAGCATCGGTAACAAGGCATACCCCAGCTCCAAGAGGCTCAGGGCGGAGGTGATGTTCTGAATGAGGAGGACATGTCAGGCCAAGGGGCTCAAGAGGAGATTGCTTTGGGAGAGAGAACACCGGCACCACTTTCACCTGTTCAAAATGAAGATAACAATGACACTGACATTAGATTTCAGCGACCTGTGAGAGACAGACGACCTACGACATTCTTCACATACGATCAGCTAGGTAATCCAGTTTGTTGCAGTGCTAACATCGTATACTGGTACCCGCCACTGCCCTATGCTACAGTGCCAGCCATAGGTACATGGATGACTCCGGTACAGCAGTTTAACTACCAGCCTGTTGTTCCTGGGTACTGAAAGATATGCTTATAAACAGACACACACACACCAGACATACTCATGGACTTTTGAAGAAGCTGAGTGATCACATACACACATATACACTTCAGACACCTATAGACTGAGGAAGGAAAGCTTGGTAGACACAACCATACACCACACACAATGATGAACTTTTGAAGAAGTAGAGTGCTCACACACACAACATACATTCATGCACTGTTAAAAAAAAACGGAGAGCTTATGAACATATGTTTGTCATACAATGATGGACTTTCTACTAAGCCAAGGGCTTAAATGTGTAAATTGAGTGTGTACACTTTTGCCAAACTGAGCAGTGAGCGTGGTATGTGTTTAATAAATGTTTATAGATGTTGCTGACATGTAGGCCTAATATTGTGGATTATAATGTCGGGACGACATCTGTTTTTGAAGGGGAGTGTGTTATAGATATGACAAGTCATGGTTGATGACCTTCCGGGTCTGTCCAGCAGAGGGCGCTTGTTGCTTGCCACTGGTGCATAATACATTGGACTTGAAGCAAACTAACAACGTCTCTGTTTCCTTGTCTGATATTTTCCCCATATTAGGTGAGTTCATCCGTGATAAATGTTATATATGTAGACTGACTGTGTGTAATATTAATGTGAAAAGCACACTGTTGGCGTGATAGTTGTTAAAGGGTATTTTTGGAGGGTTTTTCTGGGTTCTGTAATTGTTGTAGCTGTGTGTGCTAGCTTTGCTAGCGCCGTTAGCTATGCTAGCGCAGCTAGCTATGATAGTGCAGTTTAGCTCCAAGAAGGGGATTTTGGAGAAGGGTCTAGCTGCAGCCGCAGCCAGTACACGACACTACACGACACGCCCCCTACACGACACGCCCACCTGACACGACACTACGGTGGCTGAGAGACATTACCGTACATGGCAGATTAAAAGCGAATTGACATGAGGTTTACAGAGAACAGACAAACAATATGGCGCACCGAGTA
>CALSBW010025521.1:251056-263427 GCA_943590975.1 Lindbergichthys nudifrons | reverse complement strand
TACTCGGTGCGCCATATTGTTTGTCTGTTCTCTGTAAACCTCATGTCTCCTTAAATATCCTTGCGTCAGCGTCAGTGTTGTCAATTCGCTTTTAATCTGCCATGTCCGGTAATGTCTCTCAGCCACCGTAGTGTCGTGTCAGGTGGGCGTGTCGTGACTGGGCGTGTCGTGTACTGGGCGTGTCGTGTACTGGCTGCGGCTGCAGCTAGGCCCTTCTCGGATCCTGTGTGTAATTATTGCTGCTGCACTTTTCTGTTTTTCACATGATGGAAATTATTGATGTTGGCTTGTGTAAATGAGATGTGATGTTGGAGATGTTTAAGAGAGTGTGTCATAGAGTTTTGAGCATGTTTGACATGGTAACGGTATTTTAAAAATACTAACTGTCATGCCGTTTTCGCGGGCTTCAGCCGCGCCGTGGGTAAATGTGACCTGAGCGAAGGCTCGCAGGCAGGTTGGCTGCTGCGCACAGGTATTATGTTTTGTTCACCTGAGTGCAGTCTTGCAGGCACATCGTCTTGTTTTTTTGTTTATTAACACTGACAGTGTATTTATGTGAGCTCCATAATATGTTATATTTGTTAAAGATATATATATTGATAGAAAGTAATATGTAACTGTGTACTTTGAAGTTTGAATAAGATAAGCAACTCAGACGATCAACCGGATCCTGTGTGTAATTATTGCTGCTGCACTTTTCTGTTTTTCACAGATATCATTTATTGTTGCTGTGGTACCCAAGCTTTTGGGACCCGTAACATATGTTTATCACTTGATCGTTCCATTTAACGATCACTTGGTTAGGTTTTTTTCATACAGTTTTAACCAATTTCATACATTTTGTTCATACATAGTTGTAGAGAGCCTGAGAAAAAAACTTTCATCACTAAACACTGCTCCACTGAAATGACTGTGCCTATATTATGAATCAAAACATGAAAGCATCATGAGGCCCTGCAGGCTCAGACCACTTCACCAGAGGCCCTGCAGGCTCAGTCCACTTCACCAGAGGCCCTGCAGGCTCAGACCACTTCAACACATCACACTGATCTGCTTCAGGTTTCCATGTCACTCCACATCAAACTTCATATCTACAGATGGAAATGAGGCATTGAATATTATCCCTTCAGTCTTAGAGTGTACAAGGTATTTAATGTATGTCTTTTCTTTATCCTTCACATATGAGTGAATTAAAACATATGTGTCTAGTCATCACACATCACGTATTATTACTGATGTCTTTCAGCATTAAGCCATGCTACCAGCTGGTTTGAAGTATGCAGGAAAGCGTTGACAGGTGAAGATAAAGCTGGGAGAATGGATCAGCGATTTGGCTGTTAAATTCATTCATTTAAAGTTTTACAAAACACAATTTCATTTTGAAAATTGTTTGTGAACTACTTACTGACATCTTTGCTTTATTGTATACAAGGCCTCTCTGAAAATCTAGTCCACATTTAGTAACATTTTGATATTTACTTTCAGAGATACATGTGTTTGGAGAAAGCAACATGTTCACTATTCATGGTTTTGTGGAGTGCATCATTCAACATGTGTTGGTCAGTCAATCAAAAAAGGTCTTCGGACAGTGCTGTGAACAAAGTTTGGATGTTGATGTTTATTTGGAGCCTGAATGTTCCTTCCAAAGAAATTGCTCTTTGTTTCAGTGACTTTTAAATACTTCTATAATATAGACTTTTTTTTAAATTATTTATTTATTTTTACAGTTGGGAAATACTGATTGAGAGGAAACGAAAGCTGCATGTTAAGGTCCAGACATCTTGTGTGACTGCTTGAGTGTGATATCTGCCCAGCAGTATGGGATTAGTTTTGTTTCATAAGCATAAAGCAACACTTTCTCAGAATCAAGCAAAACTAAGAGTTTAAGAGAAAAAAAAACTGAGTCAAGCAAAATAAATGTAATTTCAAAAATAAAACTATAAGTTGCAAACAAATCATTTGTGTAATCATGTAAACTATAAGTCTTTATTTTTTGTTTTAACATATCTTTTTGTTTGCAGTTCTCTTTGCTTCTTTTGCAGACTTTTGCTGTCGCTGCAGCTCTTCTCGTTTGCGCTCCCTCATTTTTTGTTTTCGATTTTGACACAAACGTCCCAGGTGGGCGGGACTTTCATGGGTGCGTCCCCATTGGCTACTCAGTTTTTGAGTGACAGCCCACTACACCACAGATCATACAGTGCAACTCATGCAGCAAACTCCGGAGTCCACTCGGCCACGTTAGTGTTGGTGCCTCCTCCCGGGGAGTTTTCATGAACATATCGGACTTCTCTTATGGATTGCTGTGCATTATACTTGTGTTGTGTAGTTTATGCTTTATTCCAACTTGAAATATTTTAATACCTGAACACACTGCTGCCGTAAAATAATATCCCAATTTGGGATTGTTAAAGTGACTGTCTATTCATTTATTTTATAGATAAAAAAAACACATCTATGTATTTTCAAGCTAAAGGTGATACACAATATAAACTGTAAACTGTTATCTTTTCAAAGACATGTTACATTTCAAAAGCATATATTGCTATGTTTAGGACAAACAATTAAAGATTGCTTTAATTTTACAAATTCTACAATATAAAAGTGGCAGATTTGCTTTTACCAGACCTAGGCTGCATACCAACACAATTAGGAACATGCTCACATCTTACTATGTTGGTCTGAAGAGCTGAAGCATTCATACACAATGGATACAAACTGTGTTGTCTCATTCTATATCCTGTGAGAAAATGATATACATTTAGCATTCACAACTCGACATACTATTCCTGAGGAAGATCTGAATAATCAACAGGTCTGAATGGAATCTCTAACATGTTCATGTAGAATAAAGACTAAAGAGTGATTATACAAATTACATTTATTGAAATTTGAACCAGAAGATTAAGTCTCAAAGAATGTTTTAAATAAAAGGACATAAAACAAAAAGGTGGATAATAATAAAATCTATAAAATGTATATGTAAAGACATTTGGTCAAATGAAATGACACTGAGCCAGTGATAACAGCAACGCCAGCGTGGATGAAGCTGGTGCAGGTCTCTCTTCATGCCCCCCCTCCGTGCTGTCCCCTCAGAGGAAGTGGGAAAACGGGATAAGACCTCTGGACACCACGCTGTCTCAATGATCCACACTGTTAATATGAGAGGAAAATAAATGTTTTAGGAAATGAAATATATGAAGTTAACAAATAAAACACAGCTCAGGGGCAGTCATGGACGGTAGGTTTTCCTACAAAGATAACTCAGCCTCCATTGATTTTCATATCAAATTAGCGTGTTAATAAAATAAGCTATCATGGCTTATACTTGCATATCTAAACAGAATCATGAAAGCCTGTTGGTAGAGTCAGGCACACGAGTCTGTTTGAGTGTGTGCGCCGGTGTCTGAACGCTCACTCACTGCTAGCTATGTAGTCCCTGCTGTTAGGCTACTTAGCTTGCATTGTTATGCATCTAAAGGTAGCAAAAGCTAACTTTCATAGCACAGCTTTTCTTTACTTCTCACTTAACACAATAAAGAAACAGACCGTATAGTACAGCACAAACAATGATCAATACTTACATATATTTTCACTTGTAGTATTATAATAATTGAAATGCTGGTTCTTCTGGGGGTGTTCTATCCAGCTCAGCTACCGCACCGCAGCTGCCTGCACTGTACAATCGCTGGAGGACTGGGCTGTCACTCAAAAACTGAGTAGCCAATGGGGACGCACCCCTGAAAGTCCCGCCCAGTTTTGCTTGATGCTGAGAAAGTGTTGCTTTATCTTTATGAAACAAAACTAGCCCTCGACCTGAACGCACTCCTTAGGCTCTTGGGCACAAAGGAGGGGTTCGGTCTGAGTGTCGCCCCGCTCCGGTCACCCCGAATCAACAAGCAACTCGGGTGCACCGACAGAGCGGTTAACTCGGACACTCTCTTGGCTGACGTTAAGGCAAGTAGCAATGCTGTCTTCCACGATAGTGCTTTCAGGGAGAGCTCCAGAGGCTCAAATGGTTCTGTGACCAGAGCCTCGAGCACCAACGGTAGGTCCCACTGCGGGGCGGAAGCGTGCACTACTGGGCGCAGCCTCCTGACCCCCTGTAAAAACTGCGACATCAGTGGCTGAGAAAAGGCTGACCTGCCGTCAAATCCCTCATGGCAGGACGAGATGGCTCTCCACCAGTAACTGTAAGTAGGATAAAATAGAGCCCAACTCACAAGATAGGGGCTCTATTCTCCGCTCCTCACACCATCACTGGAATCCCAGCCACTTTGGCCTGTAACAGGCTGTGGTGGATTCTGCTCTAGCTGCCTGGATAGACTGAATAACACTGTCAGACAATCCAACCTGTCTCAGCCTGTCCCTCTCAGGAGCCAAGCCTGAAGAGGACGGCCCAGAGTGGGTAATGCCCCGATTGCACCTGCCTCTTGAGACATCGCCCCCCAGAACTGGGGAACCGCCCAGGGCTGGCCCACCTTCGTCTGTGTCATCTCTGAGTACCACGGCGCCCCGACGCGATCTGGTGCTACTAGGATGACTGACAGACGTTCTCGCCTCACTCTCCCCAGGAGAGGGAGAATGAGACGCAGCGCTCTGATAGCACTTCCTGCGGTTTATCACTCTCATCTGCGCATGCCCACTAGCTACCTCCCATACAGGAGCTACAACCGGGGCAGCGAGTGGGGAATTTGTACAGTCAACATTGTGTGTGAGTGTAGAATTGTGAAAACAAATGACACTCTGACTTGGATACAGATCAACCTCAGGTTTATTAGACAACATAGGGATCTGTGCATTATACAGGGAGGAGGCGGGATTCGCCCTGGTGTCCCGGGTGGAGAGACCTCCTCCCCCCCCGACGAGACTCCTTCTCCCCCCGCCAGTCAGCTCCGCGAAGATGCCTCCGTGAGTGCCGGTACGCCGGTTCCACGGGGTGGGCTGAAGAGGTGGAGGGCGCCGCGGGCACGGGAGCTCTGTGCCGGCGCCTCTCCCTACGTCTCACCGTCGCGCTGCGCTCCCTTGCCTGCAGGTAAGCCCGCGGAGGAGCGCGCTGCAGCGCCTGAGGAAGAGCCAGCGGTAGCATGCGGCTAAGCTGCACCCTCTCCTCCTCCAGGCGGCTGAAGCGCGGGGTGACCAAGGATATCGATCCGAAGAGCCCTTCCGTGTACGCTCCAACGAGATCCTCTCGGTCCTTCTTGGATAGGGCGGTGAGTCCTAGCCTCACGTGACGCGACACCACTGTGGCCAAGGACAGCACCCGCCCCGCTGCGGCGGCCACTCCATGGATCAGATTGTTCATCTGACCGATGCAGCGGTCCGGATACTCGGCGGGGGCGTCTGCTTGAAGGGTAATCAAGGAGACGCCCAACACGCCGAGATTATTGTCTGCAGCCGCCATCTGTGCACCGAGCCTGAACATTTTGTCTAAATATTCCAGGGTGTCTTGGTCCCGCGGCAGCGGGGGCAGAGGTTTATTTCCCTCCGCCCAACCAGCTTCCTGCGGAAGCAGATAGGCCACCAGGCTTTCATCGAGGGGGGGCACACCAGGACACGCCGTGTCCGAGCGGCCCTGCACCCTGATGATACTCGTCATGGCTGCTACTGGGGCCTTCGTCCTCAATGGTCGCCTCCACACACTGCCAGATATCTGGCAACGGGGGCGAGACGAAGGCCGGCTGCGCCGGAAGCACCGGGCCGTAAAACCCCTGCCGAAGGCGGCTTACAGGCCTCGGTGGCAGCGGTGGGGGGAGCGGTAAGCCCACACGCTCCGCCGCCAGGGTCATCACCGCCGGGACGTCCAGACGCGCAGACCTTTGTACCTCCTGGCCAGACAACGAGAGCTCATCCATGTCGATCACCTCGAGGTCCTGATCCTCCACCTCTACCTGCGGGCCGAGCTTCACCCGGAAATGCTCGCCACAATGCCAAGACAAAACACAAGGGTAATACCAAGCCTCTGAATTAGCACTAAGCGAAAAAATGCTAACGCACTTTAGCATACAACTCAAGATAAAGATATCCTTATTACTTATCGTAGCTGCACAGATTATTTAGTTATAGTATCATCACTGAGCGATCCGAACTTGCGACAGGGGAAGCAAACACAGACATCACAACACGTACCTTTACGGAGCTTTTACGGGAGATCGTCTCACCGTAGCTGTCAATCTGATCAAAGACGTGTTCAATGGCATTAAAACGAAGAAAAAAAAAGGCTACAACTGTTGATCCATAGGTTAATAATGTATCTGTGCCTTTGAAAAAATTATTTCTAATCCATAATTCCATTTTTATGTAAGAATCGGAGCAAAAACGTTAGCTGCTAATGGTAGCCACCAGAGTGTATGCAGCTTCCGGTTTTGGTCACGCGTCACTCTCACTCCTTATTTGTTAACGTGTTGGTGTGTATAGAACTTTCCCTCGATTCCATTGGCTCTAGCGGTTATGAAGAGATTTCATTCATCAAAATCGACCAAGGGGGGCCAGAGATAGGTCAAATCCACCCAAATGACCCCAGAAGTGTTTTTTTTTGGCTAAATCTCTCTAAAAAGGTCAAATGTAACTTGTTTTGCATCAATCTTGATACAGGGTACTTATTATATGTTGTACTTTGGATTCCTAAAACTTTTAGTCTACTAACCCATCATCCAAGGGTAGTTTTCACTATAAGTAAAACATAATTTTTGGACGGACACTATAATTTACAGTTTTTTACTATGTAAAATCTAGATTATTTTTAAAATAAAAAACATCTATATTGATTCTGACTTTTCTACATCCAACTCACTGGTTTATCATTACTTTGAGAATAAAGATTATTAATGTAACCCTTTTAGAAGGGAAGATATGGTCATTTGTTCTGGGAATGTCATTTTCGAGCCTGAGACCTGAAAAACAGGCTCAGTGCTTAACAGGTTAATAGGTTAAATAGGTCAGGTTAACTTTCTAAGTAAAATCACCTAAATTACCTCAAGTCAATTTGCTTTATGTGTACATTTAAGGAAATATATACATTTAATTTATCATTCATTGTCCCTAAAATGTATGCTCTGTGATGACTGTAACAAAGTCATCTTTTATCTGAGGTCGTGTTTTGGGTTAGCTTTGGAGTTATCTTTGTGCACAGAAAGGGAGTAGTTACAAATGTTTGTCATGTTTCTCAGAAGTGGGCCCTTTACACAACTCGCAAATACAGTCCCAAAAGAGTGAACATGTCTCACCTTTGCCCAGTGTCCCCTCATTGCATGTGCAGTGTAGTCATGTGTTTTTGTGATTCTGATGCATGGTTGAACACCAAGATTGTTGCATATAATATTATCTTATCCATAATAGTTCATGGAATACATTCTAGTGATGTTATTTTCTGCCATATTTAAATAATACAAAATATAGTTTTGGAGGAAGTGCCATATGTGTTCATAGCGATAACTCATTGCTAATATACATCAGGCGAACCCACCAATCCAAACATGGACCCCACCCTTATCAGCTCATAGCAGACTGTTTCCCCACCCAAACATCTCGTGTCACATCGGAACTGGTGGTGAACACGCGCGTGCTGAAGAGATCAATACTGTTCAGGTTCAGATATGCACCGAGCAGAACATCTAAGCAGACCTTCCAAAATACCAGCTTTTCTCTGGACCAAAGGGACATGAGGTAAAAAAAAATATTTCAATATGTTAGTTATGTTGTTCATTGTGCTAGTTTACCAGAATTGTTCAAATGTATATAATTCCAATCAAATATGTGATCATATGGGAAACACCTGTTTTAAATGTGTATGTGGATATGTACATATATATTTGGAAACCATGGTAGGGGAGAGTATGGTAAGATGAGCCAATTTTAAATATGTTGCCCTCAGGGGTTGGGCTTTCAACTAAAGACACAGCCACGCAAAAAACGCGGCTTGTGTACGGCTCATTATGGGTACTGGTACTGCAATTGTTCAGGTGCCAGAGCGCTCCGATAGCACTACACCCCTGGTTGTCCTCTAGGAAAGGAAAAACCTTTACTTCAGGATGTCTTCTGTCAATCAAACTGAGAATAATGCATCTATCACAAAGGGCCATGCAAATATGACTTCTAAAAAAAATTGTCTTCTGGCTTAACTTGCCCCATCATACATTGATCCGAGACAAGGTAGTAAATTGAAAAATTGACTTTTTCAAGTTTAAACCTGTTGTTTGGTACAGGTATGTTGTTTATGTCTGTAATTTAAAGGCCAGTTCACAGCATTTTTCTGGAGTAAGACCATGGAACTGGTCAGCCAATTACAAATGTTTCCTTCTCTCTCCTGTGTGAAGACCCTCTTTCCTCTGCTGTTCGACTGTACCTACTGTTTTCATTTCCTTTTCTCCTTCCCATTTATGTGTTTATGCAGGCTGTCGATATTTCTGTCTTTTGCCACTGCGCTGATGGATTTTCCAGCCTTGCCATCAGTGGCTCTGTCCATCTCCTCAGTATTTCTTTTGGACTTTCTTGGCATGATAGCTTTTCTACAATGTTTAAAACATAAAAAACACATCAGTTGTGTAAAACTACATTTAGTTAGTGAGTTAACTTAACTTCAGTGCCTCAGGTGGGATTAAGTTGAACCACTGATTCACTTTGCCCCACAGCCACTTTTTGGAATAAAAACAGTCTAGTTTAGTCATTCATGCTAATCTTTAGCTAAATGATTGACATGGTTTTACACCTTGCTAAATAATATGAATAATATGAATAATATGATACATATTTTCAGACCTGGATAGATTTACTGTGACACAACAGTTATCATACCTGACATGTTAACATTTACTTTGACAAGCAAAACATGGTTTATTGTGTAAAAAACACATTTACCACTTTACCATCACGTTAACCTGCTGTCATGTCAACTTCCACATGTTTTACATGAAATTATACCCTGAAAACTGAAATAAATGGTAAAAAGAATATTCAAAGAAGAGAGCAAAGGCAGAATAAACAACTGATTATAAGAATTATTGAATTTTAATGTTCTGGCCAGTGTGAGAGGAGTGGCCTGCTAAACAGAAAATTAGCTTTTTGTGATGTTAAATGTGTCATTCTGTTGTGAACAAACACCTGTGTCACCAAAGAAGACATACATACTCTTTCTTAAATGACTCTGTACTTCTTTTACCATCTCATTTGTTGTCCAATTGGAGAGGAGAGTTTCTGTGACTAGGTTTTACACAATATAGGATGCAGTGTTGAGTAATATTCTGTCCATTTTCTTGACTGACAGAGCAAAGCAACAGAAGATTTGGACGAGCAAACAGAACAGAAGTGGACAATGGAAAACTGTAAGCAATTAGAAGATGAACAAACCATAGTGGACATGAAAACCAAAATGGAGATTATTGAAAGACAAAGACAATTGACTTTGGAAGTAATGGGGAAGATTGAACAACTTTGGGAAGAGGCACAAAGAGAAATAAATGAAACAGACTACCTGGAGAAAAAAGCAGAGCAGCAACAGGAGGACATCGTCAGACTGAGAACTGAAAATCAAAAGCAGCATATATTAATAAATAAACTGAGATCACAGATAGAAAAACATTTTGAGAAACTTGAAGAGAATAAAAATGAAGCGGCTCAAGAAAAATTGCTACTTCTTAAAATGAGAACTGAAATATATAGAGAAAAAGAGACCCTGAACAAAAGACGTTATGAGCTCATCAATGAGCGACATGAGTTAGAAATGATCAAGGTTGATAAGACAACACAAAAAAGTGTTGATCCAAAAGAAGCCATGGAGCAGATAGAAAGGAAGCAGGAGATAACAGACAGTCTGCTCAGCCTCATCAACAAAAATAACAAAGTAATGCTTGAAACAAAGCAGGAAAAAGAACATATGGAGAAAATCATTACAGACATAAAGCAAGAGTTGATTATTATTAAAAATAATAATTCCCACCATAGAGATCAACTTGAGCACATCAAACATAATATACATTTAAAAATGAACACGATGAAGAGAAGGTGGGCAGACATTCAAAGAGCTGAGAGAGTTGAGCTGCAGGAAGCCACAGTCCCAGAGATGAGAGGCAGAGAAAGGCAGAAAGAAGGAAGACACACGTTTGGCATTGTGAAGATTCACCTCTCCAGATTCCAGAAGGAGATGAAGAAGCTTTGGGATGAGCTGGAGGTGACTTTGACAGAGGAGCAGGAGCTGAAGACAGAGAGCAGTCAAATGGCAAACATTACATGTGACTCTCAAAAGCAAAGAGAAGACACAGATGTAAACATTAAAATAAAACAGTGGCAAACAGACATGGAAGCTGATATGCAAAGGCAACAACAAAACATAGAGGAAAAGTTGGCATGGGCCAAATGTGAAAAGGATGATATTGATCAAATCAAGACTAACATACAAACTGAGAGAGAGGACATTGAGAGAGAGAGGCAGATAGCTAGAGCCGAAATGATTGCATTGACGTGTGTGAGGGAGAGTACTGAAAGGCAAATGCAGGAGCTGGATGACAAGTTACAAAGGACAAAGAAAGAAATAAGAGAGAAGGAAGAGTTGAACACTGAGATTGAAATAAAGAAAAAGGAGCTAGTAAAAATTATAAGAATGAGCAAGAGACAAAATAAAGAGTTCAGCAGCATGATGGAAGAGGCTGAGCCTGTTAAACAAGACATGCAGGAAGGACAAGATAAGACTAAGGAGCAGGTGAACGTGGAGGACACATCTGATGAGCAGAAGAAACAACTTCCTCTGGCTGACAGAACCATAGACATAACACAGGAAGTGAACACTGACATGAAGAGAGTGATTCTTGAAGGAGAAGAAATCAGAAAGATGCTGTGTGGGGTGAGAGAAGATACAGAGCGAAGCAGGACAGACTTTACAGAAGAGAGGAAAATCCAATGGATGAATTTTCAATTAAAAAAAAAACAAAGACAGCTTGACCAACAGCTGGAGAAGACAAATAAAGAAAGAGATGAGCTGGACGTCACGAAGATAAAGATACAGAAACTCAGGGAAGAGGTTGAACAAAAACTAAAAGATACAATAACTGCATTTCTGAATATGGATGAAATAAAAGCTAGCATTGAAAAAGCTATGACAGAGATGAAGAAAACCAGGGAGGAGATGCTCAAAGTCCAAAGGGAGATGGATCAGAACAAGGAACACATCAACAAGTTTAGGGTAAGTCAATAAGTAATAAATATGCCTTCTTAACATAGAATGTCTACACATGTTGAATTCAACATAGTCAGATTCTAAGACTATGTACATCATTTATTCGTAGTTGATAATTGACAGAGTAGAAGGATATAAATCGTCATCATCCATAAACATTCAATGCATTTATTAATCCAAATGGATAGATCATTTATACATGTATATTACATTTTATAAAACGGACAAGTCAAATCAAGCAATCTGATTGGTTCTTAGCCGTGATATACTGAGCGTATACCACGGGTAGAATTGTAAGTTACTTTTCACAACAAGTCAGTATCCCTCCGCGTCTGAGAAAAACAGTATACAGTTGGGCAGAAAAGCAAACTGCTTGCAGTTTGCTTTTCTTTTTTTTGCTTTTCTGGAACAAGAAAGCAGCGGAGAAGTAACGGGGCAGAAACCCTCCTTTTTACGCAGCGGTCCAGATATAGACATCAAACGGCAAAAACATATTCAGTGTGCAGTTCCTTTGGCATTAGGGCAGGGATATTTAGATACTTTCCAAGGTTTGACATAATGAATTGTGCTACTTTTAAAGCAAGCAACGATGTTTTCAAATCTGTAATCAAAAAGGTCCGCAAAAACATTTAAGATTAACTTCGACCTCCGGGGGGGTCTTACTATATGGAGGAGTGGATTGAGGAGTGCGAGTGCCTATCTCCAGAACAAAAAGCACCTAAACGACGACATGTAGAGCTACGTGAAGAGCAGGTAGTAGACCAACTGGAAAAGTATCACCATTCAAAAGCTTTCTGATGCGGGTCTTGAAACAAAGCAGAGAAATTATGACCGTTAGTGGCCACAGGTGCGAAAGCTCTCTCCAGAGCTACTGGAAGCCGAGAACAACCTATAACCTATAACCACGTAAGCCATTCTACTGATGCTGGACAGTTTTTCAGTGGGTGCACAATAAACGGCAACATACACATTCATGTAAATAAATAGCCAAATAATGAATCAACGCTCTCTGTCTAATATGTTCGCTAGCTGTTGTTAGTGTTGTTGCATAGCAACCACCTCGCACTATGTTTCGTGCAGAAGGCAACGGAGGGACTATTTTATTTTGAACATCATTATTTACTAATAACAACTATTTAAATTGGAGTGTGTATTTTTCTTTCATATTGCCACACTTGGTAACCGTTTTATAAAAGCAATAGCTCAC
>CALSBW010025521.1:231311-250656 GCA_943590975.1 Lindbergichthys nudifrons | reverse complement strand
GTGAGCTATTGCTTAATTATAACTGAATCACCTAATATTTTGTCATCACCATGTTTTGTCATAACTTCGTAAATGTCCCCCCAGATGCACCAAGATGTTCAATTATTGGTTATAAATCTTAAACTTACATCCAATAATTCTCCCCATTAAGCAATCAATTGCAAACGTATAACTACTGGGCTATAATGTTTCATACTTCAAAACATCCAAACAGACCCTGCTATTAAAGTGGATTTACCTGCAGTTAGCCTGTGTTGAATAAGTGATAATGTGCAGCGAGCTGGTCATAAATGAAAAAATATCGGCAACAGGGTGAGTAGGATCAGGTTTTTTGGAATAATGTTCTCTTATTATTATTCAAATATTTGTATTGAATTTTCATTGTACAACGTTGTATTAATGGCAGATAACTCAATCTCAAAATAGGACAAAAATGGTTGCCAGACCTTATTCTGGATAGAGCCCCAGGCAGTGTGCTTTAGCTGTTCAAGCTTAAGATGGGACATTACTTCCTCCCAGCGCTTGTGAGATGGTGGTGCAGCCTTCTTCAAACTAAGGAGTATCAGACATCTAGCAAGTAAGGTAGAGAACGCCACAGCCTCAGCCTGAGCAGTTCGTGTCTCCTTTGGGACCATGCCAAATAATGCGGTCAATATCCGTATTACACATATACAAAAAGGTTCTAAATATACCAGTCCAGAACAGGGTACATTTTGGACAGAGCCAAAACATGTGACTTAGGCTGGCTGGGTCCCGACTGCGCCTGATGCACACTGCTGCTGTAACAAAAACAATTTCCCAATTTGTGATCGATAAAGTGTCTGTCTGTCTATCTATTTATTTTACAGATAAAAAACACTATGTATTTTCAAGCTAAAGGTGATGCAAAATATAAACTGTATACTGTTATTTTTTTAAAGACATGTTACATTTCAAAAGCATATATGGCTATGTTTAGGACAAACAATTAAAGACTGCTTTCCTTTAACAAATTCTACAATATAAAAGTGGCAGATTTGCTTTATTAAACAGACCAGACCTAGGCTGCATACCAACACAATTAGGAACATGCTCACATGTTGGTCTGAAGAGCTGAAGCATTCATACACAATGGATAAAAACTGTGTTTTCTCATTCTATATTATGTGAGAAAATGATATACATTTAGCATAAAAAATTCGACATACTATTGAATGCCTGAGGAAGATCTGAATAATCAACCGATTTGAATGGAATCTTTAACATTTTCATGTAGAATAAAGACTAAAGAGTGATTATACAAATTACATTTATTGACATTTGAAACAGAAGATTAAGTCTCAAAGAATGTTTTAAATAAAAGGACGTACAACAAAAAGGTGGATAATAATCAAATCTATTATGTATATGTAAAGACATTAGGTCAAACAAAATGACACTGAGCCAGTGATAACAGCAACGCCAGCATGGATGAAGCTGGTGCAGGTCTTTCTTCATGCCCCCTCAGTGGATCTGATGCTGTCCCCTCACTGGAAGTGGGAAAACGGGATAAGACCTCTGGAGACCACGCTGTCTCAATGATCCACACTGTTAATATGAAGGAAAATAATTGTTTTAGGAAAGGAAAAATATTAAGTTAACTATCAAAAGGTGTCCATATAGAAAATAAATAAATAATTGTGCCATTAATTCAAACACATTTAAAAAATGGAATTGGAAATGAATAGGAAGAGAGCTCAAATCTGATACTTAAAGGTCCCCTATTATACTGTTTTTCATTACTTTAGTACAGGTCTATACAAAACATGTCTGTGAAGTGTTTGGCCTCGAAATACCAAACAGATCATGCATTGTTGCATCCTATAAACCCCTCTGTTTCAGCCCTTTTTCAAAAGTGTTGATTCTCTGTCTTTTATTTTAGATGAAAATAAGGAGCCACTCCCCACGCCCCTCTGCGAGATATTTGGTAAAAAAACCACAATGGTGCTCGAGGAGGAGATTCAGGTGATAAGGTGGGGGGGGGGTTACCTTGGTTGGTTATTGGCTAATGGTTACACAAGCCAAAAAATCGTTATGACATCATAAAGTGGCCAAAATCTGATCAGCTCATTTTCAGACAGGTTTTTATATCAGGATCAGGACAAAAAGTGAGCGAATCTTTTTTCCTGAAACTTTCAGAATCTCTTAACACAGAGGGGACACATGTTTATGTATAAAAGACAGGACAAAGTGGATTTTACATAAAAGGTAACCTTTAATACGAGTATCCTATTTGTAGAATTTTGCAATTCATAAAAGAGAAGCCAAAGTTCAACATTTGTATGACAAATAAAACTCAGCTCAGAGGCAGTCATGGACGGTAGGTTTTCCTACAAAGAGAAGTAGTAAACTCAGCCTCCATTAATTTACATATCAAATTAGCGTTTTTAATAAAATAAGCTATCATGGCTTATACTTGCATATCTAAACAGAATCATGAAAGCATGTTGGTAGAGTCAGGCACACAAGTCCGTTTGAGTGTGTCTGCCGGTGTCCGAACGCTCACGCACTGCTAGCTAAGTAGCTAATGGCGCATTTCCGCTGCAGGGCCTCGCACGGCTTAGTACGGTATAGTTAGGCCTTGGTAGGCCAGGCTCACTTTATGCTGCGTTTCCATTACAGTTTAGGACTGGGTTAGTAACTACAGTAACGCAGTGTAGGCGGAGCCGTGACGTCATCTTCAATGCGAAACACAAAACCAACATCAGCCGTTAGCTGTTAGCCCTCAGAGCTCACAGCTCCTCATATCTGTTCAGAAACTAGACAAAAGTTAAACAATTACAAACCACAGACTGTCTGTGTCATGGCGAATACAGTCGCTGGTTTATTTATGTCTGTAGGCCGTTGTTGTGAGTGTGGATGGTCGGAGCATATACAATGTTAGCTTAGCCGATCTCCATTCAGAAAACACGCATTTTAAAAGGTTTTCTCTCAAAACGGAGTAGCCAATGGGGACGCACCCCTGAAAGTCCCGCCCACCTGAGCTGTTTGTGCCAGAATCGCAAACAAAAAATGAAGGAGCGCAAACGAGAGAGCTGCAGCGAGAGAAAAAGTCTGATCATTGAGAAAGAAGCAAAGAGAACTGCAAACACTGGCCATTTCAATTTTTTCAACATCCTCCGAGGGCCGTACAAATTATTGACCTCAGCTTAAAAATACTAAATCATAGCCCATTCATTTCGCCTCTCTTTCATGTTGTGCAAAGAAAAAGCAACCTCTTAATCCAGATATCTTACCATGACTCGCGTATGCATGCACGTGCACGGTTGTGGCATGACCACCACAACAGAAAGATATGGACACAAGATGTGTGCAAATGTATTTAGTTTCCTATCCATGTGAACATGATTTAAGTGGGGGGGGGGGACTTAACCTCCTCTAGGGGGGTCGGGGGGTATGCTCCCCTCTGGTGCACTTTGAGAGCATCATTAGGAGATCTATTGATACATCTCTCAACATCCATATGAAACAGAACTGTAAACAGATTTTATTTTTCTTTATGGATATTTTACAAATCACTCCCCTTTTAAACTGTATTCTTGTTTATTAATAACAACTTTTTTTTACTGTCATATAGTATTTTATACCTGTTTACTTTATTCTCTTATTTTTTTATAACTATAATGATCATATAAATATGTGCCTTTACCTCACTGGTTGTAGAAAAAGCTTCTTATATTCGTTATCATAGCTAGCTAACCAGATGCTAATAATAACAAAGTTATTGACTGTATGATCAGTATGACCAGGGTTGACAACTCTCACGCATCTGGCGTGTGACACACACTTTCACTCTCAATCTCACGCTCTCACGCTGCCCAAACTATTCTCACGCCAAAAACAAGATGAACCGGCGATCGTTTTTGGCTGGTTATTTACAATGTTGAGTTGACAGCATTATTTGTGGTACTGTAGTGCCGAGAGATAGGAGTCGGAGGCGGTGCATATGGGAACTTTAACCTGTTAAGCTCTGAGCCTGTTTTTCAGGTCTCAGGCTCGAAAATGCCATTCCCAGAACAAATGACCATATCTTCCCTTCTAAAAGGGTTACATTAATAATCTTTTTTCTCAAAGTAATGATAGACCTGTGAGTTGGATGTAGAAAAGTCAGAATCAATATAGATGTTTTTTATTTTAAAGAAAATTCAGATTTTACATAGTAAAAAACTGTAAATTATAGTGTCCGTCCAAAAATTCTTTTTTTACTTATAGTGAAAACTACCCTTGGATGATGGGTTAGTAGACTAAAAGCTTTAGGAATCCAAAGTACAACATATAATAAGTACTCTGTATCAAGATTGATGCAAAACAAGTGACATTTGACCTTTTTAGAGAGGTTTAGCCAAAACCACTCCACCTCTGAGGTGATTTGGGTGAAAATGTTTTTTTTCCCATATCTCTGGCCCCCCTTGGTCGATTTTGATGGTTGACACCTCTTTCTGACCGTTAGAGCCAATAGAATCGAAAGGGGAGGCCCCCACACACTCTCGTTGTGAAAACAAACGGTGGGGGCTTCCCGCATGCAGGTTTGCACCAGAGTGAAGCGATCTCTCGCTCTGACATTTGGAAACGAAAAAGCAGTTTTATTGCTTATGGATTATCAGAAATCATTTCAAAGAGGACACAGACACATTGGATTAACCTATGGATTAACTGCAGCATCGTTTTTTATCGTTTTAATGCCATTGAAGACCAGTGTTGACCAAGGTAAGCCATGTTAGCATTTGTAGCTACCTAGCGCCACATGTTTTGATGTACATTTTCGTTGATAGCGTCGCAAATGTTTATCACTGAGTGTTGAGGTGGGCAGCCCCAGATTCTGTGTCTCCAGGAGATGCTAATCGAGGGGTTGGCTGTGCATCTAGGATAAGTAAAAAGGGAGTTATGAGTGAGTTTAGGTGCAGTGATAGGTTACATTTTTTCGCTCGTGGCTAATTCAGAAGCTGAGTGTTAGCATTGTGGGGTTTTTTTGGAGAAAAAAAATTAAAAAGATCAGTTAGCTGAGTTTCTTCCCGTTACATGGATATAAAACATTCATAGTTTATTAAATATTAAGATTCCTTAGACGTTGTTTCCTACAAATGACGCGTTTATCCGCCCGGTACCGGGTGGGCGGTGCGTAACAGGTTAATGAGCAGCAGAAACTGACATGTTGTCGGGTCGCAGCCCGGGAAGAGAAGAGAAAGCGAAAGGGAGGGCACGCAGTAAGTACCAACAACATATATGTCCGTGTGGAAACAGTACCCCCAACCTGTAGTTCCATGATTGGATTATGTAACCCAGTGTATGAATCAATGATCACTACAGTACTTCCATTTACTGACGATGGGGGCGTTGCATAACTACGTAGCCTCGATTAAAGCAAACAGAAGAAGACGACATATATCAACAAACCACCGCAGCCCGGACTTGTATCGGAGCAGCGGAGGAGTGATGAGGTATCTAGAGATCTGAGTCCAGTGGGCTGCTTGTGTTTCTGTTCCTCACAGGACATCATATGACCAGCAGATCCTGTGTGAACGCACTACGTTAGTCAGTGGACGTCCGACAACATGCACACTAACTTATATTGCAGCCATAGTCTATACTTTGGTTTAAATTGCGTGAATAAACTAGCTAGAGAGCTAAAGTTAATTTCATTCATCCAATGTCAGAAGGATTACCTTTTAACAAACGTTGTAATGCTTTTCTTTCATTTCAATTTGAGTAAAACATTGAAGATATAACATTGTATTGTTTTCTTTTTACACTGACTCAGATATAATGAAAATACTACTTCAGTCGACGCTCAGCTTTGGTAAGGAAGAGACAGGACAGGCAGAGAGAAAGAGAGAGAGAGAGAGAAAGTGATGGAAGTCAGGGAGGAACTG
The DNA here is from genome assembly GCA_943590975.1 of Lindbergichthys nudifrons. Taxonomy (NCBI): domain Eukaryota; kingdom Metazoa; phylum Chordata; class Actinopteri; order Perciformes; family Nototheniidae; genus Lindbergichthys; species Lindbergichthys nudifrons. Next base: position 244,768 of record CALSBW010025521.1, on the reverse strand, counting down.
CAGGTACAGTCACACAAAAATAATGTAGGCTTAATAACCCCATCTATCTATCTATTTATCTATCTATCTATCTATCCATCTATCTATCTATAACTTAGTCTTCATTTACAATATAGACAATATGCATCATTTTAAAAACAACTTACATCTATTGCAGTTATGATGTCATAATAACATACAATTGTATAAAACACAATTAGCTTACAACCTTGTTCTCTTTTGAGAATCAAACAAAACAGATTTAAAAAAAATAAATCAAACAATCAAGTGAAATGAACTAAATTGCTGAATTGCTTTTAATTCACTGGCAGGAGCGACAGGATTGAGCAAAAAGTGAACAACGAGGGAGAGGTTGAACAAAGAGAAAGAGTAGAGGACAGAGAGAGTAATGAACAGGAAGAAGACAGAGAGACTAAAGAAGATGGAAGAGAGGGGGCAGGTTATGGAAAGGAGAGAGACATGGAAAATGAATGTTGACAATGTTTTGTGATCATTTTAGCCTCTTCTGCATGTCCAGATCATTAATAGTAACAATTAACTGATTCAAAATAATTTATGCTGCAGCCCACTGACATGGTTTGAAATCGATATATCATCCATTTGTGACCCCCCCACAGGACTTAAAAAGCACCTAACTACAGATGGAGCATCTTATTTCAGACTCCAGCTTACTGCTTCCTGCCTACTACCTGCCAGTTACCTGCCTAAGACCTGCCAAAGACCAGTATCTGGGAATGTTAAGCCCTCCCACTATTTTCCAAGAGGGCGTTGCCAGATTTTCAATTTCAGGATTTAACCAGGAGATGGCGCTTCCTTCACAAAAACAGGAAGACAACTTTTCATGGACTTTCAGTTTTGTTTAGAAGAGCATTTGAACACATCAATATTTTAGATCAAATAAAGTATATCTAATCTTGTAATTCAATAATATATAGTCTTTATATATTAAATAACTATGGCCAAACTAAGACTTAGTTTTTCACAAGAGAAAATGCAGATATTATATAAAAAACTAAAGTTAAAATCTTGTTTTTAATGCCCCAAGAACAATAAAAACACTTGGTAAAAAAATACAAGCTGTAAAAATACTTATATATATTTAATACTAATAACATAATGATTAATTTCAGATGATAATACTTTTCAGTGTCTGTCTCATGCAGCAGCTGACCCGGCCGACAGTAAAAATAAACATTTATAACTAGTTTAGGTTGTTTGAGAGGTAATTAAAATAGCTAAGGGTGATGATCTGACTTGAAGTGTGTGTTTTTGCTCCTAATTAAATGTGTACAAGATGTGAGAAGTACAAGATTCTTCTGTTTCACAAAATACATCACAGACCTCTGTTTTTCTGCTGCCTCGTTTCACTTCCAGAAACATACACACTGTCGCTCTACCATCCACACACACACATGCACACGCCACACCCCTCTCTCTCTCTCTTAAAGGGACAGCGATCTCATCTCACTCTGCTAACATGTGTGTTCTGGAGAATCACAGAACGGACGATCGTCCTTTTTATTATGCCGTTTAATCCAATTATTTAAAGGTGTTTGATAAATTCGGCATCATGTAAATTGTGCTGATAGGTCCACACACTGCTGTTGTGTCCCTCCTGTTGATAGTTCACCAGCGTCAAGCTCCTCAACCCCCCCCACCCCCCCCGTTCATAATTCTCGATCGTTGGCACGCTGATAACAATTAATTTTTTTAATGGCACTTCTTATCAAAAAGGTTGCCGACCCCTGATGTACAGTATCACACTGTATTACAAATTCAAAGTAAATGACTGTGGGTAATACAGCAATTTACTGCCTAGATTACAGATTTTGTTTACAGTGTATGTTGCATGTTTTAAATGTATTGTATTTACTTGTTTAAAATTAAATGTGTTTTAGATTTACTTTTAAAATCTAACTAACTACAGATGAAAAATAGCCTCTTGGCTAACTCTAAGAAGAAAGGGTAGACATCTGTACTTAGTGCCAAGTAGCTAAGCAGGTATTCACTCAGAGGGGGGTAGGTACTAAATGCCACCCATTTACATGTAGGCAAACAAAGTCAAAAATCAACATACAGTAGGGGGGTGGGGGATGGTGAACGGTATGGTCAATGTTTGTAAACACAATCCCCAGGATGTGTCCTTATCAAACCAAAATAGAAAATGCAGATATTACACTCAGACATCTGAAAAGTCTATGTTAAAAAGCCTCAGTCACCTTAATTCATGTAATAAAAACATTTCAGATCAGTAACACTGAAAGCTAAATCTGCAATACCATGTTCAGCTATGTTACTATTTATAATGTTATTGTTGTTACAACAGAAGATGTTTTTCTTTATATTGAAGTTAAATGCATCAATCTGGTGCACTTTGAGGTCAAAATTAAGAGATTTATGGATACCGCTGGAAAAAGCTGCAGTACATATGCCGAGCCTGTACGTAGCGCTGTAACTTCCTCCACAAAAGCAGCCTTCTGTTTATTCAACGTGGTGGGGGCCGAGGGAACCGGGCAGAGTTTTTCGCCGGTCAACGTGTGTGAAAGTTTAAATCTTCCGTATTGAGCTTTAAAACAAATGAATAACGACTATATATAATAATAAAATAAACACTGGCTGTTTTTATGCCTGCTGTAACGTTAAATTACTCCGTTCTCCGCTTGTAATTACGCCGTTACAAGCTTCATAGTTGTATTTATCATCTAAATTTGCCGAAACAAGTTTAATATTCTGAAAGCCAAGACTTTGTTTATTTGAAATCAGATGAAAACAAACTGTAACGGACCCTGCCGTGTTATCTATGATTACTATATGCCTTACTGTACATTCATAATTTCAGCCGGAGGGAGGGGGGCGGCGCTGTGCAAGAGCAGATTGCGAGTGAGAGGTGCCTGTCATCTTCCCTTTACAAGCTTCACAAATGTATTTATCGTGTGATTTTGGAAATAAAAGCTGAAAGCCAAGACTTTGTTTATATATTATACGTGGGTAGCTATGACGTCAGAAGGAGTTACCGTAAATGAGAGCTGCCGTAAAAGTGTTTCTAGGATTTCTAAACGAACTATTACAGCTGTTATAAAGCATTAAATAAAAAGTCATGAAAGAGATAATGAGGAGAAAAGGTTTAAGGAAGTAAGCAAGGAAACAGAATGTCGAAATCCTCTGTTTCACGCGATGTCGAACATTGAAGACAGAGGACGGCGGTCCCCCAATCTACACAGCGGGAGAAAGAAGATCATAAAGCAGATCGGAGGAGACATCACGATCTTTCCCATATTAGTGCAATTCACCTATACTTAACCCCAAATAAAAGAACTCAATAAAAACAGTTGTTAAATAATAGTGAAGTCACGTTGTAATAATAACTCATCTCTCGGTTTGAGTGTTCTTTTTCTGCTTTTCTGACTATTTCTCATTGTGGGGAAAAATAACACCCAGGGATCCTGATCGTTTTAATGAAGTTGAATACCGAATATTCATATTTGTCAGTGATTTCATGTCAATTCGGCGAACATAAACATAAATGATCGTGGTGAAGATGATGATTAAATTAGGATTAAAAATCGGGAGAGCCGGCTGCATTTCCTCTCGTTCGTTTTTTCCGACTAAACAACATTATTTTGTTAAATAACAACATGGTGATGTTTTGTAAATTATTACATGTCTTATTTAGCACAGACTATGATCCTATCCGTGACAAATGGATCTTAACAAAGATCCGCTATACATTAGTACCAGACATACTGTACATCCAGCTTACTGTATCGAAGTTGATTTCACATGAGCTCCAGTGTGGAACCCCACTGCACCCCCTGGTGGATCAATGATCCATTGCAGCTGGCTTCACAATAATTACATGTATTTATCACGGGGGCGGTATCAAGTCAGACTGGGGGCCGGCTCTTCATCACGAACCGATCACGGGCCGATCACGGACCGTGCACGAGCCAATCACGACCCTCGCGTTTCAAACTGACTGAAATAAGATGCTCCATCTGTAGGCCATGGAAATCCCGGAAATCTCGGGGGAGTATACCCCCGAACCCCCTAGCATGTTTGGACCTCAGTATTTAGGAAATCCTGGATACGGCCCTGGTTCTACTAGGCCAAAATCGAGTCAAAGAGTATATCAGAGTGAGAGTGTGTTAATTAATATATTTGGCAGTTTGGAGTAAGTCTGTAGATTTGTTTTTGTGTGTGTGTTTCATGTATAGGTCTCTCACGATAATTAATTTTGTTGGATACATTTTCCCGGAAATTATTGCGATAAACGATAATATTGTCGGCACCGTTGTGTGACCATTTTAGACCACTGACATAATGATAATATATAATATAACTATAACTGCTAGTCACATCCTCATGTAAATGGCAATTTATCGAGTTCATTTTTATTTATCGAACGATAAGTCAATTATTTGCTTATCGTGACAGGCACACAATAAAACAGTGGCAACAAACATGTGTTTGACTTTCATTAGTGACTGAAACTGTGTGCCCTTTATAGTCTGTGTCCAATATTGTGTATTTGTATATATTGTATATATATCCTATATATATGCTAAGGTCCCGCTACTGACACGATAGCAGTCATTTAGTGCGCATATGTGTAATTAAACCCATGATATCAAAATCTCACTCCAGCCAGGTACCCAAAGTTGGCAACCCTGGTATGACAGATGAACAGATCGGCACTGGGCTTTCAACTAAACACGCAAAAACTGTGGCATGTGAACAGCTCCTTATGGGTACTGCAATTTCTGAAGTGCCGGAGCGGCGTTCTAGTGCTCTCCGTCAGCACTACACCCCTGTCAGACGAGACATATACCACGTGATGACACGTTAGGCTTGTGTTGTGTTCAAGGACCCTGACCCTGTCTAGATTTCTTTAAAATCTAGAGGTGCCCCACCCCTGTCTTAAACCCTTAGTTTTGCTTGATTCTGAGAAAGTGTTGCTTTATCTTAATGACACAAAGGTGATTCCATATTTATTCAGGCAACGTTTATTGCCAAATAAAAGTAGAAGTGCATTTATTCCGGGCGAAATTATGGCCCTGCCCACTTTCCGGTAAAAACAAGGAATTAGAACGAAGCGGAAAATAATAGTTTCTTCAAGTCTTAAAGCTGCTGAGTCTTATATTGCACGTCAAACAACAAAGTAATCCAGAGTTACGGATTCTTCACTACCTCTACAGAAAAAGGACAGTAAAAGAAACGATCTGATTTAGAAATCACAGTTTCAGTGCAAACCTGCTGCCTGCCACTCTTACCCCGGCAGACTGACCGGTCATCCATCCCCTACTGATTTAAATTAAACTGTAAATCAACGCCGGTCAATGATCTCCAATAACATGGTTTAATAGTTTGCCTGTCTGACCATCGTAGCTGGGCTGCTTGTAGATAAAAAAAGCGCGGTATTCATTTGTTGATGTGATTGCCGAAAACGTCAGAGTCTGTATTTATAGCCATTCAAGTGACAGCAAGTGTTTTCACCCAAAAGGGGCATGGCCTTGCGTAGAGGGAAAGTACCCGGATGCGTTGCTCCAATCTATACACTGAGAGGTAACTACTAGAAGTCATAATTAAAGGGTTATTCTTCTAAATGTTCTTCCGGACCCCACACGTATTGCTTGGTCACCAAGGATATAATAACCTCTGGTTCGACATGATTGGACTGATAGATGACATTGAATACACGGCGAAGGTTGCTTGATAGCTACCCACAATTAAACCAGTCTGATCTGAATGTATTAATTTAGGCATCATTTTCTCAAGCCTCCCTGCCTTGACCTTGGATAGAATGTTATAGTCTTAACATAGAAGACTAACCGGGCGATATCACTCACAAACAACCGATCTTCATTCTTTTTGAGTAATAATGAGATAGAGACCTGCGTCATAGATGGGGGGAGATCCTTCTTTACCAAGACCTCTTCAAATACCTTTACCAATAGCGGTGGTAGTTTAGTTAACTTTTTATTTTTTATTTACTTGGATACCCATCAGGGCCTGGTGTTTTTCCAGGCTTAATTTTTTGAATTGCGTAATCAATCTCTGTTAGTTATCTTTCTTTCCAGTGCAGATTTGTCTGATTCATCTAAGGAGGGCATTTCAATTGAACTAAATAAGTCGTCGACTAATTATTTGCTACTTGCCTCGAAGGTATACAGGTTATAATAATAATAATAATAATAATAATAATAAATTCAATTTATAAAGCACCTTTCATTGCTAGCAGCAATCCCAAGGTGCTAGGTTCTCACTGTTTAAAGGGAACCTATCATGCAAAATGCACTTTTGTACGTCTTTTATATACGGTGGCCCGGAAGTGCAAGACACCACAGCATTTCAGAAAACACAACAGCATTTCAGAAAACACTTCAGCATTTCAGAAAACACAACAGCATTTCACATTGGACGGAAAGGGTATTCCTTTAGGGAGAACACTTCTTGTTTGTGATTGGACAGAGCCAGCCAGAGAAGCACTGCTGTGATTGGTTGTTTTTGCTGCCAGTCAAGAAATGACGCTTCGTGATTGGTCAGCACCCGACAGCGCAACATGTCCCAACACATCAGCCGTTAGCTGTTAGCACACACTCAGAGCTCACAGCTCCTCATATCTGTTCAGAAACTGGACAAAAGTTAAACATGTACAAACCACAGACTGTCTATGTCATGGCGAATACAGTCGCTGCTTTATTTATGTCTGTATGACGTTGTTGTGAGTGTGGACGGAGCAGCTACAGGTTAGTTTAGCCTGATGGATCCGATTCCATTCAGAAAACACGCATTTTAAAAGCTTTTCGCCTGCCGTCTTGTCTGCAGACTTGTCAAAGCATTAATTCATGGTTTTTACTAACCGGTATCAGTATGTAGTTACTTCGGCATCACTTTGAAACGTGTATTACAATTAAATCATGGTCAATATGTTCATTTTGTTGTAGTTGGTATCTCCCATAGGATTTACATGGAGATACGCCCCGCCCCCTCTCCAGCGCGTCTTGTTTGAATGACAGGAGCAAACACAGCTGACAGCCGCGGTGAAACTTGAGCGATTAGAGCGATGCGAATATTGGGTAGTCTACCATAGTATTTACATGGAGATAAGCCCCTTAAAAACCATGAAATAATAAAGCATTAATTCATGGTTTTTTCGCATCGCTCTAATCGCTCGAGTTTCACCACAGCTGTCAGTGTTTACTCCTGTCATTCAAACAAGATGTGCTGGAGAGGGGGCGGATCGATCAGGTTAAACTAACCTGTAGCTGCTCCGTCCACACTCACAACAGCGTCATACAGACATAAATAAAGCAGCGACTGTATTCGCCATGACATAGACAGTCTGTGGTTTGTACTTGTTTAACTTTTGTCCAGTTTCTGAACAGATATGAGGAGCTGTGAGCTCCGAGTGTGTGCTAACAGCTAACGGTTGATGTGTTGGGACATGATGCGCTGTCGGGTGCTGACCAATCACGAAGCGTCATTTCTTGACTGGCAGCAAAAACAACCAATCACAGCAGTGCTTCTCTGGCTGGCTCTGTCCAATCACAAACAAGAAGTGTTCTCCCTAAAGGAATACCCTTTCCGTCCAATGTGAAATGCTGTGGTGTTTTCTGAAATGCTGTTGTGTTTTCTGAAATGCTGTTGTGTTTTGTGAAATGCTGCGACGTTTTGTGAAATGCTGCGGCGTTTTGTGAAATGCTGTTGTGTTTTGTGAAATGCTGTTGTGTTTTGTGAAATGCTGTGGTGTTTTCTGAAATGCTGCGGCGTTTTGTGAAATGCTGTGGCGTTTGGGGAAATGCTGTTGTGTTTTGTGAAATGCTGCGGCGTTTTGTGAAATGCTGTGGCGTTTTCTGAAATACTGTTGTGTTTTGTGAAATGCTGTGGTGTTACACTATATTATTCAAATATAGCATGATAGGTCCACTTTAAGTTGATGGCACAAAAGCTTACTGGCACGCTCCCCATGTTCGTAGACATTAAAGTGTGATTTTAAGTGAAGATCTCCAGTATCCCCAGTGGTAGAGAATCAAATTCTATCTGAAGCAACATTTTCTCCCTGTAAAGATTCTCCAAAGGCGATAAAGATTGTAATTGGTAAATCACTTTAATCCTATCAATCAATTCTGTAGCTCGTTTGGATTTTCTTTTAGTTTCAACAGCATTATAAGATATCACTTACCCCTTCGCAGTTTTTTTTGCAAGTAGTGTGGGTTAAGGCGCCATACACATTGGCGGAGTATATTTTCGGGAAAACGTAGCTTCAAAAGTACTGGGCAATGATCTGATATGACTATACTGTTGTAGTCCACCTGTGTAATTATGGGCAATAGTTTTTGTTCTAATAAAAAGTAATACATTCTAGAGTAGGTTTGGTGTATGGCGGGAAAAAAAGAAAACTTTTTGGAAGTCGGTATTTAATCCCTAGGGATCAGTCACTCCATAGGCTTGAAGAAATGTGTTGCTGATTTATTAAGCGCGTTGACCTTACTACTGGAACGATCCAGTACTGCATCTAGGACACAATTTAGGTCCCCTCTAATATTAAATCATGTGAGTGAAGTTCTGGCCACAGTGAACAAATATTCCTTAAAAGGTCTCCTATCATGCAAAATGCACTTTTTGATACATAAATATGTGTCCCCGGTGTGTAAGAAAACTCACAAAGTGTCAGAAAATACAACCCTCTCTCTTTTCCTCCGTAACCACATCTCTAAAAATGGGGGAACAACGGAGCTGATCCAGATTTGCTGCCAATATTACGTAATATCGGAAATGTGGGCTGGCTTTACACCCACGGTCAGAAACGTCCTATCAGAAACAATGCGCAACGTGTTTTGGACGAAATATGATCTGTGTTTACATTAGCAAGCATCGCTAACACTCAGAGCTAACGCTGTACTGGAGAGAATATGTGTAAAGTAGCAGGATATAAAATGTTGCTGCAGCATTTAGCTGAGTTTCTGCTGGTGGACAGCCTTCTCTTAACAGAGCTCACTGCTTGCATGCGGACGCCTTTAGCAGATCCAAAGGGGCGTGGCCAGCAGCAGCTCCGTTACATTTAAAGGGCCAAACCCAGAATCAGCACTTTAGTAACAGGGTTGAAATAGAGGGATATGAGGCATGCTACAATGGGTGATCTGTTTGGTATTTTGGGCAAAACACTTCAGAGACATGTTTTGTATAGATATGGCCCTATAATATAAGATAAGATAAGATAAGATTCAACTTAATTGTCATTACATAGTAACCTATTAGTAATGAAACGGTTTCATTCATTTCATTTGACCCATCCTAGTGTTAGGAGCAGTGAGCTGCCATTATGTACAGCGCCCGGAAATATATTGTTCAAATAAAGCATAATAGGTGAGCTTTAACACAAACATGTGAATACCTAATCCACCACTCTTGGATGTATAATTGCAAATAAAACATTTTAAAGGGCCCATGTCATGGCCATTTCCACTGATCATAATTCCATTGTTGAGGTCTACTAGAATAGATTTATATTGTGCAATTTTCCAAACTCACATTGGTTTCTCATACAGCATCTCTGTAAACTACGTGTATTCACTGAATTTCACTCTCTGCCTTTAACGGCTCGTTATAGCTCCAATAGCTCCAGCCCCCACCCTCCCTGTGTGCTCTGATTGGTCGGGACGTTGTGAATCGCGCTGAGCTCCGTGGAGGTGTTGTTTCCTTGTTTAGGATACATAGCGAAACACAGCCAAACTCATCCTGAGCACACACAAACTCACAGCCGAAGTAAAAACAATAAGTGTGGCTTGATATTGAGTAAGAAAAAGGTTGATAAACGCTGTGAGAATGGGTCTGCAGAGAGAATTTCGCCGCGATCCCAACTGTCTGTTATCAGCCTGCAGCCAGGGAGGAGAAATCAGCAGAGCTGCCTGCACTGAGTGTGTGTGTGTGTGAGGAAGTCTGTGGATTGGTCAATTTGGACCAATCAGCGGGGGCTTAACGTAACGGCTCCGCGGACGTAACGCAACGGCTCCACGGATTGGTCCATTTCGTTCCGGGTACGGCATGACATCATGCCGTACCCGGAATGAAATGGAAGAATCAAATGGACAATGACGTATCTCCAACGAGGCGTTTTGGGGAGGTATTTTCTGTGTTAGAGTTTTACTCGCTACAGGGTGTACTTTGAGGGTTTGTGACTCTGCACACCGTTTACATGCATAAAAACCTTCATAACACACAAGGGGATGGGTAATAACCGGAAAAGCATGACATGGGCCCTTTAAGGATCTATTTTACACTCACATCTGTTTTTGCTCTAAATATATGTTATTACAACCAAGCATAATATAAATGAATAGAATAAATGTCTCAAGGAAAGGCATTCTTTAGTTTGTTGATCTACTATATTTCATGAGAATATTTAAGTAAAACACTGACAATTATTTCTTTTTTCTAAAGGATATGATGACTTCCATGAAAGTTCAGGTGAGCAAATCTACCAAAGACGCCTTTTCAGGCAAAAACACAGCCTCTATCAAGGATCAAACTTTTGAAATTCCATCGGACAGAGACGGCATAGAAGATGCAATTACACAAGAAACTATATCTTTGCAACAATCTAAAACATTAGCAGACCGGCATCTAATTGAGGATATAAAGAAGCAGGAGCACAATGTTTTCTTGCAGATGCAGACAGAACTTCAAGAAAAAACAATAATGAATGAAGAAAAGACAAAACTTGCGATACGTGTAGGAAACGAAAGGGAAGTGAAGAACCAGATGTGCAAACTCAAGAAAAGAGAGGAGGAAATAAGGGAGCAAATAAAGTTTGCTATGGAAAACATGGAGGAAGAAAGTCAAGAGATTAAAAAGCTTATTATATATATAAATGACCTGCAGAGCCAGAAACCAGAGACTGAAAATTGGTTACGAATTACAGGCAGGGAAAGCACCACAGATGAGATCGTCAAATTTGAAGTAAAAGTTCAAAAACAGGAGAACGGCAAAGGGGTGAAAAAAGAAGTTGTTAATAATGTTCATGAGCAAAAACAAAGTCAGGATTCAACAAAATATATGCAGACCAATAATGATAAGATAAAGGAAGGGTTTGCTACAAAGGACACAGGAAGTGATGATATTCAAAGACTTAGGGCAGAGATTTATAAAACACAAACAAACATTAGACTAGTTAACCTAGATCTTGACAACCAAGCTGAAGAAAGCCATATCAACCAAGATCATAAGGATAAAGACGGCACAATTGAAGGATTGCTACAAGAACTGAAAAGATTCCAAGAGCTTTTAAAAATGGTACAAACAGCAATAAGGCAAAGAGAAATGCATCTGAAAGAAGAAATCAGCAACATGAAATCGAGGAAAACTACAGCAAAAATACAGGAAAGAAAACTGGATCAGAGGTTAGAGAAAATAATGAGAGACAGAGATGAATTTGAAGTTTTAAAAATAAAAACACAGAAACAAACTGAAGTTAGAAGAAAACTAGCTAAAGTTAAGGGCACCATAGAGAAAGTCGCAGCTAGGACTAGACATACAAGTCAGGCCATAGATATTGTTAGGAAGGAGACCCAAGTAAAACTGAAAAAGTTGGAAGACCTGAGCTGTAAAATTGAGACTACCAAAAAAGAACTGGAAAAAAGACATGCTTTCATATCCAAAGAAATAACTGACCTTTTGAAATTCAACACTGAACTCAGGCAGAAAGAGGACAGAGAATTTCCCTTGGAAAGTATTGAGACACTGAAGGGAGACAAAAAAAAACATGACACACAAATGGACAACATGCCAGAGAAAAGAATGGGTAAGAATATTGAGGAAATGGAAAATGACATCACTAGACTTATATCAGAACAGGAGAAACGTGAGAAAGAAATGAAACTGACACTGGATCAGAAAAACTGTGAAATTGAAAAACTGAAAGAGTCTGTAACTGAACAAGCGAAACTAGAGACTGAAAGTAAAGAGATTGAAATCCTCAAACAACAGATTCAAGTTGAGAGGGAGAGTGTGATAATAGAAAGAGAGCAAGCTGAGGCAGAAGCATATGAAATTAACTGTTTAAGGGAGAGTATAAAAAGAGAGAAACAGGAGCTTGTTGACAGAACGCAAACTACCAAAAGAGAAATAAGAGAAATGGAGATTCTGAGGACAGAGCTGGAAATAAAGAAAAAAGAAAGTGACCAGATATTTAGAAGAAATATGCAGACAAAGTGGAATGTCATACAAAGAGAAAAGGGAGAATTGAGAAGAGAGACCCAAAAGATGAGAAGAGAATTAGACCAAAGACTGGAAGAAATCAAGAGAGAGAGGTATGAGTCAGAAATATTCTGGATAAAACTGCAACGGCAGAAGGATGAGATGGCTGAGGAAAAGCAGAGAGTAAAAGAACAAACTACTGATAAAGGAAAAGCAGAGATGGATGAAATGGTCAGCATGAAAGACAGTATCCAAAAACAAAAACAGGGGCTTGAAATCCGACTAGAAGAAGTTAAGAGAGAAAAAAGGGAGGTTGAAGTGTTGAAGTATGAGTTGGAGAACAAAATAACTGAAAATCAACAGATGATTCGACGAAGCATTAAAAAAGAGCAGGATGTAAAAAATATGTTGGCTCAGCTCGAAGAAGAAAAACATGCTTTCAAGAGGGAGGTACAGAAGAGGAGAAAAGAGCTTGACCAGCGATTGGAGAGAATACACAGAAAGAGGGATGAACTGGAGATCATGAAACTGAAGCTGCTGAGAGAAAGCGAACAGAGCAAAGGTGGCATGGCCACAGCCACAAAAGTTCCAAATTCAATTCCAAAGCACTGGGAGCTAATTCAGAAAAGTATTGAGAAAAAACTGATTGAAGAATGGAATGGAGAAGTGACAGATGAAAAACAGCACATAGTGGACCAGGCGAAAAACATAACCCAGAGAAGAGAAGACGTAGGAAATATCAAGATTGGGATTAAAAGACAGAAAAAAAGAATATGTGCTTTAAAGAGCATGAAAAAAAAGCAAATACATTTTAAGCAGGAGGAGGTGAGTATCATAAAGGAGAGAAAGGAAGAGCTAGGGAAAGAGGATCTCAGAACTGAGGCATTGATGGTCAAAGATGAAGGCCAGAGAGAGAGAAAAAAAAAAAGAGAAATGAAAAGGCCGAATAATGATGTTGTAAATCAGAAAAGACAAAAAATCCCGAAAACTTCAAATCTTCAAAAGGAACAAATTGAACCGGAAAAGAATAAAGAACCGGAATTGGATGAAGAGGGGAAAAATGGTGCAAATGAAATCGAGCTTCTAAAAAAACAAGGACTGATAAGAAATTCAAATATGGAGAGGGAAAATGTGACAAAGCAGAGCAATCTAAACCTTGTTAAAAAACATTTGGATTCAAAAAAACTAGATGAAGAGCTGAAGAAAAAAAGAGATGACCTGGATAGAGAGAGTGAGGTGATGAACAAAGAGAAACTGGACTT
>CALSBW010025521.1:199901-210807 GCA_943590975.1 Lindbergichthys nudifrons | reverse complement strand
ATACATGTTTACTTCAATACAGTTTAGAACCATATCTGTTTACTTCACACCTCGATGAGAAGCACCTTGCTTTCCCATGATTAACAGTGTAGGGGAACTTCTTCAGTTTTGGCTGTGAAGGCGGTTCATCAAGTGCAGACAGATCAGCGGGTAGGCCTACACCTCCTTCATGTGGACGACCGGGAGCGGGAGGGAGCACTGCTAGCGCCGTGGAGCAAGCGGCCGTAACAGTATAGTCTCCGGAGTCAGATAGCCTGGCCCTGGACCGCTGCTAGATGAGAGCATAATTTGCAGGCAGCTCTCTCACGTTACTAATTGGGCGCACGCCGGAACCAACAACCAGTTTTACCGGAAATGAGTTCCGTTCAGAGGATAAAACACATACAACATTAATTATACTCGATATTTGTTCACTTAAATTTCACTTTGAATGCTTGGATATTCTCAATGGGTGAATAAACATTTTTATAATAATACAAAATTTAAATAAAAAAAATGAATTACACCGAAGCTTTCTCAGAGCAGGCCAATGAGTAAACTGGGCGGGCCTGGGCTACGCCACTGTCGGACGGTGCTTATCATTTATTATGACTACCTCTACTGACCTATACAAAGCTCAACAATTAGCTGTGCTAAGAAGAGTGAATCTCTGGACTTCCGGTTGAGCGCGGGAACTAAATGGCTCAATGTCTTGAGCTCCCCGACAACATCCCACTATTATTACACATTTAAGTCATTTCACGCCAAGTTATCTGTTGAAAAGTTCTAAGAATGCCGGAGGCAAAGGGAAAATCGACTATTAGGTTAACCTCTTACGCACCGCCCCCCCGGTACCAGGCGGATAAACGCGTAATTTGCAGGAAACAACGTCTAAGGAATTTTAATATTTAGTAAACTATGAATGTTTTATATCCATGTAACGGGAAGAAACTCAGCTAACTGATCTTTTAAAAAAAAAATTCAAAAGAAAACCCACAATGCTAACACTCAGCCTCTGAATTAGCCACGAGCGAAAAAATGCTAACCTATCACTGCACCTAAACTCACTCATAACTCACTTATTACTTATCCTAGATGCACAGCCAAACCATCGATTAGCATCGTCTGGAGACACAGAATCGATGGGTGCCCACCTCAACACTCCATGATAAACATTCGCGACTCTATAAACGAAAACGTACATCAAAACATGTGGTGCTAGGTAGCTACAAACGCTAACATGGCTTACCTTGGTCTTTGTCTGGTCAAAACTGGTCTTCAATGGCATTAAAACGATAAAAAACGATGCTGCAGTTAATCTATAGGTTAATCTAATGTGTCTGTGTCCTCTTTGAAATGATTTCTGATAATCCATAAGCAATAAAACTGCTTGTCAGAGCGAGAGATCGCTTCACTCTGATGCAAACCTGCATGCGCGAAGCACAATGAGTGTGTGTGGGGGGACTCCCCCTTCGGTTCTATTGGCTCTAACGGTCAGAAAGAGGTGTCAACCATCAAAATCGACCAATGGGTTCCAGAGATATGGGGAAAAAAACATTTTCACCCAAATCACCTCAGAGGTGGAGTGTTTTTGGCTAAACCTCTCTAAAAAGGTCAAATGCCACTTGTTTTGCATCAATCTTGATACAGGGTACTTATTATATGTTGTACTTTGGATTCCTAAAGCTTTTAGTTTACCTTACCATCATCCAAGGGTAGTTTTCACTATAAGTAAAAAATAATATTTGGACGGACACTATAATTTACAGTTTTTTACTATGTAAAATCTGAATTTTCTTTAAAATAAAAAACATCTATATTGATTCTGACTTTTCCACACCCAACTCACAGGTTTATCATTACTTTGAGAAAAAAGATTATTAATTTAACCCTTTTAGAAGGGAAGATATGGTCATTTGTTCTGGGAATGGCATTTTCGAGCCTGAGACCTGAAAAACAGGCTCAGGGCTTGACAGGTTAATAGTTATTTGTTAATGTATATAACCCAATTTGTGTTCTTTGAAATTGAAAAGGATATTGTGTTTGTTACTTTCGTTGCAGGTGTAATTTGGCTTGGATTCCTATTTTGTATGGACATGCTTTTATTTTGAAGGAGAGTTAGTGCTGTTTACAGGAAGTTGTTGATGCTATGGAAACAACGTGATGGAGATTAACGGAGAAAAGTCATATCTACTTATAAAGACGGAGAAAGGAATATGGTTAAGTGTTAGCCCCCCCCCCGAAGAGGCACAAGCTCTTACGTTCATATTGGAGATTTCAATCAATTCAATTTGGCAGCCGCAGTGCAGCACGGCTGCCAAAAAAAACGAAACAAAAAACGAATAATACTCCAACGAACGAATATTCGGATACAGCCCTAGTGGCTAGCTATGTTAGCTCCGTTAATAGGCTGGCTTAATCTATCTACAGGGGATCCTTTTTTCCCCTCTCTTTTCTTTTGGGACTGTAGCTTTGGCACACTTATTAAATGCAGTTATCTCTATTAGCTATGTCGGTAACGTTACGCCCGGTTAACGGGCAGCTACTGCATAAGTACACTTGATCGTAATCTCAGTTATATCTGCTACATTTATTTTTGATATGTTCTTGAAGTAAAGTTACTGTCGGTCTGCTAGGTGAGTTACTACATTAATAATATAATGATTCATAGATCCCTGGCTGTACATTTACATTGTTTTTTATGAGCATGTATGGATATGTATATTTGAGGATGTATAGATTTAATTTCATTATTTTGATATATGCACTATTATTAGATGTTATTACACATCTTTAGCAGCTTTTGCTATCCATGTTACATTTGTGAGACCTGCTAATTAGATTTTATAGCTTCCCACTAGCACATTTGTCGGGTTGATGTTAACATGGGATGTTGTTGGGCTCAATTCTGTATAGCCATTGGTTCTTATTCTGGTTGCGGACTGTTTCGTAATTTTTGTGGGAGGGCCGTTTGGTGGTGTAATGGCCTCTCTTTTTTTTTATGTGTGCATGTTTTTAGTTTTTTACCTCATGGGTTTTTTGCGGGTGGGTGAGATACCTCAGGTCCTTTCGACAATTTATGTGCATTCCTTGTATAATTGTACTGATACACACTGCTCACCTTGATGAATGGCTAATTTAAACATATTGGTTTGGAATACGGGGGGCCTTAACGCTCCACATAAACGCACCAGTGTCCTAGGCTTGTTGAGGAGGAAAAAGTTGGATTTGGCAATACTGAGTGAAACTCACCTTCTGAAGACTGATGCGGGAAGACTGGCTGACACATTTTATCATGTCATGGCATCCTCTTCTGCAAGTACTAAAATCCGGGGAGTGACCGTAGTGGCTAATCGCAATTTAAATATAAAAGTTTTAGATATATGGGCGGACACAACAGGCCGGATAACTATCGCAAAAGTTGAATGTTCTAATGTTCTAATTGCGCTGGTCTCAGCATATGCTCCAGTGGCGGCTGGTGGATTTATTTTTAGGTGGGGCTGTTGACATAGTGACCAAACCAAAAAAGGGGGCTCCGGATGGATGCTCCCCCGTAATATTTTTTGAGAAATGACCCCTTAAATTATGACTTCTGGTGATGTTAGAGGGGGGGGGGGGAAAGGACAAATTGAGGCTTAAAAATATGAGAAGACTGATCAATACCTCCATAATCTTCAATGTGGAGAATATTATTTATCAACCTGAACATCTACCACTGTACCAGGAATTTGTATTCTCAGAACTGGTCTTTGTTTTTTTCTTTCTTAAAACTGTTCATGTTTTATGAACCAACACCTCCACCAAGTGGCTTTACAGTGAACTGCATGTGGGATATAAAAACTGTAGATAATGTGTTTCTGGTCATTAATAGTATCTTTTCAGTAGTATTAATTATATGCTATTAAATGCTTCATATCATTTACCCCCGTCACAGTCCACGGGCACATCGTATCTGTCCCCGGCTGTTTGAAGAGCAAGCATGGGAAACAAAAGACAGCATTTACCTGTTTGCATCCAGCTAGCCAAGCCTTTTTGGTGCACCGGCTACGTGAGAAGCCTCGTTGATACGTTTAGTTTTTTTCACGAGCTTGCTGTGATATATACAATTCGGGTTGGTCCAAGGTCTTTAAGCAACAATTTATCTCCCAAACTTCTCCTTTCGAAAGGATTGGAGATTAGCTCTTGAACGGAATTGGGCGGGGACCGAGGTCCGGAGACTCCACCTGCACACGAAGCCATCCTCATCAACTACTGCGTCACCCGTATACGAGTCACTGTCCAAACTACTCACAAACTGCACTGGGCGCTGACCAGTGGCGCCCTATGACCATCAGATTTGACGACGCTGATTGGCTGAAATTATGTTACGGCGGCATAGTTTACAGATAGCAACAGTCAACAATGTGTTGGCTGCTGGCTGCACTGGCTCAGGGCTCCTCTCTTAGCGCCCAGACGAGAGAGGGTAATGATACACGGGCAAGGCCAGACATGTGACTTATCTTTAGACATCGTAACACAATTTTAAACGAGATTTTATTGTAGATTATACATTTTACTGATACCAATTATATAATATTTACCTTGTTCATTAAAAATAAAAAATAAAAATATTTTCTTTTTTTAAATATATTTTTTATTTCTTTTTTTAATGTGGGCCGGCCGCCACTGATATGCTCCTAACTCATTTGAGGGAGATTTCTATAATGTGCTCACTGCCGCCATGTTGGAGTTGACAGACTACTCGTTTATAGTGGGGGCCGATTTTAATGATGTATGATGTACTGTTACGACCCGCCCTCTACCAAGTGGTAGTGGCTCGTGGGGAGACCCGCAACATAAAAGAAAACACACCAAACACGCAGCACTTAACGGCGATCATTTATTTTAGAGCACAGCCGTTACTCACATGGGCCAACCGGCAAATGAACAAGGTCTGGTAGATGGGCAAAAACAAACCAAAGGAAGAAGGGGGCCTGGGCCAGCCACACCACGGGCCGTAGGACCCAGAGCTTCCCTCCCCTACCCAGAGATGTAACAAAACCCTACGGGAAAAATAAAGCCGCGAAAACCTGTACTACCAGGGCTCCAGAGTACACATATTGACATAATAACAAAAGGGATCTACAGATCCAAACGGCAGAGAGAGATTGTCCACGGACAGAGTCTTCCGGCATCGGGATAGGGGGAGAGACCTCTTCTTCTCCAGCTTCTCCTTTTAAGTCCCCATGCTGCCAATAGCTCTCTCCGATCACAAAGGCATCTTACTCTCCGCTTCACTAAGAAAACTCTCTTCCCTGGCCCCTAGGTGGCGATTTAACACAACTTTGCTTAAAAATTATGATTTCTGTAAACAATTTAATGCAAAACTCACTGAATTTTTAGAGTTTAATGTAGGATCTGTCGAAGATCCTAGGATATTGTGGGACTCAATTAAGGGATTTATCAGGAGCAATTCAACACTATTTGCATCTAATCTGCGAAAGGCTCGACTCTCCAAATTGGAAAAATTAGAAAATGTGTACTGGACGCTTCAATAGCTTAATTTAAGGTTAAAGGTAGTTAAGAAAGAAATCAACTCAATTCTTAGGCAGCAGTCCGAATTTTTGATGCACAGTACAAGACAACACTACGGCTCAACGGCTCTAGGCCTAGTCACCTGCTGACTATGAAAATTCGTGCTGATGAACACTTTGCTGACATCCCTTCTATCAGAAGCCAGCAAGGGGCGATAACCACCAAAACTAAATATGAGGCTTTTGTTAATGAGCTGGAATTACCATGCTTAACAGAGGATGATTAAAAACAATAAGCTGAGGCTATTACCTTGGAGGAACTTAAAGCAGCGGTCCTCGAAATGCAAAGGGGTAAGGTGCCTCGGTGGGACGGCATCCCCCCAGAGCTCTATTTGACCTTCTGGGACCTTTTGGGCCCGCTGATGCTTTCCATGATTGGATTTTCAATAGAACGGGATAATTTTTCCAGAGATATTAATACAGCTCTTATCTCTTTATCAGAAGGATAAAGATCCATCTGATTGTAGCAGCTACAGGCCCTTAAGCCTACTTGGTGCCGATTTTAAAATGTACGTGAAGGTCCTGGCTCGTCGCCTACAGAACTTTATGACATCTCTAGTTCATTGTGACCAAACCGGTTTCATAAGAGGTCGCCTAGCCACATCATTGACGCTAGTAAAGATGATAAAACACCAGCGGCTGTATTATCTCTGGATGCTATGAAGGCTTTTGATAGGCTAGAAAGGTCATACCTATGAGCTGTTCTAGAGTCTATGGGATTAGGTAAGGGGTTCATCCATATGATCAAAGTACTTTATTCTGCCCCTTCAGCAATGATTTTAACAGGCAAAACTATCTCGTCACTTTTTTCTGTAGCAAGGTCATCCAGACACGGCTGCCCCTTGAGTCCAGGGCTCTTCGCCATCTCGCTCGAGCCACTGGCCCAATCTATTAGACAATCACAGGATATTATCCCCATTTCTATCTAAGGCTCGCTTCATCACATTGCCCTTTACGCGAATGATGTACTGATTTTTATGCGGAACCCCTCAACGTCTGCAACTCGTCTGCTTAATGTAATAGAGGAATTTGGCAACCTATCAGGTTTTAGGATGAATTGGCCCAAGCCTGCCTCTCCTCTCAACGACGCTGCCAAATCAGGTATTCTCCCTGCAAACATTCCTGTGGTAAAACATTTCAAATATCTTGGTGTTGAAATATTCCCAAACCTTAACAAGACTATAAAGAATAATTATACAGACACGTACAACAAGGTTCTCCAGGACCTCAATATGTGGTCGAGCCAGCCCAACTCACTACAAGCCAGAGCTTCAATAATTAAAATGAATATACTGCAGAGAGTTAATTTGATCAGTTCAATGCTTCCTTTATCGCCCCCCAATGGTCATTGGCAGAAACTACAGATGGCAATTTCAAAATGTATTTGGAACAACAAACGGCCTAGACTCAAAATGTCCTCTACTCAACGGAGGAGGCTTGATGGGGGGCTGGCAGTAACACATTTTAAATTGTATTTCTGGTCCTTTTCATTAAGACCTTTGATTAATTGGTTTAACCCCAAAGCTGTGGTTTCATGGCGTGCTTTAGAAGAGAAGTTACTCTCCCCATGGAAATGTACACAAACATATCTATCAAACAATGTCAGCTTAGGTTCGGCCCTCTGATTACTCATGTAATTCCAACACATTCTCACTCCCAACTCGGCCTATGTTGACGTTATGTCAGGGTCCCTGTCGTCACTTTCCAACGCAAGGGGGGGGCCTTTAGCGTCAAATTTCAACTTTTGGGGATGTCCATAGACTTCTATAGAGCTCCCTGAACGTATGTAGTAGACGAGTTGAGATCGCGGAGAAATGCTCTCCGCAGATACATTCTCACAGCGTTTATCAACCTTTTTCTTACTCAATATCAAGCCACACTTATTGTTTTTACTTCTTTATTTTAATTATGTTAATCTTATTATGTTATCTTTTTTTGCCGTCAGTTAGGGGGAGAGTAGGGGCTCAGAATACTGAAATCTGTATTGTTTAATCGTTTTTTCCTTCTAATTTTGTATCCTTTTCTAAACCACACACTGTTATTTACTCAACAATAAGACACAATTATCCTTGTGTTTATTTATTTGTTTGATTGTATAATGTGGGACTTTTGGAGTCCGTCAGGACCGACAGTCGGAGCAGCTCATAGTAGTTGCTTTAGAGAATTTTACACCCGGAAGTAAGTATTCTCTCCGCTTTGCTTGACAAACCCCGTGATTAGTCCTCAAGCTCTGTGATTGGATGTTTGAGTGGCAGTGCGCCGAGGGTTACGCAGAGCGTCAAACAGCACTTTGAAATGGGATGGAACCACGGCAGACTATCCAAAACTGGATTCGAACGGGTCCATCCCCTCCCCCACCCCGTCCCCAGAACTACACATGCTGTCTATTGTGTTTCGCAACATGTTCTATGGCACGTCTCTACTGGGAATTGTAGTTTTAAAAGACGTTTTCGTATTTCCCACAATAAGAAGTTGCCATTATTAAACTGTGTACACCCCTGGAGGTTTAGGGGATAGGAAACACTCAAATTTAAAACATATAATTAATAAATGGGTGAAAATTGCTTGTGTCCATAATGGGCAGCATTAGTATATCCACATGACAGCTCAGGTCAGAAGAGCTTTATGTAACAGCTGGTCTTATGTCTGTGACCCCTCCTGTTGTTAATTGATAAGCCTTGAAACATGCACTTGTCAAGGTTCAGAGGCACATTTTGCAGTATGCAGTGGTGTTTATTTGTAAATCATTTAGTATATTCACACTAATTCTGTGTTTTATATTGAATAATTCTTTGTTCTTTATTTATTGAATGTTCAATACCTGACAAGGTCAGAGATGAAAACTTGGGTCACAGGTTCCTCAACAGTGCATTACAATACATCTATCGATATGTGTGTACCTCCACCATTAAACTGTCATATTCTGCACATTTCTTATACTATCTACATACATCTTATAAGAGTATAATAAATATGTATAATATCAGTTCAAATAAGTGCTTCAACATAGTTAACATTGCAGGAAAGTTGATTGTCAAGTCCCAAAACAAATTATGCAATATATTAGACGTTAAGTACTTTGTCAGGCTTAATATTTATCTGTAGATACCCCCAAAGCTTTATTCTTATTTAAAAGAAGACCTTAACCTTAAGTATTCTTTAATGTTTAAATAAAGCCTAATTAGTTTGTCTGTTTTGCACATCCTCCTATTCATATCTTTGGACGTCCTGCACTAAACTGTGTTATTGTAGAGATCACTACAGTATCTTCTTGATATTTTCATCTATATTTCTATCATTGACCTTCTACTTTCCCCCTATTTTGTATGTACTTGTATTTTATGTTTTCATCAAATATAACATATCAAAAAATTCAAGAAAGTGCTTTAACCACTAGGCGGGTTAAAAAACTGTCAAGTTTACAGTGTTAACACAATAACATATTTTCATTTCAAACCTTTATTTAACCAGATTGGTCCCATTGAGATCATAGATCTCTTTTTCAAGGGAGACCTGCAGCAAATAGGTTCCACATGAAACATAAAACAACATAAAACAATAAAGGACATCATACATTATATTTACAGGCTACATTTACATAGTTATCGACATTTACAAGTGCCCATAGTATCAAAGAGCATTTCACTAAGCCTAACTTTAAAAAAAACATGCAGAGGAATGAGATTGCTCAGTTTCAATTCTTGCTGAAGATTGTTCCAAGCAAGTGGAGCTGCGCACATAAAAGCTGTCTTACCTAAGACAGTCTTTGCTCTTGGCACATGTAACAATACTACATCATGCGATCTCAGACAATAGCTGCTTGCAACTCTCTATGTTATCAGAGAGCAGATATAATACGGGAGTTTACCCAGCATAGCTTTATAAATAAACGTGTACCAATGACTGAGCCTCCGTACAGTAAGTGAAGGCAGACCTGCCTTGGCATACAGGGTACAGTGATGTGTAAGTGCTTTACAATTTGTGACAAATCTCAGTGCGCTGTGATAGGCGGCATCTAACTTTTCCAGGCAATGGGCAGGTGCATTCATATACAACAAATCACCATAGTCCAGCACAGGTAAAAAGGTCACAGTGACTAGCCTTTTCCTGGCCTCAAGTGAGAAACAGGACTTGTTTCTGAAAAAGAAACCTAGTCTAACCCTCAGCTTTTTAAGCAGGTTATTGACCTGAAGTTTAAAAGTAAGACAATCATCAAGCCAGATACCAAGGTATTTATAACAGGCAACCACTTAAGGCATTACCTTGGTTTTCTCAACATTTAAAAGAAGCTTTAGTTCAGAGAGTTGAGTCTGAATAATGTTAAAAACAGCCTCCTTAATGGAGGGACCTGCACAATACATCACGGTATCATCCGCATAAAAATGTAAAGTAGCTTCATCCACATTTTCACCTAAACTGTTGATATATATGGAGAATAAAAGTGGACCTAAAACAGAACCTTGAGGAACACCATTAGCAATGTTCAACCACTCAGAAGTGAGCCCATCAAAGTGAACACATTGGGACCTTTCAGAGAGGTAGTTCACAAACCACCCCACTGCATGGCTATGCCAATACTGAGTAGCCTCTGCTTTAAGATGCGATGATCGACGGTGTCAAACGCTTTGGAAAGGTCAATAAATAGGGCTGCACAACTCTGCTTATTATCTAAAATACTCTAAATATCATTCACCACTTTCATTGTCGCAGTGATGTTGCTATGTTGCTTTCTGACACCTGACTGATGTTTAAACAGGATATCATTTTTACATAAAAACTCCTTTACTTGTTCACTCACTAGGCGTTCGAGCATCTTCGCCAGAACTGACAATTTAGAGATTGGCCTATAGTTATTTAAAATAGTTTCCTCCCCTCCTTTTAGCAAAGGCAAGACATACAGAAGTACAGATGGAGCAGCTTGTTTCAGACTCCAGCATACAGCTTCCTGCCTGCTACCTGCCGGCTACCTGCCTAAGACCTGCCAAAGACCAGGGTTGCGGTCGAATAGTCCATTTAGATTAGGAACCTTCCTAACGGAGTGAAATGACCCGGAAGTCCCTCAGTGGCAGCCATGATAAGTGCCGTTTGAATTCTCTAAATGAAAGGAAAGGAGGTTTCAAACTTCCTTTATAAACTCCTTTAGCTTAGGAACCACTGGACCTCCCTAACCTAAAGGAGAGGAGAAATTGCTGCCCCACAATGCCTTGCGGCCGAGGCATTTGCCGTCACACAACAGTCGGCCGTTCACGGAAACAACCGATTATGAACGAGAAATGATATCATGAAAGTTACAGTGCTTATTAAAATATGTTTGAATGGTGATATACACAGTGATAGATGTTAAGGACTAACGT
>CALSBW010025521.1:151812-174901 GCA_943590975.1 Lindbergichthys nudifrons | reverse complement strand
GGAACATGTTTCAAATGACAGCAGACTGCTGCTTGTTGGCAGGCTGACTCAGTTCACTTGTCTCACACACCCAGAGTGTTAACAACATTTTTACAAATTTTATAAATTAGTCTAGAGCTCGATCTATTGTAATTTGAGTGTTTTACACGTCTGTCCATGGAACGCGAGTTTTGCGCCACTTGAGTGGAGTAAACTGATATGCAGCTGGAGTAACATGTACATTGAGACGCATTGGGACATATCATCGTCACTTTCAATGTTAACCTTGTACATAGGAGGCACAATACGCTTACTTAACCTGTTACGCACGGCCGACC
Source organism: Lindbergichthys nudifrons (assembly GCA_943590975.1). Lineage (NCBI taxonomy): Eukaryota > Metazoa > Chordata > Actinopteri > Perciformes > Nototheniidae > Lindbergichthys > Lindbergichthys nudifrons. The sequence goes on along the minus strand of CALSBW010025521.1, from coordinate 174,584 downwards.
CGGTACCGGGCGGATAAACCCGTAATTTGCAGGAAACAACGTCTAAGGAATCTTAATATTTAATAAAACTATGAATGTTTTATATCCATGTAATGGGAAGAAACTCATCTAACTGATCTTTTAATTTGTTTTTTTCAAAAAAAAAACACAATGCTAGCACTCAGCCTCTGAATTAGCCACGAGCGAAAAAATGTAACCTAAAACGGCACTTAAACTCACTCTAACTCCCTTATTACTTATCCTAGATGCACAGCCAACCACTCGTTTTTGTTCTCCTGGAGACACTGAATCTAGGGGTGCCCACCTCAACACTCAGTGATAAACATTTGTGACGCTATAAACGAAAGCGTACATCATAACATGTGGAGCTGGGTAGCTAGAAACGCTAACATGGCTTACCTTGGTCAAAACTGGTCTTCAATGGCATTAAAACGATAAAAAAACGATACTGCAGTTAATCCATAGGTTCATCCAATGTATCTGTGCCTTCTTTGAAATTATTTCTGATAATCCATAAGAAATAAAACTGCTTTTTAGTTTCCAAATCCCAGAGAGAGAGTAGAGGGCTCGCTCTCGTGAAAAATTCTACACGAAGCCCCCAACTTTTTTTTTTACCATGTGTGTGTGTGTGAGCCTCCCCCTTCGATTCTATTGGCTCTAACGGTCAGAAAGGTGTGTCAACCATCCAAATCGAGCAAGGGGGGCCAGAGATATGGAAAAAAAACCATTTTCACCCAAATGACCTCAGAGGTGGGGTGGTTTTGGCTAAACCTCTCTAAAAAGGTCAAATGTCCCTTGTTTGGCATCAATCTTGATACAGGGTACTTATTATATGTTGTACTTTGGATTCCTAAAGCTTTTAGTCTACTAACCCATCATCCAAGGGTAGTTTTCACTATAAATAAAAAAAAAATGTGGACGGACACTATAATTTACAGTTTTTTACTATGTAAAATCTGAATTTTCTTTAAAATAAAAAACATGTATATTGATTCTGACTTTTCTACATCCAACTCACAGGTTTATCATTACTTTGAGAAAAAAGATTATTAATGTAACCCTTTTAGAAGGGAAGATATGGTCATTTGTTCTGGGAATGGCATTTTCGAGCCTGAGACCTGAAAAACAGGCTCAGAGCTTAACAGGTTAACTAGCTCATCACCTTCACCAGTCAGAAAATGTCCGTTAGCCGCGAGGCTAGTTTCCGCTATGTTAAACTCCATTGACTTATGCTAAAATGTTAGCGATCTAAAGGTCCGCTATTTTTGGCTGTTTTTGGTCGACTTCAGTTGACTGTAACATCGAAAATCTTCGAAATTGAATGTTCACAAAGCTGCGGACCGGTTATACACTTATACACGAGGGAACTAACATAGCTAATTTAACTAGCGTTAGCTAATGTAGCTGTTGTAGTGCCGAGAGACGGGACATACGGCAGGGTTGCCAACTCTTACGCATCTGGCGTGTGACACACGCTTTCACTCTCAATCTCACGCTCTCACGCTGCCCAAACTATTCTCACACCAAAAACAAGATGAACCGGCGATCGTTTTTGGCTGGTTATTTACACTGTTGAGTTGACAGCATTATTTGTAGTACTTCCATTTACTGACGATGGGGGCGCTGCATAACTACGTAGCCTCGATTAAAGCAAACAGAAGAAGACGACATGTATTGTTAGATATTCTTGAACCCCGAGAGCAGGAGAGATATATGCGTGCATATATGCATATACAGCGCTTCTGGAGAGGCTAAGCACCATACTCCCAAAGGGACAAAAGGCCAAACTTATCGCCCAAGCTTACGACGGGGCTTCTGTAATGAGGGGAGCCACCGGCAGAGTGCAGGGTAAGGTAATGGATGTCTACGGCAATGCACACTACGTGCACTGCTATGCGCATCAGCTGAACCTCATCATGCAGCAGGCACACATCCCCAGAATCGGCCCTTTTTTTCAGACATTGGTGGATTTTCTGCCTTCTTCTCCAGGTCACCCAAGCGAACCGAAGTGCTCGACCAATTGGTTGCACATAGACTCCCCAGAGCTTCTACAACATGGTGGAACTTCCACAGTCGCGCAGTAAACACTGTGTATGAGCAAAAGGATGACCTCCTAAAGCAGGGGTAGCCAACACGGTGCCCGCGGGCACTTGGTCGCCCGCAGGGGCAACGTGAGTCGCCCGTGGGGCATGTTCTAAAAATAGCTCGCCAAGCAAATCCAAAATGTATAAAATACACAAAACAAAAAAGGAAATGTAATTAAAAGAATCTACCCTACAGATGGAGCGTCTTATTTCAGACAGTTTGAAACGCGAGGGTCGTGATTGGTCCGTGATTGGTCCGTGATCGGCCTGTGATGAAGAGCCGGCCCCCAGTCAGAGTTGATACCGCCCCCGTGATAGATAAATGTAATTATTGTGAAGCCAGCTGCAATGGATCATTGATCCACCAGGGGGTGCAGTGGGGTTCCACACTGGGGCTCATGTGAAATCAACTTCGACACAGTAAACTGGATGTACAGTATGTCTGGTACTAATGTATAGCGGATCTTTATTAAGATCCATATGTCACGGATAGGATCATAGTCTGTGCTAAATAAGACATGTAATCATTTACAAAACATCACCATGTTGTTATTTAACAAAATAATGTTGTTTAGTCGAAAAAAACGAACGAGAGGAAATGCAGCCGGCTCTCCCGATTTTTAATCCTAATTTAATCATCATCTTCACCACGATCATTTATGTTTATGTTCGCCGAATTGACATGAAATCACTGACAAATATGAATATTCTGTATTCAACTTCATTGAAACGATCAGGATGGGTGTTCTTTTTCCCCACAATGACCAAGTCGCTGCAAATTATCTCGCTTATTACATGGCCACATTCTCAACAAAGTAACGACATGACTCCCAATATTAATTGAAATGCTTTTATGGATTTAGAAAATGTTTTTATTGATTTAAAAAATAGTTGTATGTATTGATTTAAATTGACATGCATCCGCTAAGAGAAATAGTCACTAGACACTTGACACAGTGGCTTTAGGCAAAGCAGAAAAAGAACACTCAAACCGAGAGATGTTATTATTACAACATGACTTCACTATTATTTAACAACTGTTTTTATTTGGTTCTTTTATTTGGGGTTAAGTATAGGTGAATTGCACTAATGTGGGAAGATCGTGATGTCTCCTCCGATCTGCTTTATGATATTCTTTCTCCCGCTGTGTAGATTGGGGGACCGCCGTCCCTCTGTCTTCAATGTTCGGCATCGGGTGAAACAGAGGATTTCGACATTCTGTATTCCTTGCTTACTTCCTTAAACCTTTTCTCCTCCTTATCTCTTTCATGACTTTTTATTTATTGCTTTATAACAGCTGTAATAGTTCGTTTAGAACAGGCACCTCACTCGCAATCTGCTCCTCCCGCAGCGCCGCCCACCTCCCTCCGGCTGAAATTATGAATGTACAGTAAGGCATAGTAATCATAGATAACACGGCAGGGTCCGTTACAGTTTGTTTTCATCTGATTTCAAATAAACAAAGTCTTGGCTTTCAGAATATTAAACTTGTTTCGGCAAATTTAGATGATAAATACAACTATGAAGCTTGTAACGGCATTATTACTTAAGCGGAGAACGGAGTAATTTAACGTTACAGCAGGCATAACAACAGCCGGTGTTTATTTTTATTATTATATATAGTCGTTATTCATTTGTTTTAAAGCTCAATAAGGAAGATTTAAACTTTCACACACGTTGACCGGCGAAAAACTCGGCCCCCACCACGTTGAATGGGTGGCATTTAGTACCTACCCCCCTCTGAGTGAATACCTGTTAACTTCACATCTTGTCACACACTTTTTGGAAGAAAAGACTGACCCAAGATATCTTGGTTTGATTTGGAGAAGGCTTTTAAAGCCTATTGTATACTAACTCTTCCCGCCAAGAATATGAATAGAACTTAGATAGATCACTTTACATGTCTGCGAATGAATAGCTTAGCTACTTGGCACTAAGAGTACAGATATGTCTACCCTTTCTTTTCAGAGTGTAATATCTGCATTTTCTCTTTTGGTTTGAATAGGAGAAGGGCAATGGTTATCGATGGTGCTTTTAAAGCCTGTTGTATACTAACTGTGTGATTTATATTGCTTTTCAAATGCATATAAGCCCCCCATTTACCCTGCACTTCCCGTCAAGAATATGAATAGCACTTAGTTAGATCACTTTACAGATCAGGTTGGACCAGCTTTTCAATGTTCGACATCGCTCATGTGAAATCAACTTCGATACAGTAAACTGGATGTTGTGATGCCGAGAGACGGGAGTCGGAGGCGGGGTATCAAAAGTACAAGCTAAACTTTTATTTAGCATCTGAACACACATGTAAACAACTTCATACCCGGGAAGCGAAGACCGGCGGAAACAGCTGGTCTGGTTCACTAAAATGTCCGTGCGGAACAATACCCCAACCCATAGATCCGTGGGTGAATAATGTCAATCACCACAATGTACAGTATGTCTGGTACTAATGTATAGCGGATCTTTGTTAAGATCCATATGTCACGGATAGGATCAAAGTCTGTGCTAAATAAGACATGTTATCATTTACAAAACATCACCATGTTGTTATTTAACAAAATAATGTTGTTTAGTCGAAAAAAACGAACGAGAGGAAATGCAGCCGGCTCTCGATTTTTAATCCTAATTTAATCATCATCTTCACCACGATCATTTATGTTTATGTTCGCCGAATTGACATGAAATCACTGACAAATATGAATATACTGTATTCAACTTCATTAACATGTTATTAACGTGCCTAAACTCAGTAATTCACTAAACATATTTATATGTTAATGGAGCCTTGTCAGGCAGATCAAGATCCGCGTAGCGGAGGGATCTTGATCCCTGTGTGTTATTTTTCCCCATAATGACCAAGTCGCTGCAAATTATCCCGCTTATTACATGGCCACATTTTCAACAAAGTAACGACATGACTCCCAATATTAATATCCCAAAATGCTTTTATGGATTTATAAAATGTTTTTATTGATTTAAAAAATAGTTGTATGTATTGATTTAAATTGACATGCATCCGCCAAGAAAAATTGTCCGTTGTTACCGTTTTTTAAACAGTCAGAATGAAACGGCAGCTCTCAACGGTGTGTTTACACACCTAATGGCCCATCACCCACAGCTCTCTCCCCCCCCCCTGATCTTTCTTTTCCAACAGTTAAGTTAACTGTAGGTTACTCTGAGTGACAAGCTTACAGTTAGTGAAGTAACACTAACTGGCTGTTTCATTCTAACATAACGCTCCAAATAAGACTGTTTCCACTCGGACTTCAATACAGCAACACCATTGTTTGGTTTCCATGGTAGCGTGTCTCTTTAGTAGCGTGCACTCCTTTCCTGTAAATTACTAAATTAGTTTTTAACTGAAATGATCAAATAAAGTGAAAATGTCACAGTGTTTACACTGTTGAGTAGGCTATACTCTTTGTTTAAAACTAATTGGCCATCGGAATGTGTGTGTCCCAACCCCCCCCTGTGATATCTCTTCTCCAGCAGTCTGTAGGTTTGTGTTCGCATATTTATGCTGTCGCAGTTCCTGTTGTTTCTATCGCGCATTGCCGGTATGAAAGGGTCTGTGCCGGAAATATCAAGATAACACGGCAGGGTCCGTTACAGTTTGTTTTCATCTGATTTCAAATAAACAAAGCCTTGGCTTTCAGAATATTAAACTTGTTTCGGCAAATTTAGATGATAAATACAACTATGAAGCTTGTAACGGCATAATTACTTAAGCGGAGAACGGAGTAATTTAACGTTACAGCAGGCATAACAACAGCCGGTGTTTATTTTATTATTATATATAGTCGTTATTCATTTGTTTTAAAGCTCAATAAGGAAGATTTAAACTTTCACACACAGCTTTTTCCAGCGGTATCCATAAATCTCTTAATTTTGACCTCAAAGTGCACCAGATTGATGCATTTAACTTCAATATAAAGAAAAACATATTCTGTTGTAACAACAATAACATTATAAATAGTAACATAGCTGATTCACCATCCCCCACCCCCCTACTGTATGTTGATTTTGTTTGCCTACATGTAAATGGGTGGCATTTAGTACCCCCCTCTGAGTGAATACCTGTTGTACCTGTCCGGGGCTAAGCCCATAGGACGATGCTCTGATGTCAACCCCCCCCGTTGACAATTCACGAGCGTCTAACTCCCCCCCCGTTGCACCTTCTAACAGAGCCCCCCCACATATCAAATCCCAATTTAACCCCTGGCCTCTGGAGCAGAAATGAAAGAGTTTTAAAAATGTTTACGTTTTGGTAAGTTTTTAGGGAAATGTTGTAATATTGCAACGTTGGCCTTAGGTGGGAGCAGAATTTCTGTATTTCTACTCACATTGTCTGAATAAATATATTGAACAACTAAGGGTTAATTTGCAGGATTGATTGCTTACTTAGCCCTATATCAGTATATAGCATGAATAATAACCACACATCACTCATATTCGTTATGAATAATCATTTATCATTTATTAAATAGTAAGTCGCTTTGGATAAAAGCGTCAGCTAAATGCAATTTATGAAAGCCTCACTCAGGATTTTTTTAACAAGTGTTTTTATTGCTCTTGGGGCATTAAAAACAAGATTTTAACTTTAGTTCTTTATATAATATCTGCATTTTCTCTTGTGAAAAACTAAGTCTTAGTTTGGCCATAGTTATTTAATATATAGCGCCATCTCCTGGTTAAATCCTGAAATTGAAAATCTGGCAACGCCCTCTTGGAAAATAGTGGGAGGGCTTAACATTCCTAGATACTGGTCTTTGGCTGGTCTTTGGCAGGTAACTGGCTGGTAGGAGGCAGGAAGCTGTATGCTGGAGTCTGAAATAAAATGCTTCATCTGTATGCATAAACGAAACCTAAATCATAGCGAACTCTATCTACTTACTACAACTCTATATCTATCCAACACCCCTCCTCCCCCCACCCCCACAATGAATATCGACCAATCACGTTCTTGCTTGATTTGCGGGACCAGCGTTGCAGTCGGGAAGAAAAGCAATGTGGCCGCTCACCACTTCATAAGGAGTTTGACCGTGATTTTCCTTCTGGCGAATCTACACAACACATCAGCCCCATTGAACAGCTATCATGCCAGCCTATACAGCACATGAGGGGCAACGTTTTATTCTGTGTGTTGCAACTTGCATATATATTTATTGCACTTGACGCACACACACGCATGGCGTAATTTCCACCTTTCGAAATCCCGTTTGTGTCCCCCCACTTTACAAATATGTTTAATAAAAAAAAATGTAAACGCAAGCCGTCATCGCCACGGAGGAGCACACAGCCTCTGTGAGCGAGCGAGACAGAGGGAGAGAGAGAGCGAGAGAGCTAGGGAGGGAGGGAGGGAGAGAGAGAGAGCGAGCGAGAGAGCCAGGGAGAGCACACATTTATCTATTTAATATAGATAAAGTAAGAAATCATTCCAATGTGTACTATAGGACAGTAAAAAAAAAAAAAAACAGTTTGAAAGGGGAGTGATTAGTAAAATATGCATAAATAAAAAGAAAGAATGCTAAAAGTAAAAAGTAGCCCCCGACTTGTTTTATTTTTTGAAAGTAGCCCTCACCCTAAAAAAGGTTGGTGACCCCTGTCCTAAAGTGTTTCTTGACCATCAGGGAGGACTCTGTGAACTTCGATCCTGTAACTGTCAGAGAGGTACGGGGGCTTTGTGAGGATGCTTGAAGACGAGGCTTTCTGTTTTTTCCTGGCATTGTTCCACAAGATCATGCCACACGTGGACATGCTATTCAACCAGCTGCATAAGAGGAACATAGACCCCGTCTTCATTAAAGCACTTGTCCAGAAGTTCACAGACAGCATGCAAACGATCAGGTAAATAACTATATTTTGGCTGAGAAAACTTTTAGAAAAGATCAGTTCCTCACTTCCAACAGTCTAAATGTGCCATGTCATCAAAGTGAATAAATATCATGTATCACATCACAATTATATTTGTTTTAGTATTTAAAAAGGAAAGAGAATATGTCACAAAGTAGACACTTCCCAGATACTTTCAATATTCCAGTTTTGATACACACACAGGGACAAGTTATTTGGTTTTTAAAATGTATTTTATAAAAGGTTTAAAACATGCAGTAGCAAAATTACACTTTGATTTATTCCTAATGAATATTAAAAGAGTCACAATAAAATAGTCCGTAGCTTTAAATGCACAGGATGGGATCGAGGCTTTTTTATCCAGCTGCTGGCCGTGGGCGAGGGGGGAGAGAGAGAGAGAGGCGGAGCATCCGCGTGCGCCTCCAGTTACCAGGACGCTCTTCCTGGTTGAGAAGGCAGTGCTGGATTGCTGATGCGCTTAGTGATCTTGTTCACAGCGTTCGATCCGGCAGCTCGTTCGTCCCACAGTCGATCCTTTCCACGAGCGTGTGTGCCGTCTGAAACGACCACGTCTCTCCGCGTTTCACTGTCCACTGTTTGTTCTCCGATGCCTCACACACCCGCACCACATCAGGTCCCTGTCACGTCTCCCTTCTCCTTTGTCCGGAGTCCTTTTGTTCGTTCTTACCTAATTATTTGATGCACTTCAGGTGCGTCCCCAGGTGCCTCATTAGTGTCCAAATAGCCTGCCAGGTGAAGCACACAGAAAACCTAAAACAAAAGCACCGCACTCCAATAATATTTAAGAAACACAACAACTAATATTAATATATAAACATGCAAACGCTGGCTTTCTGTCTGACCTTTGTGACAAAGACACTCAGATTTGGATAATAATGCAGGTAAAGTAGTTAATAAACACAGTTTGTAATAACAGGCTTATTCAAGTGTCCACCAGGTCAATTTCTAGAGGAGGCCTAGTTGTTATCGATTCAAGGTTAATTTAGGCCTACAGATGTAGCACCTCATTTTGGACGCCCCTACCGTAGTGGGGCCGTGATCGACACGGGGTCGGCCCTCGCTGACAGGAAAACCCCCCTCATGACTTGATACGCCCCCTTGATAAATAAATTAAATTATAATGAAACCAGCTGCAATGGATCATGGATCCACCAGGGGGAGCAGTGATTAAAAAGCTGATGTGAAATAAACAGCTGATAAATCTACAGCAGGGATGGGCAACTTGGATGGTGGTGGGGGCCACATAATGTATGTACTGGCCACCAGGGGGCCGCAGATTCACTTGGAACCATAGATTGTATATGCTTGGAACACACACACACACAAATTCCATGTATTATATGTAATTATTAACAAATATACTAAGTCTGACATCTTCATTGACATTTTACAATCTTTCAGGGAACATCCTCTAATAAGCTCACTAAACAAATATCAGTTCACAGAAATGTTATTTAATTTTTACAAGTGGCATGTTTGTATTGAACAGGTTATTTAACAGTGGAATAAAACTATTTGAAACTATTGGAAAGCACGGAAAATGTGTGTGCATCAATCAAGATTAAATATTAAGATGACATAAACATGAAGTCATGAACACTAACCCAGACATTAGTTGTCTAACTTGAACCTAAGACACTTGTAGCCTGTCTCTGCATTCCCCTTATTCCACAATAAGGGGAATTTCAACACAGACACCTGTCAACCCGCACTCTGCAGTTCCTCACTTCTGATAATAACACAGGGGAAATAAACGAGGCATCTCTTTTCCTCTCTCTCTCTCCCTCTCCTGACAGCCCGTCAGTATCGGGGTTAGTCAAAATGAATCCCTTGGCGGTTCTAGTGTTCATTTACCGTTTTGTCTTCTCTTTGCAATGCTTAATCGATTTGAAACCAAGTCTAACGCAGCTTAAACTTAACGTTAGCTTTCTAGCTAACACAACACATTCACGCACCTTTCTCTGTGGGGTTTTTTGTAGTGACGAATGAAGTTGTGGTGGTCGTGTCACTGATCTTTATGCTGCAGACCCTGCATACCGCTGTTCTCTTCTTATTAGCGTCATCGACAACATAATCCTTGAATCCAAACTTGACTATTTGTGGAGTAACGCTAGCCGCTGCCATGTTAACTGACACTCCTGCCGTCTAGTGGGTTGCCAGGTTTGCGCGCATGGCGCTATAATCACCCAATCACGTTTCGAAAAAACTAAACGTAATATCTCACTACAAAAACAAACGCAAATATTTTATTTTAAAAAGTCAAGTCCTTTCAAGTCATCTGTCTCAAGCTTAAGTCAAGTCTCAAGTCATGAATACCAAGTCAAAGTCAAGTCAAGTCTTTTATCAATGTTAGTCAAGCAAGTCTCAAGTCCAAAAATATGCGACTCGAGTCTGACTCGAGTCAAGTCATGTGACTCGAGTCCCCACCTCTGGTAATCATAGATAACATGGCAGGGTCCGTGACAGTTTGTTTTCATCTGATTTCAAATAAACAAAGTCTTGGTTTTTAGAATATTAAACTTGTTTCGCCAAATTCAGATGATAAATACAACTTTGAAGCTTGTAAAGGCATAATTACAAGCGGTAACTTAACGTCACAGCAGGCATAACAACAGCTGGTGTTTCTTGTGAGTGTTTCCCCGGGAAACAAACACAATACACACAAACGCGTCACAGATTATTTCGCGGTATTTGGCTGCCGAACGAAATCATGTACGCAGCTCGCGACATAACTAGGAGTCTAGGGGACGGTATCAGTACTACAAGTAAAAAAAAATCATTTTTTTCTTTTTTAATTACGTTGTTTATAAATTAATCTGAGGGCCGCAAAAAGAGGAGGTGGCCGCCATTTGCCCATCCCTGATCTACAGGAATCTGATTGAACGGATATTTGTTAAGGTCCATATGTCACGGATAGGATCATATTCTGTGCTAAATAAGAGACATGTAATCATTTACAAAACATCACCATGTTTTTATTTAACAAAATAATGTTGTTTAATCCACGTTGGCATACTACAACTACAAAAACCATCGGTTTGTTTTTTCATCAGGAAATGCAGCCCGGCTCAAACAAACGATTTTTAATCATCATCCTCACGATCATTTAATGTATCATATGTTCGCCGAATTGACATGTAAGCATTAACAAATATGAATTTAATGTAGTCAACTTCATTAAAATGTTATTAACGTGCCTAAACTCAGTAATTCACTAAAAAGAGGTTTATTTGTAATGGAGCCTCGTCATCTCCCCACGGGCAAACAAGAATATGTTGCCTAGTGTTAATAGTTTACTGTATTATTAGTGTTTAATATTACTGCTATAACAATCACACATTGAGTTCATTGTTGGGCAATGTTAAAATCAGACCGTTGTTTTTTTAAATAGTCTGAATGAAACGGCAGGTGATCAGCTGATCAGCTGTGTGTGTGACTCTCTTTGTTTACACACCTAATAGCCCATCAGCCACAGCTCTCCCCCCCCTGATCTCTCTTCTCCAGCAGTACAGTTTAACTGTAGGTTTCCCAGATAGCAAAAAGTCATTGAATCAACATTGAGATATTGTCACGCTGAAGATTGTGATCAACATTGATGTCAGACATTGAAATTAACATTGAAAGTGCTCGCTATGATCAGCATTGAAAGAACATTGAATTTTCAATCAATCCCAACAATGAATCAACCTTGATTCAATTACGATATGATCAACATTGAAAGAATGTAGAATTGCAACAACATTGATTCAACTATATTATGCGTTGCATTATACATTGAAACAATGTTATTATCAGATAGCAAAAAGTCTTTGAATCAACATTGAGATATTGTCACGCTGAAGATTTCAATCAACATTGATGTCAGACATTGAAAATGAACTAAAATGGACTAACAAAAAAAGAGCCATTATTTATTCAGTTGATTATTACGATTTAATTCAATTATATGAACATTTTGTACATTTTTTGTCCACTTTAAAGGTCTTATCATATGCTTTTCTGGTTATTACCCATCCCCTGCCAGGCAATGCAGCGCTGTATGGAAGCTGTCAGCCGACTCGCCCAGCCAAGCCTGGCTGTGTGTGTGTGTGTGTGTGTGTGTGTGTGTGTGCGTGCGTGCGTGTGTGTGTGTGCGTGCGTGTGTGTGTGTGTGTGTGTGTGTGTGTGTGTGTGTGTGTGTGTGTGTGTGTGTGTGTGTGTGTGTGTGTGTGTGTGTGTGCTCAGGCTGAGTTCCTCTGTGTCTCGCTGTCTCGCAGACCCCATGCCATCATCATTTTCTGTTTAAAGCAGCTTTGCTAGACGTTGATAACATGCACGTTTTGCAACATAACACAAGTTAAGGACATTTCTTGACATAATAAACATCTAGCAAAGCTGCTTTAAATAAAAAATGATGATGGCCTTTGAACACAGATTCTAAGGATCGTTTCTGCTTCTGCTTTCATCCATTAGGTCAAAATAGGATTCACACACCTGGCATCATTGTGATATATCAGGCCTCAGCCTCTTCAGCACATCGCAATCAAAGAATTTAAGAATAAACAAATATAACAATTACAATCCAGTGCCTCTTGTCAACTGGCAACTCACAATTCCACACATTTCAATTTCACAGGCAAATGGGACTTCATGCTTAAAATGACTGCATGTGCAAGCATGTATATACATTGAAGTTTTACCTGATCACTAACAATGAACTTGAACAGTAGAAATACTGGATATGCCCCTCTTTTGAACTGGCAACTTACACATCCACACATTCTTTGATTCTCTATTTCAGAAGATAACTTATATGCTTAAAATGAAATGAATGCTGTGAGGTTTTACATGAGCACTAACCACAATGCACTAGAACAGGCGAAACATAGGTTAAAGTCATGTCTGGCTTCCCCATTAACATTCAAAGCAAAAGCTTTGTTTTCCGAGACCTTATGCGCTGCGAGCGTCTAGAGCCAAGCTCTTAAAAGATAGTCTGAATGGCTTCAAAGGTATACCTCATCTCCTTTGCAAAAATCCATGTTCATTGCATAAAGTAGGCCAAAGAGGTATGCAAAGGCAGTAGAGAGGTCTGGTAGGTCATGCAGTACAATGGTCCCTTCCAACACAACAGCCACGTCTCGCACATTTGGCGATATGGTGGCATCATCATCTTCAATGACGGTGAGGATGGCCACAGACACACCTCTGAGCAATCGTTCTTTATGGTCAGTGTCCTGAGGAAAAGTAAAATATGCATGAATGAGTGCTATGGAAAACTAAACGACAAAATACATATCCACTGATTCTAACTCTAGCACCAAGCTACTGAGTCTTACCATTCAGCTTGTGGAAGTTATAATTGCAACTCAACAGCACGGCATCTCTGGGCTCAAAATTAAATCTTACACAAAGTGTATTGTGCATAAAATGATTAGCATAAGCTATGAGGTCATAAAATGTTTAAGCTACATTAATCAATATTAATTGTATTGTGTAAGTTTATTACCAAATACTCCAGAAGAAACTTGGTTGTGTCATCTCGGACAAAAATGGGCAGGCCTCTCAGTGCTGCTGTCTTTCGGTGTGACACAATGTCGGATGTCTCAGGAGTACCCAGTGGAAACACACAAACATATCAATTAGTTTAGTGCCGTAGTGAATTTATATAAAATCCGACTTTCTGAGGAGGATAAAGAACAGGTCAGATCCCAATAACATGCTTCAGTAAAAGACTGGCAAAATAAAACAAAACAAAAACTGCAATCCTGCGGACAATTCTACAAATTAAAAATACTGTTACAGTTCTCAAATTCCACCAACTAAGAACACCAAGCAATGACTTTTAACAATCCACAATCCATCAAAGCGTGTTTCTCTTACAAATGTTAGGCGAAGGAGCATTTCATATTTTCAAACGGAGGAAAAGGGCTTTGGTGGACCCGGCTCCGGCCATTTTCCCCTCAACTTTTGCATGCTCTTAGATTGAGGCACTTCACTCACTTGTTCATCACATTTTTCCAAGAGGTCTTCCATCTTCTGTCCAAAAGCTCCCTTGCTAGCCCAGTACAGTTTCAGCAGGCAAGGCACATGTTTGTCAAAGGCTGCACCGAACGTCCCCAGGAGGTCTTTGCTGATCCGATGAAATTCTTCAGATATCTGAAAAACATAAATTACAAAACAATGTAATTTGATTGTAACCACAATGTCATGTTTTTTCTGTGCAGCAAATTCCTGGGTAGCCATCTTGTTCAAAGTCTGCACCATCTTAAGGGGATAGTTTGGATGTTTTGAATTGAAAAAAAAACTGGTATTACAATTTTGGGGACTGATTGGAAAGTGGGGCATAGTGTGTTGGAGGGGCCTGTAGTGGAGTAGTAGGGCAGGGTATAGTATAGTTTGCCAATTAACTGACATACACAGTCAGTGTGAATACAGGGCCAGTTCGCACCTTTTCTGTGACAAAGGCGACAATGTTTTAGAAGAGTCTCTTGATTGGAGCCTGCACTGCATGTGATCCACCCCTGAAACACAAGAGAAACATATAGGACATTCAGTTCAAAAGATATCATTTTTGAAACTTTGAATTCGTTAGTTTTCATCCTTTCCTTATATACTTAGTAGGACGATTTAAAACTCAGTTAATGGGGTTAATTTTTAAATTGCTTCAGTTTATCATCGTAACAGATCAAAACGTTCGGATTCATTTTACAATAAATCAATAAATGGTATTCTTCTACAAACAAAAAACAAAACAATTAATACATTTAAACAAACCACTAATAGTATATTAACTACTTCATTCAAAATTAACATTCACTTTAGATAATAACACCCAGTGGCGTTTTTATATGTACAAAAGTGGTGGGGCACAAAAAACTTAGATGTCTATATATAAGCTTCTGCAGTGACGTGCAGTGAGGTTCATGGCTGCTGAGTCACTGGCACTGACTCTTCAGGTTTACAAATATTATATTTTGACCTAAACCAAAATATAATATTATTTTCAAAAGCTTTTTTTGTCTGATGCTTCGATTAATTTTAAACAGACAGTTCAACAAAAGGATACCCAAAAAATGTAAGTTTATCATTTAAATATTGAACTGTTCTCTCTTAGTAAGATCCCATTTTCAATAAAATTGCGGTCTTACCTTGACTTGAAAATGAAGTCCATTTGTCTATCCTTCTGGACAAACATTTCTATTACTTTTTTGTAAAAGTCCTCCTTATCTTCTTGTAGTTTCAAAAGTCTATCATAAATCTAATCTATAGATTTATGATAAAAAAATTATAAAAGTAGGGTAGACATGTGGATATTATCCGGCTGAACAAAACGTGCATTTATCTAACAGGTACGTTTCCCACAGATCTTATTTACAGCTATTTTCTAAAATCCTATGGAGAAACCTCATTGCTTTTTTGCAGCTTACTTCCTGGTTTTAGGACGCGTCACTGCAGCTCTCTCGTCTCCTCTTCAAGCACCACACTTTTCGCGGCACACGTACTTACAGCCAATCAGCTCTGAATGATGTGAGATGACGTATGGTGGGGATGGCAGCTCTGTGCCCCTATGGTCTTTTTTTTTTTGCCACACACATTACATTGAAAAATACTCTGAACATGCGCAGTGTAGTTTTTACAGTCACCGTTCACTTTGACAGTGAGAGGGAGGGGCACGATCAGGTTTTGTCCCACATGGCTCAAAACGGCACTGTAGACACTAATTAGAAGAACACAGACTAAAACAGCAATGTACAGACGAATCAGATGATTAAACATGACCTTAAAATATATTTTATATATATATATTTTTTTCCTTTTTTTGCATCTCTTTGCATTTTTTGTAATCATTATGTGTAATACTTTCTGCTGACACTAGGTGGGGCTGTGCTTGTACGTCGCCGCCATGTTTCGACGGGGAAAATGTATTCAACCCAACATCGGACAAGGCTGGCCTGTAAAAATACAAGTCAAGGCTAAGTTTCAACACAGCGGCAACGTTGTCATATCCCAATCAATGCTGTGTGTAAAGTTATATATGTCTGGCTCGGTTTACTATAACACCGGTCGTCTCACCTTCTAAATGCATTATAAACGCCTTCAGGTGCTTGAACATAAATTCAACGCCATCTGTAGCTAAGCTAGCAAAGCTAACTGTGGTGGGTAGTTGAACTCATTGTATCTATCTTTTGGTTTAAATAGTACAGTGCACTTTACTGTTAACATTCCTTGTTAGGTAAAACACACACTTACCTGATTAGGCAAACGAGGTAGACAAATGTCCCAAGAATCCCCAACTTCACATCCAAATTCGGCCACATGTCGATGTTTCTGTCCGCAAAATGTCTGACAAATTCACTCAGCGCCGCTCGCCCGCTCAGAGACAGTGACGGGACCCTGCTCAGACCCTACGGAAACCAATTGCATGCGCGCAGTCGTCTGGGTTTTGTTTTCATGGAGGAAAAAGTGACTGCAACGGTATTAATGGTTAACTCAAAAATCCTTGTTATGCTGTGTTTTAAATACAAGTATAGGGGAGGGGGAGGGGAGAGTTGGTCTCACGTTGGAACAATGTAAATTCAATGTAGGGAATTTCAACGTTGAAAAACCGGCATCTATATTTCATTGATTCAACAACATTTTTTCAAATGTTGAAATGGTATCTGTAATAACACATCGAATCAACATTGATTTTTCAACCTCAACCAAAAATAACCAATTTAACCAAAATCCAATGTTGAATTAATGTCTTTTGCTATCTGGGTTGGGTTTGCATATTTGTGATCTGTCTCTTCCTCTCTGCCGCAGACAGCTGAGCAGTGGACATAGTGGAAAGTATCAGGTTCTATAAAGTAGGCTACTTCAATAAAATTACAAAATAATGTATCTGTGTACGTGTTTTACTGAACGAGCATACTGTACTGTGATCTGCATGCACTTATCAAACATTTAATTAAAGTTTAAAAAAATTGTGAGGGGGTCCAAAATCAGCCAACGTGCTTTGTTTTTAACGTTTATCACTATAATAATCAAAAAGAGAAATATGAACGTTAGTTTTTACTGAAATGATCAAATAAAGTCAACATTTCACAGTGTTTACTGAGCTGTGTGGGGTTTGTTAAACTTTTAAAAGATGTTTGAATGGTGATATACACCGTGATAGATGTTAAGGACTAACATTTACTATTTTTGTAGATTCCAGGTTTATGTCAGAGCAGTCACAAAAAGGATAAGGCATGTAACAGAAAATATGTGGTTTATTTATTTAAATGCCACTGTAAACCTTGTTTTATTGTGGAAAGCAATAGAGTTAAAAATCAGGAGAAGGAAACATGCTGTGAAGTACAATTAGGAGTAATGGTGTTAAAACCACTACTCCTAATTGTAGGAGTAGTGGTATTTTCTTGACTTGGAAATAGGTATGTGTTCAGCATCAATTTCACAGCTTTATTGCAATTTTAGATAATGATATATCTTTTACAGGTACACTGTAAAATGTTTGGCTGTACAATTACAGTAAATTACTGGCTACTAGTTGCATGGATTTCACAGTAATTGACTGTAAATATTTCACAGTAATTTACTGTAGATATTTTTACAGTAAATTAGAATAAAAGTACTACTAAATACTGTGACTTTACAGTTGCCATGCCCATGGAATTACTGTGATATAGCAGTACAGAGCTGTGGTATTATGGTACCTTGCTGTACATAAATTACAGTAATTACCTGTATTTTCACACTTTTACTGTAGAAGTAATTCAACACAGTAGCCAGTAATTTACTGTAAATATAAAAATGTAAATAATACGATAATATATTGTAAATTTGACTAGTTAACTGGGATTTTACCATAACTACACAATTTAATCTGCTCAAGTAACAAAGAAAAACAAAGAAAATGCCCATTTAAACTTTGTATTATTCCATTGAAGTGCAAAGTACATTTCACAGTGTCTTGAACATGTTGTTACGGCAGCTCCTGGTGTTTTATTGATCTTTGTCTTTTTGTTTACTTTTATCCTCTTAGTTGTACTTTTTTTCTTTGGATATTTATTTTGTCTTGTAGCGAACTATGGCCACGTTTTACTTTGAACGTTTTCTGGTCATTCTTCTACTACTTTTTTCACTTTTTGTGTCGGAGAGCCATGCTCTGAGGAGTGATGGCATTGTTTACTCTCGTGAGCAGCTGATTGCGCTGTGCCGACCCGTGCTGCTGCCCGGAGCCAGGCATGACATCCCGGAGGAGCTTCGGAGGCTTAAGCGGGGCTGCAGAGCTGGAGCCAAGCTGAGGATGAAGAAGAAGATGAGATACAAACCCTGTGTACCGGCCATTATAATGGGGAACGTGAGGTCTTTGGGGAATACGATGGACGAGCTCGGCATGCTGACGAAGACGCAGTGGGAATACCGTGAGTGTAGCATCATGTGTTTTACCGAGACTTGGTTGCACATGTTACGGGTCCCCGATATGAGGACCACGGTAACGGTTATGATACCTGTAATGAGCAGGTGAGACAGGAGCAATGAGGATTCATAACTTCATTCATAACTACACATGTATGGAAGTATTTAGTGGGCGGGAGCCTTCAGACACACTATCTCACTCGCACCATCTCCGTGTCAGACCACGTTATCCCCAAGATGGCGCCGCACGGGGGAAGCTAAGCTAATACGCACACACATTCATACACTCTTTTAAACATGTAAACAGCGCTACAAACACTCCACACTTTTAGTGGGCCGTCACACCATATACGCAAACATATGCAAACATTATGGGGGGAGTTCATATGATTATTGCACCTTTTACCAACCTGTAATGAGCAGGTGAGACAGGAGCAATGAGGACACGGGTTATTTGGTTTCCTTCCAGATTGCTTCTGAGGAAATACCGGAAGTCCGTCCCTCTAACCAGTCCCCGGAACACAAACGTTCCGCCATACTACTAAATGCATTGCTCAACCCCGTTGATTAAATGAAAATAGACAGATGTTCAAAATAAAGGCATATTCTAACTCTAAATAATAATACTTATTATATTAATGTGGTCACACATCCCAGGGGTGCCACACACACGCACCACGGCTCTCCCCGGCTTCACGAGTGTTCGGGCGGACAGGGACGTTATTCTGAGCGGCAAAAAGAAAGGAGGAGGGATTGCACTGTATGTGAACGAACGATGGTGTAATCCTGGACATGTTACTGTGAAGGAGCGTTTCTGTAGCCCGGACATTGAACTGCTAGCTGTGGGATTACATCCATTTTATCTACCTAGAGAACTTTATTCTGTCATCGTAGTTGCTGTCTACATTCCACCGTACGCGGACGCGGAGGTGGCTGGTGACGTCATTCACTCCTCTGTGGCCAAACTCCAAACTCTTCACCCTAATGCATTCATCACAATAACTGGGGATTTTAACTGTGCAAAACTTGACAAATCTCTGCCTACATTCACTCAGTATGTGAAATGCCCCACCAGGGGAAATAATACACTGGATCTTTTATATGCTAATACCAAGGATGCATATTGTGCCACTGCCCTCCCCCCTGGGCAGATCTGACCACAACCTCGTCTTTTTGGCTCCTAAATATGTCCCTCTGGTGCAGAGGCAGCCTGTATCCACCAGGACTGTGAGGAAATGGACTCCAGAGGCTAATGAGGCTCTACAGGACTGCTTCGAGACCACTGACTGGGACGTGCTTTGTGTGCCACATGGAGAGGACATCAATAACATGACTGACTGCATCACAGAATACATCAACTTCTGTGAACAAACAATATTACCGGCTAAAACTGTCAACTGTTTCCCCTACAATAAACCCTGGATTACTAGTGACCTGAAAACTCTTTTAAATAAGAAAAAGGAAGCTTTTAAGTCTGGGGACAAATCACTGCTGAAGAGTATCCAGTATGAGCTGAGAGACAAGTTGAGGAGGGGCAGAGATTCCTACAGGAAGAAGCTGGAGACTAAGGCCCAGGCCCCACGGGAACAAAAACGGGTTGTATCCGCATATTTGTCTTGCGTATAGCCCTTTAAGCCACACGACGCCGTAACGGAACGGTAGAAACGGACCCTGCAAACGACAACGGGTCCAAAGGTGGATAGATCTGGGAACGGATCACTCTGGGGGGTCCAACGGGGCCGTGTGGTAGCCTATACGGTCATCCTTTTCTGATAATGACGACGCAATAGACCCGCCTCTCCCCACCTCTGCTGCTCACCCCCGCAAAAGTACACTGCACACTGAATTCAGATTATTTATCTTTATCTCGATATGGACATAAACGCGAGTGAAGTCTAATCTGACAGGACGGAGACACGCAGCTCCTCCCGCTGTGATGCAGCGGGAGCAAAACACACACTTCAAGTCAGATCATCACCCTTAGCTATTTTAATTACCTCTCAAACTACCTAAACTAGTTATAAATATGTTTATTTTTACTGTAGGGTTTACTTACTGGATCAGCTGCTGCATGAGACAGACACTGACGCTGTCAGACAGGAAAAAGAGACAGGCTCCGTGTATTTTATTATTATATATCATTATATCGTCGTTATTCATTTGTTTTAAAGCTCAATAAATAACAAAGAAGACCTTTGACCGGCACTTTTATCATTTTGTCCGGAAGATTTAAACTTTAACAAACGTTGACCGGCGAAAAACTCTGGCCCCCACCAAGGAGAATAAACAGAAGTGCAGCCATGACAACCATTCTTCTTCGCTGCTTTTGTGGAGGAAGTTGCTGCTTTTGTGGAGGAAGTTACAGCGCCACGTACAGGCTCGGCATATGTACTGCAGCTTTTCCAGCGGTTGGATCTAAACGGAGCTGTCTCGTGTGGCAAGAAACTATCCGGTGTATATTGCGTGTGGACGGAAGCTTTTTGGCGATTGCGTTTGCGTTAATCCTATGCGTTTTGCCGTATGCGTTCCCGTGGGGCCGGGGCCTAAGCTCCAGCAGAACAATAGCAGGGATGTCTGGGCTGGGATGAAGGCAATCACTGGCTTCAAAGGGAGAGACAGACTGACTGTGGGCACCCTGGAGAGGGCTGGGATGAAGGCAATCACTGGCTTCAAAGGGAGAGACAGACTGACTGTGGGCACCCTGGAGAGGGCCAAGGAGCTGAACACCTTCTTCAATAGGTTTAGCTCTCCGCCCGCTGCTGTCTCCTCCACCTCCACTTCACACCTCTCCTCCACCACCCAGCCTGGCTTCTGCACCCCCCCCTCTGCTCACATTGCAAAAACTCCACCAAGGCAAGGCTGCTGGCCCTGATGGTATCAGCCCCAGGGTCCTGAGGACCTGTGTCTCCTGTTCTCCAACATCTGTACAACCTGAGCCTGCACCTGGAGACCATCCCGGTGCTGTGGAAGACGTCCTGCGTTGTTCCTGTCCCTAATAAGACGACTCCTTCCGGGCTCAATGACTATCGCCCTGTATTATTTACCTGCTGCAGCGTGCTCACTCATACCTGAATGGATCGGGTTGCACTGTGAGAATCACCTTTTTTGATTTCTCCAGCGCATTCAACACGATCCAGCCTCGGCTACTGAGTGACAAGCTGCAGGCTATGAGGGTAAACTCGTCCACCATCTGCTGGATTACCAACTACCTCACGGACAGACCACAGTACGTCCGGCTGGGCAGTGTGCTGTCTGATGTGGTGGTTGGTAGTATTGGAGCCCCACAGGGGACTATGCTGTCTCCTTTCCTGTTCACCTTATACACCTCTGACTTTCAATACAACTCAGAGTCATGCCACCTGCAGAAGTTTTTGGATGACTCTGCAGTGGTAGGGTGTATAAGGGATGGACGGGAGGAGGAGTACAGAGCGCTGGTGGGTGATTTTGTTGAGTGGACTGGAAGAAATCATCTGTTTCTGAATGTGGCCAAGACCAGAGAGATGGTCATTGATTTCAGGAGGAAGAGGACGTCTCCTCAGCCCCTGTGCATTCTATGAGAGGATGTGGCTGTTGTGGAGGTCTACAAGTACCTGGGAGTGCACTTAGACAATGGGCTGAACTGGAGGATCAAGAAGGGGATGAGCCGACTCTATTTTCTGAGGAAGCTGAGATCATTCAACGTATGCAGCAAGATGCTGGAGATCTTCTATCAGTCTGTTGTGGCTAGTGCACTCTTCTTTGCTGCGGTCTGCTGGGGGGGCAGCATCAGAGACGGTGACACCAGCAGGATCAATAAACTGATCAGGAAAGCTGGGTCAGTCATCGGCATCAAGCTGGACCCCTTTGAAGCTGTGGTGGAGAGGAGGACACTGAACAGGCTGTTGTCCATCATGGATAACCCCCCCCCCCTCTCCACCTGCAGCTGGACAGACAGCAGAGCTCCTTCTCCAACAGACTGC
The DNA here is from genome assembly GCA_943590975.1 of Lindbergichthys nudifrons. Classification (NCBI taxonomy): domain Eukaryota; kingdom Metazoa; phylum Chordata; class Actinopteri; order Perciformes; family Nototheniidae; genus Lindbergichthys; species Lindbergichthys nudifrons. Next base: position 152,281 of record CALSBW010025521.1, on the reverse strand, counting down.
TGCAGCTCCTTCTCCAACAGACAGCAGAGCTCCTTCTCCAACAGACTGCTGCAGCTCCCCTGTCACAAGGACAGATACTTGAAAACATTCCTGCCCACTGCAATAATACTGTACAATAAATCACCTCTGGCTGAAAGAGAACTCTCTGCTCCATAGTTTCTCTTGAAATAAAACCACGTTGTACATTTTACTCTATAATCTGTTCAATATTTATACTCCATATTCCATATATTTTGAATATATATATATATTTGTATATATATATAATATCTGTATGTATATTTTCTATTTCGACATGTATATTTTATATTTTATTTTATTTTTCTTTCTATTTTTGTATATTTTGTAGTTTTGTTTTATTGTAAAATGCCTTTTATGCTGCTATAACAACAACAATTTCCCAATTTGGGATCAATAAAGTACTATCTATCTATCTATCTATCTATCTATCTATCTATCTATCTATCTA
>CALSBW010025521.1:108474-125405 GCA_943590975.1 Lindbergichthys nudifrons | reverse complement strand
TATATATATATATATGTATATACATGTGTGTGTATATATATATATATATGTATATACATGTGTATATACATGTGTATATATATATATATATATGTATATACATCTGTATATATATATATATATATATGTATATACATGTGTGTATATATATATATATATACATGTGTGTGTGTATGTATGTATGTATAAATAAGCTATACCACTGTGTGGAAATGCTCTGTTACTTTACTTGTAACTAGCTAGTAAGCAGCTAGTACAATTATGTGTGACATCCTATTATATACATATATTTATATTAATTATCAACAGGCTGGACATTCACTTTCACAATCATTGTAAACATCTAGGTCCAGAACTGTCAGGTTCTGGCCCTAGATGTTCATAGTTCATCCTTACTGTTGTTCTGTTTATACATTTTATTCTTATATCCTTGTGTGACCTGTACCTGTCCTGTGTTTTTTATTCTTATTGCTAATTATTCTTATTATTCGTATTGCTATAATTATCTTATCTTATTGTCATCCAGGCAAGAGAAAACGAGGAGGAGAGGAGACCCTCACAATCCTGAGGGAAATGAACACCGCCGATCTGGCCCAGCAGCACTATATATATATAGCCATATAGATATATATATATATATATATATATATATATATATATATTACCTGGTTTATATCGTGTTATTGTTAATTTGTAAATTCAACATTTGTACTTTCTTGTTTATTTCTTATCTTTACATTTTTTTTATGTCTTTTTATGCTGCTGCAATACAATTTTTCATTTTTTTCATTTGTATTGTACAATGCCATGCCTTTTTATGCTGCTGCAACAAAACACTTCCCAAATTGGGATCAATAAAGTACTTCTCTTATCTCTTGTTGATAAATAATTGCACCCAACAGCGATCATACAGAAAGAGAAGGAGGATAAGAGATCATGGGAGAAAGAGAAGGAAAAGTTGATACATATTTCTTTTGCAATGGTATTAAGAATAATACATGATGAATAAATAATACATGTAGTAAAAATTGCTCAATTATAATACCCTCGTTGTACTAGACTCAAACTAAAAATTGCTTATATATTTCAAAGAGAAGAGGGAAAAGAATTAAAAAAAACTATGCAAAGAGTGCTGCACAGCGCTGCGCAGCTTTTTACATGTCTAGAAGAAAGATTGAGGTTATATTTTAATTGCTTTGATATTTGCTTAATTATCTTTTCATGATCTGATATTTTCTCCAATGTTCTTATTATGGGGCAGTACTTACTGGTGCTTGAATTTCAAATATTTTACTAAATAGTTAATTCTAATAAAAAAAATGTGTTTAAATCATTTGACAAACACATGTATGTGAAAGAGTAAAACATATTTATTTATGTTCAATACAATGAGTATTTAGCTATTCAGGTAGGGCATCAAACCCTCTCGTATTTCAGTGCCCTCCTCCTCTGCACCTTGTGCCACTGCTACCCCAGGCTCTGCTGCTGCTGGTGCATCCCACCCATCATCATAGGCCTTTCCATGACTCTCGCAGAGGTTATGCAGAGCACAGCATGTCAGCACCATAGATTTGACATGTTTCACATCAGAGTCATTTCTTTTCATGAGGCAACGCCACCTTCCCTTCAGTCTACCAAAAGCGTTTTCGACCACTACCCGTGCTCTGCAAATTCTCTTGTTTAGCACATGTTCTGCTGTCAGCCGTCCAGTGTCAGGGAACGGTTTTAAGAGCCAGTTTTGCAAGGGATAGGCAGAGTCTCCCAGGATGTAATAGCCAGCATTCACCCCACCAATGTTCCTGGTGCAAGGTGGAAAGTAGTTGCCACGACTGGCCAACTCCCACAATGTGGACAGTCTCAAAACCCGAGCGTCATGCAAGCTCCCAGGCATTCCTACACACTTTGGGAGCCCCCACCTGTTCTCAGTGTAGTCAGCCATTTCTGCAAACTTCTCCCGGTCTGGTGAACGAATTAGTTCCAGTACTAACAACGTATCTGCAGCATCACAGAAGTCTTGCACACACCGGCACACAGTTGTTATGCTCACTCCGAAAAGATGTCCAATGCTTCTGTACTCTGAGCCGGTCTCAAGCTTCCACAGTGCGATGGCCACCCTTTTCTTTAGAGGTATACACACGCGGAATGTTGTCCTGTCTCTCCATCGCTGGCCGCAGTTTGTTGCACAGGTAGATGTAGGTTTCCTCAGACATCCTGATGTTCTGCACCCACTGAGTGTGTGTGTGTGAAAGATGGAACAATCACACCCCACCACTCGGTAGCTCGGCCGAGCGTCCAAACACATGGTCTGCAAATAGTATAACTTCTGAAATACACAAACATTTCTTTTTCTCATGTCCCTTTAGGGGCTCTGTAGATTCTTTTAGAGTTGGATGATCTCCTTTTTGATTATTAAATTATCTTATCTGTGAGAGAATGCGAGATACTACCTTGGCATTCTCACATTCTTTGACGAAGCAGAATTTTTAAATGACTGGAAACGTTTTCCCCCCTCTTTTTTCACTTAAACTATCTTTCTTTTAACAGTATGATTAAGACCTTAGAAAGTCTTGCTTATTTTGTTCACATTTGTTACGTTCAATAACCTGGGACTGTATATGAATGTGTTGCTTGAATGATTTATAACAGAACTGAATGCAGAAAATAAATCCTCGCAAATCACTGGTTGACAATGCATCGTACTACTTCTCTGTTTAGCTGACGGTTTTATGCAAAGTGACTCTTCAATACCATGACAATTTGACCTTTGAATTAGAAGGTGCCAAGTTACAGCCTGCGACATAAAGTTGTATGCCAGTCATGTAGATAAATTAATTGCTGTCTTTAAATGATCATGAAATGTTTTATAGTCACATTGTTTGTCTCAATATAAATTGTGTGAATAGATAAATGATCCTTGTGTGAATGTGAAATCTGTAAATGTATATAACTTCCCACTAATGCAAAACAAATATTTGTACAAATTAAAATATTTTTGCAAATACTCAAACAAATTTCACATATAAAAAGAAAATCTGTGAATATGTCCATCCTCCACATCTGGCAGTGTGAATTTTAAATCTAATTCAAAATTAGATATACTCCACCCCTGTTGTATTCTTTAGTTTACTGGAGTAAGATACTTAAATGCATATACATGCAGTCAAGAAAGTTTGTTGGCCTCTTACGAAAGCTAAGCCTCTAATTTGGTTCTTTGTGGCAGTTAAACGAACCACATTTATTTCATCTGCAGAGAGACACCGACCATTTCCTCTACATCTTGGAGCTCTACGAGAGCCTGCTGATCCTGCAGGGAATCAAGGACCAGGAGTTGAACTACGTGCCACCACAAGACTACAATCTCCTTAGATGGGTCAACCTCCACCATAAAAACATCAGCCCCATCTTACTGCTTACCATAAAGAAGCCCCACCCATTGCGTCTGCCAAAGCATCACAACATGAGCAGCTGTTGCCACTGAGCACTGTGAGAGCAGCCATACAGGTAGGTATAAGAGGAAGAAGTCTTCGGTATGGGAAATTAGGTTGGTTAAGGGAATATTGGGAGAAGTAAAGAGGGGAGTTTGAAGTAGGTAAAAGGGAGTGTAAGAGGGGGAGTTTGTCAAGAGAACAGAGAAGCTTAAAGGACATTACATGTTTGAAAATGTGTGCAAAGGAATGCTCAACCAAAGAATAACAAACATTCTGGTTAGTTTAGCAGTCTGTGTGCACTCATCATTACAATTTCAGGTCAATACTAGTCGGAAACAATAGTGTACACACAATATCATATGCCGTACCTGATGAAAACAAGTCATTTACAGCATGTCATGTCAAAAAATACAACCCAGGACATTTTATAATTTAATGAATTATACATTGAAGGTAACATATGAATCGTTTGACCTCATATATATATATATATGTTATGCTTATATTCCGTTGGTGTAAAATAAAAATGACATCATCTTAACACCATACTATTTCATTCTTTCATTGCCTATTCTGAATGACAGAGGTCCATATCAGAAATATTTTCATTCACATGAATGCGCTAAGCAAGCAGTCTATTATTTTGTGCCGTTTTATCAGTGTATTCCCTGTTAACAAGTACTTATGCCTATTTTTTTTTCACAATATGACCTCTGTGAAATACAGTGTGTAAATAGGTCAGCTTTGGAGTATTTGTGCCAAGATATTCTAGACATGTCAGTCCCAAAACTGTTTCTGTTTGTTTCAATATTTTTGTGTGACGCAACATACAAGTTTATCGCCCCAGAATATAATACTGCACCAAAAACATTCTGGATTTACCGAGTACATTAAACAGAGGAATTTACTTCACATAATAAAAAGCAAACACATTGCAATGACAATTCAGTGAGTCACTGCTTTCCTCATAACTGCATCATCTGTCATGCCATTTGTTCCTTTCTCAGCTCTATTTAATATCTGTTGTGTTTGTTGTTTGTTTGTTTCTTTTTTGCTCTATCCACCTTTTGTCCTGTTGCTGGCTGTGAAGAGGGCAAGTCAGAGAGAAGATGTTGGCATGCACTGCAGGATATGGCTGTTGAAGTATGTGGGAGGGAGTATGCATCTATGATCTATAGGGCTGGGTAGTGGAACAAAATCATCATGGCTACAGCCTATTATTTTCACAAAAATGATAGGCTACTATCTACATTAAACTAACAAGAACGGAATCAAAGATACTTTATTGATGGCTTGTAAAGGGCTACAATACAAACTGTCAACGTGCCTTAGTGAGCAGGCCTGAGAACAGGCAAGTATCAAGGACATTTTGTCCAAATACCCTTTCATCACACATGCTGATGACCTTCGGAGACAGTCCATTTAAACATTTGCCACTCATTCAGTCTGCATAAAAAGAACTCTGCACATTTTCCCTACATTGCTGCCCATTTTCAGACTCATCATTCTTCAGACACCCTTTATCTCCTAGCTTCTTCCTCTATTAACCGTTAAGGATGACAGTTAACAGTTTCTTTGATATGTTTGGATGTTCAATACATGATATTTGTATAAGGCTCTATGATCTCTGAAATCTGTCATGCTTGCGCAGATTTGTTTTTTAGCTTTACATGAGCAAAACCACACTGCCCAAGAAAAATGCAGATTGCTACAGTAACTTCGGGTTAGTAGCCAGATGATGTATCATTTAAAACAACAAAAACCGGAAAAAAACGAACTGACCAGAGGGCACAAGGGACTACGGCTGGAACGGCAAACGGGACAGGAACATAAACGAAGAATCAACCAAGAACACTCAAAAAGACAGGCCTAAATACACACAAGACTTATCACAAAGACACAGCTGGAAAGGGCACGTGAAAAACAATCAGACACAGGCGGGAAAACACAGGAAGTAAAACAGGACAAGACACAAGGAGGAATTATATTTCAAAATAAAACAGGAAACGTATACACAAAATTAAGATCATGACAAAATCTATATTTCAGTTTTTTTTGTTTTGATTTTCAACAGACTGTATTTCATGAGATGAAAAGTTACATATTGTATGCTGTTTGTTTAGTTTTCTTTTTTTCCAGTGATATGATCTTCATGTCACTACTAAATTCCTATTTCACTTTTCTGTCTCTTCAGTTTTCAGATAATTGACCATTTGCTGACATATGCCCAAAGCTAACGCTTTTCTTTTTGTCCTATATGATTTTATTTACTTACAGATGTTTCGGAAAAAAGCATCTTCCTCCTTGAGAATGAGAAGAATAACAGAAAGCGCTAGATGTAATGATGAATTTATTTCTTTACTCATTAGAAAAAGGTGGATCAGTGTTCAGTTTGTAAAATGTTGTGTTGTCAAAGAAACCACACTGCATTGCAGCACAACAACCCCTAAAAAATTGACAAATGTGAAAAAAACATGTCGTTACATAAGTAAAAAAACGACAAAATTATCCTTTTTGATTAGCATCTTTCACAACAAATTATTCCCAGGTGGTTTACATTTTGACAACATTAGATGTGCAACTGAGAACACATTGCTTCTGTCTTAAACCTTGCATGAATAATGCGTCTGTGGGTCAGCTTAGATGATTCCAAGTCACTGGGTTTTGTTTTCCTTGCTTTCATTGTAATGAATTACAATCTATATATTTCAACAAAAAATGCTTTGTGAATGGATTCACTGTGATCTTCTGAGGTTCAAATGAAATCACCTATTTCAAATTGGTCCATCTTACTACCTAAAAGCTGTGTTTTGTGACAAATGTGTTGTCCTTCAGTTTTATTTTCAATAAAAACAATAGGAAGCTTTGCTGATGACATTAGAACAATCTATCTATGCCCGTGAAGCCTCGATCAAGGATGTAAAGATTACCTCCACCTGCTTTCCAGACATTTGACACTGTCCCTGCCTTGATAGTACATTTGAAGACAATTATGATAACCAAAAAGATGATATCTCAAATGTGCTGTGTTTTGTATGATTGAAGCTTAAAAGGTTTGTACTTTTGCTGCTTGTTATTGGCATAGGTCACAAGTTCTTGACATTTAAATAGATAACATGTTAAATTGATACATCGAACATTTTTTATAATTTATAATGAAAATAATGATTACATTTGCAAAGAAAATTAGATTTTTGTCCCAATGCCTAGAAAGGACACTATTCTTACAAAGCCGTTTAATGAATGTTTAATGAAAATAAAAAGCAGTGATGCCATTCTCGGCAAATGACGCCAAAACACGTCAAAATATGAAAAAGTGGTAAGCAGCTCTGGCTACTTTCTTTTTGCATCAATATAGGATCCCTTCAACCACCTTTTGAATTTGTCGCCATTGCGATATTTGCACATATCAAAAATCCTGTTTTTATTCAAGCTCTTATCTCAAACATAAATGTGTTTTTTGTGTGGCCCTGCACTTCTAACCCAGGCTCGCAAACTTTTGGCTAGTTGGTCTGTGTGAAATGCACAAAGCTGACTGTAAAAAGGCAAGAGGCATTGTGTCACTGCAACAATAAACCCAACTGAGCCATATGTCTAAATCAGAAAATACTACATCTCCAAACCGAATATTCTATATTCTAGGGATGCTCCGATCGATCGGTCACCGATCGAGATCTGCCGATACTCACTCTCTACCGATCGATCGGTGCTCTCTAAACATGTCGATCGCGAGAGCCGATCGCATGACGTAAAATACATGACACTTTTCTCTGTGCGCGCCAAAACAAGCTCGCCAAAATGGCTTCACCGGTCTGGCATTATTTTAAGGTGTCCGAAAAAGACAGTGAAATAGCGGTATGCAACGTGTGTGAAGCAGAAGTCCTGCAGCTGCACCCGCTGTGACGGACCGGTGAGCGGAGCGAAACACAAGAGTTAGACCTAACACACTTACCCCTAGATTCCACCGGGTCCGTCTGCGCCGCGTTGCGGTTTTGGTCCGGCCTCCTCCGGCGTCATACCCTACCAGGCGCGTTTCAGAAGCATTTCAGAAGCGGAGCGTCTTGCCTGCCGGCTCGCAGTTTTTGTTGATTTGGGCATATTTCCTGGACAGGCTACTTTGTACAGACAACGTTAATAATAACTGTAATATTCCAGTTATAAACGACATGAATCAAAGATGTGTTGCTGTATTTTAGTGGTAAAAAAATGCAGTCATCATAATTATTCTATATATATAATGTACACAGTGCCTGTAAACCGGAGGAGAACGCTGGCATTTCTCCTCCTACTTGAAAGACTACGGAGGGATAGGGTCTGCAAAATGAGTTTGTGTGTGTGTATATATCTATATATATATGCTATATATGCTCTGAACGTTCCACTTCCTGCCTGCCTGACCTTACGTTACGGCTGCGCCGCGACAAAAATAGGATTCGATCCTAATTTTAGAGAAGCCCTGCGCCGAGCCGCTTCTGGGACGCTTCTGAGCCGTAACGCGCCGCGTGTGGTGGAATAGCACCCATTGACTAGAGTGGCCGCGATCGACGTGAGCACCGCGGCGCAGCCGTAACGCGCCCGTAACGCGCCGCAGACGGACCCGGTGGAATCTAGGGGTTAGCTATTTTATCTACCTCTGGAACAAGCTAAACTAGTTATAAATATATTTACTCTTCACTGTCGGGTCCCTCATTACTGGATCAGTGAGCTGCAGGAGATACTGACAGGCTGTCAGGAGAGAGAGGAAAAGAGAGCGCTTCCGCTCATTTCTCCCGTGTTATTATCCAAAGTGAATGTAAACTTGAATAATGTACATCATTTGAATGTAATAATTAAGTTGATTGTTGTTTGTGGAAGCTCCAGTGAATGAGCCCCATTAGCTGAGTTTTAAACCTCACTTTAAATGGAAGATTTAAAGTGATGTTTAAATCTTCCATTTAGGCCCCGCCCACTCGATCGGATCAGCAATCGGTATCGGCCGATACTGATTCCGGCGATCGGCCCCAAAATTGGCGATCGGAGCATCCCTACTATTTACAGAACTCCTTTCTAATTCAGAATATTGTCATGTTCAGAATAATAGCATATCATTATTGTGCATGTTAACATGGTCGTTGTCAAGACACTCCAGATTAGTGCTCAAAGGTTTCCTTTGATACTATGATGTTAAATTTAATTTGCATTCACATACAATTCTGTAAAATCATATAATGTTACTACAATGCCACTTTTGTCCTATTAAAAACAAAACCTGTGAAAGATGAGCATTTTACGTAAGAACAATCCACAGGTAGCCATTTTTGTATCACCATATCACAGCTTAGTTCAAACAAGGACAAACTGCTTTCTGCTACTTTGTGTATCTGCACTTTTCACTTTCTCTTTTCAGTGTCAAAATTGCCTAGTTAACCATTCTTAAGTGACATTTTCTTTTTTTAGGATGCATATTCAGTCATTACACAGCTTGTATAATCTTCATTATTAGGTTGAAATTGTAAGAGCTAATGTATGTTTTTGTTTGTGATCTGGGTTTGAGGTTTCAAGGGTTTATTGAAGGTTTGGCTGTGCAGGGTTGACAAAAAAAGTGGGTCCATGTGCAAATTTGACATGAATACTTTCTATCCTTCGCTTTTGTTTTGTTTCTTCCCTTGTTATTCTGAATGACTTAATCTTTCTTTCTTTTTCATCACTCACTTAAATTGTTTTTAGTTGAATTTCTTCACATGGTTTAACCTTACCTTTCTCTCATCTCTTTGTCACACTGCTTCCTTTTTCTTTCTTTCTCTCTCTTTCCACTTACTCTTCTTATACATCTCAGGGAGTATTGACCGTGGGCGAAGCTTGTCCTTCCATGAGGTTCGTAGCAAGCGTGAGGCAGAGATGAGGGCCGCCACCGAGGAGTCGTCCAGCAGCAACAATTTAGGAGGGGGAGGAAACACCGTCCTGCAGCGCCTCCTGCAGGAGCAGATGAACCGGAATTATGTGCTGCATCAACATCAGCAACAACAACAACAACAAGGAGGGGGAGGAGGAGGAGGAGGTTATGCTGTACCTGATGATCACTCCATGACCCCCCACATTGCCCGACAGGAGCCCCAGGGACAGGAGCTGCAGACGGACAACGGCCTCGAGAAGCTGGGCTCCACCAGAGTAGGAGGAGGAGGTGGGAGCAGTGGAGGGGGAGGATGTTTGGGGACTGTAGGTGGAGGAGGAGGCAGCAGTGGATGTGTTGGAAGTGTCCATGGGCAGTGTCCAAACCCTGAGGACCTCCCTACGTATGAAGAAGCCAAAGTGCAGTCGCAATACTTCCGTGGCCATGGTCCTCCTTCTCATCAGCAAAACAACCAGCTCCAGCAGCCCCCTCTCTCGGCCTCGGTGGGTACTGCCTTCTACGTCACTGGGGTGACCAGCACCAAGGTTCGCACTGAGGGTCGGCCCACAGTTCAGCGGGTGAGTGGAACAGGGAGGGTGCACCAGGACGATGGGCTGAAGGATCTAAAGCAAGGACACGTTCGGTCTCTCAGCGAACGACTAATGCAGCTCTCCCTGGCCACTAGCGGTGTGAAGGCCCACGCTCCCGTCACTAGTGCCCCACTCTCTCCACAGCTGCCCCCGCCAGGGCCACCGGGGGACTATTACAAGCCGCAGCATCGCGGCCCACCTCCAGACTACCCCTTCAAAGGAATTGGCTCTCCTAGCAAGCAGCAGGAGCCTGGAGGCCATTTTTATCAGGAGCAGAGAGGCAGGGAGCAATCAAGGGAGGTGCTCCAAGTCCGATACCAGCCTCCGCCTGAGTACGGCTCATTCAGGTAGGAACCCGCACACTCAAAGCCCCTCACAAACACCAGTGTACATTATTAAAGGTGCTTAGGCTATTAATAGTTTTGAACTAACAAAATAAAACTTTAATAGTTAATTAAACGAGCGACTGTGGCTGCGAGGGAGTTCGTCATCTTTCAACCATTCGATCCCAGCCCCAGAGAAAACCTGTCGATGTATCCTTTGGCAAGATACTTAACCCTGAGTTTCTCCCGATGGCCAACGGTGTGTGAATTCGTATCATTGTTAGCTTCGCTAGAGCAAGTGGTACTGCTCTGCATGAAGAAGGTGTGAATGGGTGAATTACTTATTAAAGCATAATGTATAGTTATAATGTTTGAAGCCTTTATATTGCTTTAATGGTAAACCTTACACGATTGTATTATTTTATGTAAACCTCCATCACATGTCTTTTGAGTGGTTGGCTCTATTTTGACTTCAGAGACTGAAATGATTCCCGGACACAGTGTCAGATAAAGATGACACACAGGTCCATGTGGACTTTGAATGTCCTATGAGATGTGAATGCTACTTCAGGGTTTGTTTCCACACTGACAAGGACAACATTTTGTAATAACATAACATTATACTTTTATGTTTCTTTACAGGCAAGTAGAAAATAGTAAAAAATAAACAAATAAGGTGACCGAGCATTTCATAGTGTCCCAAACGTGCATTTTAAAATGTGAAGAGGAATCCTGTTTGTCCTGTTTTACAGAGCTCTATTTACTTCAGGGAACTAGATCCATCAGACATGAATACTGCAGAATTTAATCATCAGGGCAGGACGAGTCACGACATGATATGCTTCATGGTGTTCCTTTGAGCGATAAAGGCAGGAATGTTTGCTCTGCAAAAAGCCAGGTGACAGCTGGTGATTCCCACCTTACAAATAGCAGTTGAATCAGACTGGGCTAAAGGATGTTCATGTTTAAAAGCATTCATTTATCCCCCATTTTGTTTTATATATGCTCACTGTTAAAAAGGTTTCCCCTAAGAGAGACAAGAAACGTTATTAAAACAATAATTAACTGACATTTTAGATTATAAAAAACGATCAGATAATAATTATCTTAAGCAAAGTATCTGTATTTATTCAACATAAATGAAAAGTCACACCTACTGCCATTTCCAACTTAATTACAGGTGTATGTTATGCTAACTAGAAATATTAGAAACATTTAGTTAGTACTTAGTGCTTTTATTATACCTGGGTTGTAGTGATACCAGAATTACAATTTTTGTAACATCGATGTTAACAGAAGTTGCTCAATTTGGTGTAAATCTGATTCTGCAGCAGTGAGGATGTATGTGCTGGATTTAAGGGAAATAGCTAAATAGCTAAGTAAGCAAAACCGGGACAAGGGCTTCTATGGTCCTGTAGAGCAAAGCATTCACACCCTTATGCTTCCATGAACAGACAGACATGTCCATTGAAATCATGCAAGTCGTGTCACCTTGGCCTCTGAGAAATTCCATTTGGTCGTCACTTTATTTGGTACACCAGTGTAATCTTTAAATTATACCCTTTCTTTTTGTTGACATGGTTGGACATGTATTAATTCCCCTTTATGTTTATTACAGACGTCATATTTAAGGGTGATGTTATACTACATTACATTTTATGAAGAGGTTTTTCCTAATTCCACTTCCACTTCATTACTACTTGTATATATAGGGGTGCACATAACTCTTTTAGTGAGTTACTCAGATGAGTACCAGGAGACAGCATTTGGTGCTCACCCCACACGAAGCGTGGTGTTAATAAGTGCAGTCTTCCTCACTGTCCTCCTCAGTGTCTCCTTCACTGTCCTCTATTTACACTTCTTGCATGGTAGATGATGAAGATGCACCTCACTGTCCCTGTTTAAGCCTCCCATTTGCTTTCTCCAAAAATTGTTGCCAAAAAGTCCTTGCATTTCCTGAGGCCAAGTTGAAGGATCAAATACTAAGAAATGATCACATGACTTGAAGTCATATCTGATTTCAGATGTGGGAAGTAACTAAGAACACTTATTCAAGTACTGTACGTAAGTAACATTTTGAGATACTTGTACTTTACTTGAGTATTTCTATGTTATGCTACTGTGTACTTTACTCCACTACAATTCAGAGGGAAATGGTGTACTTTTACTCCACTACATGTATTTAATACCTTTAGTTACTTTACAGATGTGGATGAATGATGTGAAATATAATCAAGTGTTAAATCAGACTTTAGTTCCACCTGGAGTAAATTCACAAGCTACCCTGCAGTATACAAAGTCATTCAAACTAGCTGCACCTTTACCAGCTTTGAGAACACTTTCATGATCAATCATTATAAAACATCATATATATTATTCTGAAATGGACCAATCTGCACAATGACTACTTTTACTTTTGGTACTTTAACTATATTTTGATGATAATACTTTTCTACTTTTACTTGTAACACAGTATTCCTACACTCTGGTACTTCAAATGTTACTCAAGTACAAGATCTGAGTACTTCTTCCACCTCTATCTGATTTCAAACTCTTCCATTAACACCCTGAGTAAGTTTGCAGCTGTGTGTTTTACTCCACCTTGTTGTAAATAAAACTGCAGCAGCTTGACCACAGAGCGTGAACATTGTGATCAGCTGATTTCTCGCAGTTCTCCAGTGTGTGCGCGGGGCACAGAGTGTGCACAGAGGAGCCTGCCTCCGCAGCCAGTTGATGTAGTTTTGGTACAATTCCGTACATACTGACGTTAACAGCAGCCCCGTCTGTGCACATGGCGACCAACTTAGTCGTCCAGTGATCTAAGCCTGCCTCCTTGAAAAGCTTCACAAGTCCGTCGGTTATGGCCTGCGCGGCTCGGCCAGCACCCAGTTCAATCAGTCATAGAAAGTCAGAATATTTTTTGCAGGTAGCGAAACCCAACGTAGCTGCTTAATGTCTTTTGGACATGTATAGTAGTTTACTCCATTGAGTGTTGACAAGAAACAAGTGTAGGCGAAATATGTGTTTTTGTTTTGATGACAAATCAGGTACGCAAAGACGCGTAGTGACAAAACTGACGTTACGCAATTCAGAATTTTGTCCCCCATGCGTACCTACGTACCATTTATGTGCACCCCTGTGTATACACACCTCTAATGAAGTCCAGTAACACCCACCAACCCCAAGTATGACCTACATTATAAAACTTTAATTTAATTAACACTTCAATGGCAGTTTCATATGTCCTGTGTTGTTCATGTAAATATCTAATCACAAAGCTGATCTCTCCTCAGGTCCAGTAAGGAGGGTTCAGTTCATTTCCAGAGGCCCCATCATCAGCACAGTCCCACCTCCTCTGTCACCTCTGTGGGATCCTTGTCCCGTACCCAGTCCTCCACCCTTACCAGCATGCTCAGTGCCTCCCACTCATCCCATCCGTCCTTCCCTTACCAGCACCCCCAGAGCCAGGGAGAGCCCTTCCCTAGCCCTGGGCCCCGCAGTCCACAGGGTCCGAGCTCCCACCAAGCAGGTGAGCCCTTTACCATGGGTTCCATTCATCAAACACCAAGAAGTCATGGTTTCCCTCATGACCCGTACGGCTCCACTCCCAGGATGTACCATCAGCAGCCTCATCAGTGTCAGCAGCCTCATCAGCAGCCTCATCAGCAGCCTCATCAGCAGCCTCATCAGCAGCCTCATCAGCAGCCTCATCAGCAGCCTCATCAGCAGCCTCATCATCATCAGCAGCAGCAGCAGCAGCAGCAGCAGCAGCTGCAGCTGCAGCAGCAGCAGTTCCAAGGACCTCCACCTCCTCACCTCCAGCTGCCAGTCCAGACCGCACATTTCCCCCAACCACAATCCTACTCTCAACTGCAGGGGGAGCCTTTTGCTATGATGGTGCGAGCCCACCAGATGGTGGATGTGCTTACGGAGGACAACAGAATGCTGAGGCAGGAGATGGAGTCCTGCCGTGAGAAAGTCACAAAGTTGCACAAGGTAACAAAAACACTGCTCTTATGAGTTGTGTTATTTAGAATAGAGTGCAAGAAGACTAGTTTTTTTTGGTATTGTGATCGTTCTTTTGAGACTATTGGTCGAAATATGTTTGAATATTAATTATGAATATTGAAGATCTCACCTTTGACGAAGCTCAGGCTGTAGACCGCAAATATGTAGATGGTGACATTGCAAATATTCAGAAGATAAACATATAATATAACATTTGGATGAAGTTTAACCCAGCACCTTTGCGCTCCCTTTCTTTCCTCTTTTTTTCTAATCATTCATCTTGTACCTGTGGGCAGTTGGAAACGGAGATCCAGCTGGTGTCAGAGGCATATGAAAACCTTGCTAAGTCTTCCTCCAAGAGGGAGGCCCTGGAAAAAACCATGAGGAACAAGCTGGAGCTGGAGGTCCGGCGGCTGCACGACTTCAACAGGGACCTCCGAGGTGAGAGAGCAGAGAGGGGGGTAACAATGCAATAACCGTCCTGCTGAAACTGATTGCAAATTCAACATAAAACTACAATGGTCAAACTATTTTCAGCTATGTTTATTTTGCAGGAATTGAAAAAAGTATTGTGAAGAGAGGTTCAAAGTGGCACTACATCATTATATATGTCTGCTGTAGTGAAAGATATGAAGTATGTAAATTGTGCACTTCATTGTTATAAATATATTTATTCAAAACATACTGTTCTTCTTGTTGGCTGAAACGTACATGCACAGGTGCTATTTTTACTTCTAAGAAAAACTCAAGATCCCATTCCTTTCTGTATCAGTGTCATGACAGATGAGTCCTGCAGTAGTGCTACGTGTAGGGCCGACTGATTCACAGACTGACACAATGTGTTTTAGTAGCTGAAACTACAAAGCAAACACACATATTTATTTAGTGGGAATAAATTCCAACTATATGTTATGCTACGGACAAAAAGTGTATTATTCCGCCGACTTATTTTGGCCCTCTTCTCCCACATTCAACATCGCAGAAACTCTGTTCAAACATCAAAACGTTCAGCTCGGTCGGGAATCACAGGCTATTACTTTTATCATTCATAACTTTCATAATTCCAGAGATACATCCCATAATTCATCACATTTTTAACCATTGAAGTCAATGGAGAAAATCTTCAGACTTGAACAATCTTCATGCGACTTCAACTGCTAACTGTTCATTCATACTTTCACTCAGAAACCTCTTTCCAACTTTAAAATGTTACACATCTTTCTGACATTATTCGTGTAACACAACTTTTAAATCTGATTCTTACTTTTAGAGATATTAAACATTGTTCAGACCTTGTTAAAGAGGTTTTCTTCAGATTTTAACATTAACTAGAGTGCGTGATGTCACAGCTAGAGTGGAGCAAATCTTGAAATTTGCCTTCATATATTTTTTTAAAACTGCCATAATTCCCAAACCCTACATTCCTGAGACATAATTTTTCATGACAAACGTAGGAAAGCATCTCCTAGCTTGAAAAATGACAAATAATTAAGCAAAAAAATAATTAAACAAAATGCCTCTTGAGGGCATGAAGTGACACAAACGTTCAACATTAAAACCCATTGTAATTTCAGGCTGATATTTCCTCACAGCAGCAGCCGCACACCTTTAGTTAAACTGCCAAAAAGGCCACATTATTAACCCGAAAGTACACAAAAATTACACTTCAGATACTCAACTTCCTTGACATGCTTCACGTTTTGAAATTTCACAGATATCTGTTATCGTTCTTCCACAAAACGTTCACATGTAAGAGGTTTATCTCTCATTCAGAACAATGCAAACCTTTGATCTCTACAGAGCTCGTTAGCTCAACTATAAACACCTGTGTAATGGAACACGATGATGTCATCACTCCAACTGACATGCTCAGAGCAGCAGACTTCAGATAATGGTTAATGGTCGTGCCTGTCACTACCCGATCTGCCGCCCTGCCCTATCTGCAGTGCACATGTGCGAGATGGTCCGCCATATTGCACAACTCCGTACGGCAACCCAACTAGGACACTTGACACAGTGGCATTTGGCAAAGCACACAAAGAAAACTCAGAAAACCGAGAGATGAGATATTGTTATTACAACGTGACTTCACTATTATTTAACAACTCTTTTTATTGGGTTCTTTTATTTGGGGTTAAGTACATTGTCAGAATAAGTGAGAAATGGATTTAACTTCTGTTAGACAGCTATCATACTGAATAAATATTTACTGTGAATGTATGCAAAAATGTATGGCATATAGCTGTCTAACAGACGTTAAATCCATTTCTAACTTATTCTGACAATGTACTTAACCCCAAATAAAAGAACCCAATAAAAAGAGTTGTTAAATAACAGTGAAGTCACGTTGTAATAACAATAACTAATCTCTCTCGGTTCTTTTTCTGCTTTGCCAAAAGCCACTGTGTCAAGTGTCCTATTAGAGTTGCCGTATGTAGTTGTCAAATATGGCGGACCATCTCGCACATGCGCACTGCAGATAGGGCAGGGCTGCAGATCGGGTAGTGACAGTGCCCTCAACAGCTCTACGTCAATTATGGGGTGTCATCATATGCCGTTCAAGAGAAGAGAGAGAGGGCGATCAAGAGTCAGTTCTAACTGTTCATTTCATTCTCTCTCTCTCTCTCTCTCTCTCTCTCTCTATCTTCCTCTTCCTTAATATCTTCCTCTATCTTCCTCTTCCTCAATATCTTCCTCTATCTTCCTCTTCCTC